>CAMZMU010000063.1:137545255-137900618 GCA_947311845.1 Poa pratensis | reverse complement strand
CCGTTTGGTGAGCAGAGCAGCAGTCATAGCACCTGGCCCGTGACTCTATGTATCTATAACCTTCTTCCTTGGTTGTGCATGAAGCAAAAGTATATTATGATGCCAGTGCTTATCCAAGGCCCGAAGCAACCCGCAACGACATTGATGTGTATCTGAGGCCATTAGTTGACGAACTTTTACAGTCGATCGCCTTTTTTGAGAAGAAAAAAGGAAAGACTGGAGGCAAAACTTGACCCCATAAAGGAACTTCTGAAGACTATACCAAATGAGGTAAAGGATCGAACCATTGACAACCTATATGACCCTCCACCACCGCCCATTTCAGACTATGAGCGAGGTATTGACAAGGTACTTTCCTCGCAGACGGAGCAAGAAAAAGTGTGCGGGAAAAGAGTTGCCCAACTCGGAGAACAAGAAGCACAATCGCTCGCCCCGCTCATTGTGCCTTCTGAAGCTCGGGAAATCGAGCATGGAGAAGTTGTCGTTGGCGACTTAGGTTACCCCATTGTGGAGGTTACCCCACGATATGCTTTTGAACTCAGGCTTCCTCTGGTCGAAGATCCGAGTGCTCTATCAACATAGTTATATAACTTGCATACCTGGTACATGACCGCCGCAAAAGAAGGGAGAAGCTATCTCATGGCGGCGGTTAAGGAACAACACTACTTCCGAGAATATGGTGTGCAGGTTGAGTTCGAAGAACTTTTTCAGATGCACAATCAACTTGCTCTCGACAAATCTATTATCAGCTGCTATTGTCTGTAAGTAATTTATTCATGTAATTTAGTTATTTATATTTAAAGCTCTCGTTCATTGCTTGTAATTATCCTCACAACATTCTTTTGTACACTATATGATGCAGAATGAAGATTCGTGAATACAGACTGGGAGGAATCTGGGACATTGGGTTCATTGATCCAGATAAAGTTCATATCAAGACCATAACTAACCATCCCAAGGACACAGAGGAGATTCTGCTAACGCTTTTTAAGTGACAAAGTACCAAAAAAGAAATACTTTTTCCTTACAACTTCGGGTGAGTGTTACCGTCTTGTACACATTCTATTTTGCTTTCCCGATATTAAGTGTAATCGATGAGTTCTGAATACCTACGTATATAAATGTGCGCAGGTACCACTTCATTCTGTTTATCATTAAACTCGACGATGGAGAAGTTGAATTCTGGGACTCATTAAGGAAAGATCAAGATGAATACAAAAGCGTACGTCTAATGCTCAAGAGGTAATTTCAATCGCACTATATCTTCCTCTTTCCTTCATTTCCGGATATCAAAAGTATAAGTAATAACTACTCAATTCATTTTATTTTCCGGACAGGGTTTACAGAAAGTTCAAAGAGGAAGAACGTGGTGAATGGCCAGAAAAGCTGGAGTTCAAGTCTAACTTAGTAAGTACTACTACGTGTATCTTTCTAATACCATTATCTTTCTCTTGATTATTATTTGATTAAATTATATTCTTGTATATATAGTGGTGTCTGCGACAACCACAGGGGACGGAACTATGTGGATACTACGTTTGCGAGTATATTCACATGAGGGTCAATGAGAGAGTCAATAGTGTAAGAAATCGTGAGGTACGTAAACATCATACACAACTTTTACTTTGCTACCATCAATTGTGTTTAGTTTCGATCATAACTGATTTGATCTCCTTTTTTTAAAGATGGCAAGGAAGCGGGGCCAGCTCCTACCACACAACCGCGTAAAAGCTATTGCGGAGGAATTGGCGGGATTTCTTCTTACGCATGTCATAGATGAACTCGATGAATTATACTTTGTCTACAGACCCCCTCCACGCATGGAATAGCTAGCGGTGATCTCCATTAATTGTAATTACGAGTACTTTAATTATATGTAACGAGAGTACTTTGTATGTGTGTAATGAGTACTTTATATGTTAGTGAGTATTTTATACGTGATCTCCTCCGAAACCCTGAAAAACGAGCGAAAAGGAAAAAACAGAAACCCTAAACCCCGAAAAATAATCGAAAAGAAAAAAACCAGAAACGAAAAATAAGCATGAAAAAATAAGCGGGGTGCAAAAAAGCAGGAACCTTTAGTACCGGTTGGTATCAACCGGTACTAAAGGTCCTCCGCTGCGCGCGGCTGTTCGCCCACATGGAGACCCTTTAGTACCGGTTTTAGTTTTGTACCGGTACTAAAGGGGTACCCCTTTAGTGCCGACCTTTTAGTACCGGTTGCACAACCGGTACTGAAGGCCATGTACAACCGGTACTAATGCCTCGTCTCTACTAGTGTGACACGTACGCGACACGGGACACTCGATATCACTTTCCCCTTCCTCTCCTCCATTTTCAAACTCCTGCCAATTGCCTCCACCCGTGCTCCTCGTTCTCAACTTTCCCACCTTGGGCGATCTACGTCCGCCGCCGCTGATGTCGCCCATCAAACGCAACCGGGGCTTGTTACCGGTTGGTTTTGTCTATATTGCTTATCTATTTATCCAAATTGGTACTTCTCCCTTTGTGTTCTTCGTGTTCATTCGTGTCCCTCCGCCTAAATCCGTGAAGATCGGGATCAACCCACATCACCTAATGTGTCCATCATGTAGTTTGTTGAGGACTTGCTGGCGTTTTGCTTCAAATGATTCATTTTCACTCCCAACATCATCAGAATCTCCGTCCTGTATATCGGAAGAACGTGACATTTAAGTGAGTCAGCGAAAGTGTGTGCACGAAAAGTGGATACACGAAGATTTGTAAAAAAATATGCATCTCACATTGTGACGAGGATAGAGTATGTACATAAATATGATTATATAGTCCCAAAACTAAGTAGTATGTTTATATGCGTTTAAATAAGTTATGAATTCGAGGTGATTGCGTTAGGTAAGTATGAGAAGTTGTGCGTGGACTATTCCTTCGATCGTTTAGAACGTACCTCTTCTTCGTCCATGTTGTTAGCCTCCTCGTGTAGGCGCCGCGGGACAAGGGGTGCCACGTGGTAGAGGCAAAACATACATGGCCGACTGGATAGGGTATTCAGCAACGAGTACCCTCGGGGCCAGCCTGCCTTCTCAAGACTGGAACAAAGGAAGCTCTCCGGATAAGAAGCCCGGGACGCGGCCGACGCCGTAACACGTCCCCTGCCCAAATTCGGTGATGGGTGGACATGGGAAGAAGATGTAGAGAAAGGTGCACCCCCGATGGAGCATCTCGAAGATGTCGTAGGGCCGGACCTCCGGCATCTTCGAGGGGCTCACCTCGGGAAGGGACTGTGGAGGCCTAGGGGAAAGGAGTCCCGAGGGCTCCGGGAAGCACTGATACGTCTCCAACGTATTATCATTTCTAATGTTCCATGCTTATATTATGCCAATTTCTACATGTTTTATATACACTTTATATCAGTTTTTATGGAATTTCTGGGACTAACCTATTAACAAGATGCCACAGTGCCAGTTCCTGTTTTCTGTTGTTTTTGGTGTCAGAGAAGTTGTTCTGGAAATATTCTCGGAATTGGATGAAACAAAAGCCCAGGCCCCTATTTTTCTGCCAAGTACACGGAGTCCGAAGGAGACACGAAGGGGGCCGAGGAGGCGGCCACACCATGTGGCGGCGCGGTCCCACCTTCTGCCGCGCCGTGACGTGGTGTGGGCCCCTCGGGCCTCCACCGACGTCGCCCCTTCGCCTATAAATTATGTTTTCGGGAAAACCCTAAGTACCCAAGTCATTATCCACGAAAAGTTCCAGAGCCGCCGCCGCCGTCAACCCTAACTCGGGAGGGTTCTGAAGCTCTTCCCGGCACCCTGCCGGAGAGGGGAATCATCACTGGAGCTCTACACCGCCATGCCTGCCTCCAGAGTGATGTGTGAGTAGTTCATCCTTGGACTATGGGTCCATAGCAGTAGCTAGATGGCTGTCTTCTCCTCTTGTGCCATCATGTTTAGATCTTGTGAGCTGCCTATCATGATCAAGATCATCTTATTCTAATGCTACATGTTGTGTTTGCTGGGATCCGATAATATTGATACTATGTCAAGTTGAATATTGAATTATCATGTCTATGTTATTTATGATCTTGCATGCTCTCCGTTGCTTGTTGATACTCTGGCCAAGTTGATGCTTGTGACTGCAAGAGGGAGTATTTATGCTAGATAGTGGATTCATGCCTCCATTTAATCTGGGACAGTGACAGAAAGTTCTAAGGTTGTGGATGTGCTGTTGCCACTAGGGGTAAAACAACAATGCTTTGTCTAAGGATAGATGTGTTGTTTACATTATGCACTTTACTTAATGCAATTATCTGTTGCTTGCAACTTAATACTGGAAGGGGTACGGATGTTAACCTGAAGGTGGACTATTTAGGCACATGCATGCTGGATAGCGGTCTGTGCACTTTGTCGTAATGCCCAAATGAATCTCATCGTAGACACTACTTGCACATGCATTGTTATTATGCACTTTCAATATTGTCAATTGCCCAGCTGTAATTTGTTTACCCAGCATGTTAGTTATCTTTATGGAGAGACACCACTAGTGAACTGTGGACCCTGGTCCATTCTTTTACATATGATAATACAACCTACTGCAATCATTGTTCTCTTTCATTCTCTGCAAATAAACATCATTTTCCACACCATAGGTTTAATCCTTTGTTTTCAGCAAGCCGATGAGATTGACAACCTCACTATTAAGTTGGGGCAAAGTAGTTTGATTGTGTTGTGCAGGTTCCACGTTGGCACCGGAATCCCTGGTGTTGCGCCGCACTACACTCCTTCACCAACAACCTTCAGAAGTGACTCTAATCTCCTACTGGTTCGATCAAACCTTGGTTTCATACTGAGGGAAAACTTGCTGCTACACTCATCATACCTTCCTCTTGGGGTTCCCAACGAACGTGTGACTTTACACGCCACAAGAAAGCACTCACAGAGGGAACGCGCTGCGAGGGCCATTGATGACCCACAAGTATAGGGGTGTATCGTAGTACTTTCGATAAATAAGAGTGTCGAACCCAACGAGGAGCAGAAGGTGTTGACAAGCAGTTTTGATATGGAATTCACTGTAAATACTAGCAGACAAGTTTTTAGGGGTTTTTGATATAGCAGATAAATAAAGTACAAGTAAATAAAGTGCAGTAATAATAATTGCAGCGAGTGGCCCAATCCTTTCTACAGCAAAGGACAAGCCGGTAGGTTTACTTATGATGACCAAACGTTCTTGAGGACACACGGGAATTTCGTCAAGTGCTTTCGATTCATATAGTTGATTAATCTTCATTGTTTTGATAAGTGTTGTGTGGGTGAACCTATGCTAATGCACCGCCCTTCCTAGGACTAATACATACTTGTGATTATACCCATTGCAAGCATCCGCAAATACAAGAAAGTAATTAAGATAAATCTAACCACAGCCTTAAACTCTGAGATCCTGCTATCCCTCATGCATCGATATACCAACGGGGGTTTAGGTTTCTGTCACTCCGGCAACCCCACAATTGGCAACCGAATACACAATGCATTCCTCTAGGACCATAAAGGTGAAGTGTCATGTAGTCAATGTTCACATGACACCACTAGAAGAATAACACCACAACTTAAATATCAAACCATTAAATATTGCTCAACATAATTCACTACTAACATCAAGACTTCTCCCATGTCCTCAAGAACTAAACGAACTACTCACAAGACATCATATGGAACATGATCAGAGGTGATATAATGATGAATAACAATCTGGACATAAACCTTAATTCAACGGTTTCACTCAATAGCATCAACTACAAGGAGTAATTAACACCGGGAAAGCTTCCCCTATGAACTAGACAAGATTCAACCCTAGATGTTACAGCGGAACGGAGTGGAGCGGCGGAGACGATGGTGCTGGTGGTGGAGATGATGATGGTCCCAATGAAGTCCAGCTCGATGACGGTGACGATGGCGACAATTTCCCCCCTCCGGGAAGGAATTTCCCCGGCAGATTTCTCCCTGCCGGAGAGCCTTTTTCTCTCTGGTGTTTTTCCGCCTCGTGGAGGCGGCGGAATATTTCCTCGATGTCCCCCCTAGGCTTAGGGTTTTCTGGGGATGATGTACATGAAAGGGGGCTGGCAGAGGTGGGCCAGGGTGTCCTCACCACGTGGCGGCGCGGGGGCAAGGTGGGCCGCGCCACCACATGGTGAGGGCCCATGGTGGCCCACCTTGGACTCCCCTTTTGGCTGCCTCCGGCATCTGACAAAATAGGAACTTCTGGATGTTTTCCCGAATTATTGATCTTCAGAAATATGGTGTCTTGACGGTCCTTTTTCCAGAGGAATCTGACTCCGGTGTTTAATTCTCCAATAATCATCAAACATGCAAAATAGGTAGAATAACATAAGTATCATCTCTAAATATGAAATATATCAATGAATAACAGTAAATTATGATATAAAATAGTGATGCAAAATGGACGTATCAACTCCCCCCAAGCTTAGACCTCGCTTGTCCCCAAGCGAAAGCTGAGCTCAGTAAACAAGACCACAGGTTTATGGAGCGAAGTGTCGATAAACAAAATACGGACAAGAAGCATCACATTTATTAATACACAATTCATTCTATACAGCAACTTCCCTTCATATGACATAACTTGAAACAAGTAAAGGGGGTCACAATAAGGTGCATAGAGGAAATCATAATTGGTGATGGCAAACTTTGTTCTTGGTCAGAGAACAATTAACAGATTGTACTTATCTTTCGAGTAGAGTCTTTATACTAGAGCTTATATTGCAGAACTTACATGCTCAATCATAACAATCTCTTTTACAGTCATTGATAACTTTCAAAGTTATATTCATTCAGATAAAAGCTTTGTGCTACACAAGGAAACATAAAAGGCATGATTGAAAATATCAACGTATAGATGGTTGGATCACAACAACTCAAATGCTTGCTTGAGATAGAAGGGAATATGTTTACTGACTCAACATGAAAGTAAAAGATAGGCCCTTCGCAGAGGGAAGCAGGGATGAAATCATGTGCTAGAGCTTTTAAGTTTTGAAATCATATAGAGAGTATAAAATAAGTTTTAAGCTATGTATGTCGTTGTCAAGGAATGGCAGTGGGCACTCTATCCCCCTTGTCAACCAGACTTTCAAGAGCGGCTCCCATGAAGGACGTTATTTCTACCCAAGGGTAGACCATCCCTCTTCTCTTGTTTACACATGCATAATTATAAATTGGTATGACACTCCTCCCAACCTTTGCTTACACAAGCCATGGCTAACCGAATCGTCGGGTGTCTTCCAACAATCACATACCATGGAGAAGTGCCTATTTGATAATGTTTAACATTTTGAAGTTTGCTTTTGATAAATCATTAGCAAAACATGTGAAGAGAATCAAGTGGTTCGAGTTGTAATTAATTGGGACTGGGCACCCCATTTGCCAGCTCTTTTTGCAAGTTATTGGATAAGCGGATGTATATGCCACTAGTCCATTGGTGAAAGTCTGTCTGACAAGTTAAATAGAGAACAACCCACATACTTCCTCATGAGCTAATAAACAGTGACACAAATGAGAGGTAATAGTTTTTGAATAATTAAAGGTAGCACATGAAGTATTTACTTGGAGTGGCAGGAAATACCACATGATAGGTAGTTATGGTGGACACAAATGGCTATGGTTTGGCTCAAAGTTTGGATGTATGAGAAGCATTCCCTCTCAATACAGGTTTTTCGGCTAGCAAGGTTGTGTAGCAAGCATAAGAGTTGAGGGATACAAACAAATATACATGTAGTAAGAACAATCATGCAATCTTCCTTGGAAGCAAATTAAGTTGTTCTAAACAACAAGATCCAAATATGGCCTAAGAGGCCTACAGATAAACATCCAGCGCCAGCTGTTCCGGGATGTCCCAAGCTGCCACCTGGGAACCCCAGACTACTCGTCGACGTCCACAAAGAACCCACCTTCGAGGTCGGTGAAGTCCTCCTCTGAAACAAAACAAACGACGTTGAGTTCGACGAACTCGCAAGATTATATATAGAGCTTTAGCTCGATGAGACTTTCAAAGTTATATGGCTGTTTTGCATAAAGCTGATTTTATTTCATGAAAACATAACTCAAAGGCATCGACTATTCAGAGTATTTTTAAAAGAGAGGTAAGAAGTAACTCTTTTCTTTGATCACCTTTCTCAACATCAACCACTGTACCTGTTCATCAAAGGCACCTCCTCGAATCACCCTCGAGGAAGCTCACCTTGCAATCTTGAAGTGGTATCTTTAGTACCCCAGTTTTTAATCATTCCGTTAAAGTTATTCTATGATCTTATCGTCCTTTCCCAAGTTGTCCTTAACCGTGGACACGGCTTTTCGAAAAGATTTACCCTGCAGGGGTGCACTGTGTTTACCTTCGGTACCGCCCGACTCATTGCCTACACGTAGCTCTTTTCCGGGGAAAGCCGGCTGAGTGGGAACGGTTACAACCTTTACCTTGCTTGAGACTAACCCAGGATCATCAGTGGCGGTAGGACAAGGGGTACCTCCCGCACCCTGTCCCGCGGCCACTTATTTTCCTCACACCACCATCCTCATCTCAGTCTTAGCCACCATCTTCAACGCACGCGCAAATGGAAAGCCAAACTAGAGGAACCTCGGCTAGTCCGCCACAAGTTAGTCGGTCGACAAGGGCTCCATATACCCCACCGAAAGGAAGCGCGCTCATTCTTGGTTCAAGAGGTAAAGAACTCGCACCTAGGCGGCGAGAGTGAGACAAAACACCACCATACCAAAGTGGCCTCTCATCCCCACCTTTAAGCATCTTATTACATGTCACCACAAATTCTCCACCATCATCTGTACATATCATCACCTGTTTCCAACCATGAAACATCCACCGGACTGCTAAGCATTTTAACTAAGCATGGCTAAGCATCAACACTGCATAGTTAATTATTTCAGGCCAACAGTACAATCCTATGGATAATAGGAGGGGAACAGGTAGTTCGCATCGGAATCTTAATGCAACTATAGGATACTCTAATCCAATCAAATTGACATTTGGAACCGCATGCAATATTATAGTGGAGAAAATATTTGCGGAAAATAGGATAAGATATGCTCAGAGGGGGATTACGCTTGCCTTGTTGATACGGCTGGTAGTACGGATCCTCGGGTATTGCGGTGTAACCCCGGCTGCTTGATCTATCGAAGCATAACAACGGAAGAAACAATCAATCACCACACATGCTTCACAAACGCAATGCGCAAACACATGATGACATGGCATTTTAAATCCCGGGAGGAGGATGATTCAATCTATTCAATTTAAACGGAGTTTGGAGGCTTAAGGACACATCTCGAGTACCCCGTGGAGTTAGGTCATGATTTATATTTACTTGTTAATTGGAATAGATGAACCTATTGTTAACTTGCATATGAATGACATGATCATGGTAAGATGCATGGTTTAGGTGATTAATCAACCTTACAACAAGTACTAAACGTGAGTCGAAGATTGATTTGCATTACCGTTGAAAACAGGTTAAACTGGAGTATCCGGAATGAAATCCGGAAAATTCCGGTTCTGGTACCGGGAGGAATCCGGTTTCAGGTCCGGAGAATTCCGGGTTTGGCACCGAAGAAAAAGATCCGGAATTATTTCCGGGTGAATTCCGGGCGTATACCGGGTAAAAACGATCGAGTCCAGTAGCTATTTCGCTAATCCGGTATAGATTCCGGAAATTTCTGGGTCTGGTACCGGATTTTCCAGTTCGACAGGAAGTTGCTACTGCTACCGCGAATCGACGAACGAGAGGAAAAATGGAGGGGATGGAGATGTCCAGGAGTGCGTTAGCTCACCCTGAACGCGTGGGGGGCTCAGCTCGGGCTGAGTAGCTCGGAGACGGTGGCAATCTTGCCCGGAGTGCCGCGGCCCGAGTTGGAGAGGACGTGGACGGATAGCTCGATTCCCGGGAATGCACGGCGTCCCGGCACGATTCCTTCGGTGAGGACGGTGAGGACGACGCGGTGAAGCTCTTGGTGGTCTTCGATTTGTACGGGGCGACCTCAATCAACGGCGACGCGGCGGCGGAGCTCGGCGGCCATTGTTGCTAGGTCTTGGAGCTCGTGGGGGAGAGAAACGGAGAGAGGAGCAGGGAAACGAGTGGATGGGGTGGGGGCAGTGGGCCTCGGGTGCTCTTCTCCTTGCAGGGGAGAGGCAGAGGGGCCGGCCATGGCGAGCTCGAGCTGGTGCGGCTCGGCCGCCCAGCTCGGTCGCTACAGGGGAGGAAGATGCAGTTTTTACAAAAGCCCCCCTGGAAGTTTTGAGTTCATCACAGTCCAGTCCTTTTTCCTTTTAATTCTAAAACCAGCAATTCCTGAATTAATTTAGGCACCAAGACATTTTATAAAAATTTGGGAAAATTTGGGGAGCCTCCCCATATTGAGTAGAAGCTACACAAAAATTGGGGATTCAAAATAAAATAATTTGGACCACTTTTGTTCATAGGGTTGACTTATGGCATTATTGCTAAATTTGAAAATGTTGCTCCTTTAATATCTTAGGGCAATTGCAAAATATTGTTTTGAACTCTTGGAACTTCCTTGACAATATAGGATGTCAAGAAATTTTGTTTTGCAACTTTGAGTGCCTTCAATGTGTTGAAGTTTGTTAGAGCAATTTGGCATTTTGTTTTAGCAACTCAACATCATTTCGATACCACGGTTGTCTCAATTTAGGTGAAGCATGAGGATGCATGGATGCCATGATGCATATGGAACTCAAAAGTGAAAATTTTACTCGGGTTTTTAGGTTCACAAGCTTTGGGCTGTTACAATTCTACCCCCTTACAGGAATCTCGTCCCGAGATTCTAAGATTGCGGAAAGAAGTCGGGATACTCCTCGCGAAGACTAGACTCTCTTTCCCAAGTAGCTTCTTCCTCGGAATGGTGAGACCATTGAACTTTGAGGAACTTGGTAGTCTTGTTACGGGTCTTCCTTTCGGCTTCATCCAACACGGATAGGATGCTCGCGATAATGAGATCTTCCTGGAGATCTACTCCTCATGATTGACCCCATGGATAGGATCTTTAAAACACCGGCGAAGTTGGGAGACATGAAACACATCATGTACATTTGGGAATTTGACCGGTAACTCCAATTGATAAGAAAGATCTCCTCGCTTGGCCAGAACGGTGAAAGGGCCAACATAGCGAGGGCCAATTTCCCTTTGATACCGAAGCGGCGAACGCCACGAAGGGGAGAGACACGGAGATAAGCTTTATCACCAATTTCATAGTGAATTTCCTGATGTGCTTATCATAGTAGCTCTTCTGCCTAGACTGAGCAATCTTCAGATTCTCTCTTATGATTCGAACCTTCTCCTCAGCTTCATTGATCACATCCGGACCAAAGAGTGCTCTCTCTCCGGTCTCGGACCAATTTAGAGGAGTGCGGCATTTTCTTCCATATAGAGCCTCGAAGGAGCCATGCCCAGACTAGCTTGATAGCTATTGTTGTAGGAGAACTCCGCGAAAGGGAGATACTTTTCCCAACCCTTGCCAAAAGAGATCACACATGCCCTAAGCATGTCTTCCAACACTTGGTTCACTCTTTCGGTCTGACCATCAGTTTGAGGATGGTAGGCGGTACTGAAGTTGAGACGGGACCCCATAGCAGTTTGGAAACTCTGCCAAATTGGATACAAAGATACTTCCACGGTCCGATATGATCCTCAGAGGGACCCCATGCAATGGAACAATACGAGCCAATATAAATCAGCAAGTTGACTTGCCCGTATATCATCACGGACTGGTAGGAAGTGAGCAACCTTGGAAAGACGATCAATGATTACCCATATTGCATTGTTGCCCTTTTGAGATCGGGAAACCCGGTGATGAAGTCCATACCAATTTCATCCCATTTCCACTCGGGACTGCAATAGGGCGAAGAGTGCCGGCAGGCCTTTGATGTTCAGCCTTTACCCGTCGACAGTGTCGCATTCAGCAACATACTTGGCAATTTCTCGTTTCATCCGAGTCCACCAGAATTGTGGTCGAAGGTCTTGGTACATTTTGGTACTACCGGGATGAATAGAGAGAGGTGATTCATGAGCTTCTTGTAGGATGAGCTCCCTCAAATTCGGTTCTTTGGCACTACCAGCGGTCACCAAAATAAACAACTCCGGATTCATCTTCCGAGAAACATTTGGCCTTCCGCTAGCAATGTTCTTTTGATTTCAGATACCCTCATCAGCTTCTGAGCATCCTTAATCTGGTCTACAAGAGTAGCTTTGATCTCCAGATTTGCAAGGTAGCCAGAGGGAACAATTTCCAGGTTCAAACGGGAACTCTTCATGAAGGCAGGTTGGGCCTTCTCAATCATCAGATTGTTGCAATAGGACTTCCGACTTAGCGCGTCAGCCACGACGTTTGCTTTGCCGGGTTGATAGTTCAGACTCACATCATAGTCCTTGATTAACTCCAACCAACGCCTTTGCCTGAGATTTAAATCCGGCTGGGTGAAGAGGTACTTCAGACTCTTGTGATCCGAGAAGATCTCGCAACGGTTACCAAACAGGTATGGTCTCCATTGCTTCAAAGCATAACCACGCGGCAAGTTCTAGATCATGAGTTGGGTAGTTGTGCTCATGCGGCTTAATTGGCGAGAAGCATATGCCACCACATGGCCATCTTGCATTAGCACACAGCCCAAGCCTTGCAGAGAGGCGTCACAGAAGACGACGAAATCCTTGCTGTGTCCGGCAGGACAAGCACAGGAGCGGAGTGAGTTTGGCTTTCAGTGTTTTGAAGCTCTCTTCAGCTTCGGCCGTCCATACGAACTTTTTATCCTTCTTGAGAAGGTCAGTCAGGGCCTTGGCTATCTTGGAGAAACCTTCGATGAATCGGCGGTAGTAACCTGCCAATCCGAGAAAGCTACGAATGTCCTTGACTGACATTGGAGTTTTCCAATCCAGAATGGACTGAATCTTGTCGGAATGACAGCCACACCATTAGCGGATATCACATGACCAAGGAAGAGATTATCCAACCAAAACTCACACTTGGAGAACTTGGCATAGAGGCGGTGTTCTCGAAGTCGTGTCAGAACCAAACGAAGATGTTCCATGCTCTTCATCGGTTTTGGAATAAACGAGGATGTCATCAATGTAAATGACGACAAACTTGTCAAGATAATCCATGAAGAGAGTTCATGAGCCTCATGAAAGTAGCTGGAGCATTTGTGAGACCAAAGGACATGACGGTATACTCATATGAGCCATAGCGAGTAACAAATGCCGTCTTTGGAATATCCTCCTTTCTGATTTTTATCTGATGGTATCCTGACCTCAGATCCATCTTGGAGAATACCGTTGCACCAGCTAACTGATCCAACAGATCATTGATGCGAGGAATAGGATACTTGTTCTTGATTGTCACCGCATTCAACGGTATAGTCAGAGACTAGACGAGGCACGGTAGAATCCCTCTTCTTGACAAAGAGTACCGGACAACCCCAAGGTGAACTGCTAGGCTGGATGAAATCCTTCGCTAACAGCTGATCAATTTGCTCTTTCAACAGAGCCAACTCTTCCACCGGCATACGGTAGGGCTTCTTGGAAATTGGAGCAGTACCGGGAAGTAGATCTATGACAAACTCCACACTTCGGTCAGGAGGCATGCCAGGCAATTCTTCCGGGAACACATCCGGGAAGTCACACACCACGTGTATGTCCTGGATTTCAGGAGGGGATTCGCCTTCCATAAAGCAAAGGAGGATCTCAGGTGAGTTGGGTATGATGAGATGGAGGTCTTGACAGTGCAGACCAATACTTCACACTGTCACCGAAGAATTGGTCACGGTGACGGTCTTGGCAGCACAGTCGAGATTAGCCCGGTATTTGGCTAGCCAGTTCATGCCCAGTATGACATCAATGCCACTTGACCTCAGAGCTACCAAAGCGAAAGGAAAAGAGTAGTAACCGATAGTAATCTGGACTCAGGAGTAACCCCATCGGTTTGCCATTTGGAGCCAGGAGTGGAGATCACCAAGGGACGGCTCATTTTCTCGAACGGTATTTTGTGGTCTTTTGCAAAAGCTATGGATATGAATGAATGCGATGCTCCAGAATCAAACAAAACTGTAGCAAGATTGTTGTTGATTCGTAACTCACCCATAAGGACGCCGGGGTCCTCTTCAGCTTCTTCAGCAGAGACGTGGTTCAGGCGACCACGCACAATAGGTCCAGCCTTGCCAGCTGGAGTGGCAGGGGCTCGTGCAGGAGTTATCGCGAGAGGTGCCTTCTGGGGGCACTCCCTGGAGTAGTGGCCAGCCTGGCCACAGGTGTAGCAAGTGAGTCCAGGTGGAGCAGGTAGCATAGGACGGTACCCACTCCCGCCTACCCCAAGTGTCGAAGTAGTGGGGCGCGGAGGGGTGGCCTGTATCCCGCGGCTCGGCATGAATGGAGCACGAGGTACGGCGCTGTAGGGAACAAACACCCTGCGCTTCTTGCTCTCAGAACCCGAGGAACTCTGGTGGTCCCCGTGTGCGGGCCTCTTGGAAGCCTCAAGTTCCTTTCTTCCTTGCTCAAGAGTAAAGCCTGGTTGAACAGCTCCTGGTAGGTCTGGAACCTGAAGGGCAATAGCTCATAGCGGAGCTGCGGCGTAAGACCCTTGCGGAACAGCTCTTGCTTGTCAGCATCATTGGTCACGTCCCTTGGGGCGTAACGAGAGAGATGGTTGAACTCACGACCATAAGTGCGGAGGTCCATCCGTCCCTGTTGCAAATCCAGGAACTCCCTCCTCTTCAAATCCATGATCGGCTGGGGAATGTACTCCGCACGGAAGGCAGTGCGAAAATCAGCCCAGTGAAGACATGGTTGGCTGGAAACAAGCCACATGGCTTTCCCACCAACAGCCAGCAGCACCAACCAAGAGGTAGGTGGCAAAGTTGACTTGCTCAGCCACTGGGACATGAGCGCGGAGAACTTGCGCTCCAAAGCACGAAGCCAATCATCAGCTTCCAGTGGCTCCTTAGCATCAGCAAAGGTGGGTGGCTGCGAGCGCAGGAACTCAGTGAGAGTGTTGCACCGTTCCTCCGTGCATTCTGCTGCACCAACTGCTCAAGCAAGCGCTCATTGCGCCCACGGTTCTCCTCAATGGCCATCAAGACCTCAGCCATCGAGGGTGGTGGCGGCAGATCATCCTCATCATCATTGTGGTTACCGCGGCCTCCACGGCCTCCTCGAGCCATTCTGGAGATTTGACAATGACACGGTTAGTATCTTTCTCCGAATGGTCGAACAATAGCATTAGCGTCTACACAAGTACACAGACTAGGGACGATAATACTTTGCGAGAAGGAAAACAACAAGATAGAACTTGGGTCAAAGATCAGCATCATGTGCTACTAGTGAGAGTTAAGAAATCACAACTTAACACACTCTAGTTGACACAATCCGGGACCTTATGTTCAAGTCCGTGGGTTAAAACCCAAAGAAAGGATCAAATGATTTGATTCGGTAGAAACATCTGAGTTGATTTGGGATTGCAACGCAGCGGGAGCAACTGGACACATAACACTAAAGGTCGAACCCACCCACGTTTCTAATCATTTTGAAGTAACAGACGAGGGTAAAACCTTTAACTCAAATCGAGGTAAGATTGCTCCGAGATTAGAGGGTAACCAGATAAGGAGTAAAAAGAATCCTAAGATGGTTTTCACAACTCATTTTTAGGTTAAAAATATTTTCACAAACACTAGACTCAACGTCGACCAGTAGAAGGGTTTCCTACAGGCAGTACTGCTCTGATACCAACTTGTGGCGCCCCGACCCGACTGCTATACAGTGATGCTGTGTGTCACCGGTTAAGCGATACAACCGGAGGTTACGGGTTTACCAATCCCCGGCCAAAACCTTTGGCAGGCGTTGCTCGGAATGGATCATCGGCAACGCAACACCCCGATTGATGCCTTAACACAGGCACAACTCAATGCATAATAGAGAGATCAAGACTTGTGGAACAACTGGCACATCACAGACTCTACGACACAAATCATTATAGTTCAACTCTTATAATAGAGAAAGATAGCAAATGACAACCAGAGGTCACAGACCCAACATTACAACAAGCGGAAGCGAATTAGTTGTTCTAAACAACAAGATCCAAATATGGCCTAAGAGGCCTACAGATAAACATCCAGCGCCAGCTGTTCCGGGATGTCCCAAGCTGCCACCTGGGAACCCCAGACTACTCGTCGACGTCCACAAAGAACCCACCTTCGAGGTCGGTGAAGTCCTCCTCTGAAACAAAACAAACGACGTTGAGTTCGACGAACTCGCAAGATTATATATAGAGCTTTAGCTCGATGAGGCTTTCAAAGTTTTATGGCTGTTTTGCATAAAGCTGATTTTATTTATGAAAACATAACTCAAGGCATCGACTATCAGAGTATTTTAAAAGAGGTAAGAAGTAACTTTTCTTTGATCACCTTTCTCAACATCAACCACTGTACCTGTTCATCAAAGGCACCTCCCCGAATCACCCTCGAGGAAGCTCACCTTGCAATCTTGAGTGGTACCTTAGTACCCAGTTTTTAATCATTCCGTTAAAGTTATTCTATGATCTTATCGTCCTTTCCCAAGTTGTCCGTAACCGTGGACACGGCTTTTCGAAAAGATTTAACCCTGCAGGGGTGCACTGTGTTTACCTTCGGTACCGCCCGGCTCATTGCCTACACGTAGCTCTCTTCCGGGGAAAGCCGGCTGAGTGGGAACGGTTACAACCTTTACCTTGCTTGAGACTAACCCAGGATCATCAGTGGCGGTAGGACAAGGGTACCTCCGCACCCTGTCCCGCGGCCACTTATTTTCCTGACACCACCATCCTCATCTCAGTCTTGGCCACCATCTCAACGCACGCGCAAATGGAAAGCCAAACTAGAGGACCCTCGGCTAGTCCGCCACAAGTTAGTCGGTCGACGAGGGCTCCATATACCCCACCGAAAGGAAGCGCGCTCATTCTTGGTTCAAGAGGTAAAGAACTCGCACCTAGGCGGCGAGAGTGAGACAAAACACCACCATACCAAAGTGGCCTCTCATCCCCACCTTTAAGCATCTTATTACTGTCACCACAAATTCTCCACCATCATCTGTACATCTCATCACCTGTTTCCAACATGAAACATCCACCGGACTGCTAAGCATTTAACTAAGCATGGCTAAGCATCAACACTGCATAGTTAATTATTTCAGGCCAACATACAATCCTATGGATAATAGGGGGGAAACAGGTAATTGGCATCGGAATCTTAATGCAACTATAGGATACTCTAATCCAAGCAAATTGACATTTGGAACCGCATGCAATATTATAGTGGAGAAAATATTTGCGGAAAATAGGATAAGATATGCTCAGAGGGGGATTACGCTTGCCTTGTTGATACGGCTGGTAGTACGGATCCTCGGGGTATTGCGGTGTAACCCCGGCTGCTTGATCTATCGAAGCATAACAACGGAAGAAACAATCAATCACCACACATGCTTCACAAACGCAATGCGCAAACACATGATGACATGGCATTTTAAATCCCCGGGAGGAGGAATAATTCAATCTATTCAATTTAAACTGAGTTTGGAGGCTTAAGGACACATCTCGAGTACCCCGTGGAGTTAGGTCATGATTTTATTTACTTGTTAATTGGAATAGATGAACCTATTGTTAACTTGCATATGAATGACATGATCATGGTAAGATGCATGGTTTAGGTGATTAATCAACATTACAACAAGTACTAAACGTGAGTTGAAGATTGATTTGCATTACCGTTGAAAACAGGTTAAACTGGAGTATCCGGAATGAAATCCGGAAAATTCCGGTTCTGGTACCGGGAGGAATCCGGTTTCAGGTCCGGAGAATTCCGGGTTTGGCACCGGAAGAAAAAGATCCGGAATTATTTCCGGGTGAATTCCGGGCGTATACCGGGTAAAAACGATCGAGTCCAGTAGCTATTTCGCTAATCCGGTATAGATTCCGGAAATTTCCGGGTCTGGTACCAGATTTTCCAGTTCGACAGGAAGTTGCTACTGCTACCGCGAATCGACGAACAAGAGGAAAAATGGAGGGGATGGAGATGTCCAGGAGGTGCGTTAGCTCACCCTGAACGCGTGGGGGGGCTCAACTCGGGCTGAGTAGCTCGGAGACGGCGGCAATCTTGCCCGGAGTGCCGCGGCCCGAGTTGAGAGGACGTGGACGGATAGCTCGATTCCCGGGAATGCACGGCGTCCCGGCACGATTCCTTCGGTGAGGACGGTGAGGACGACGCGGTGAAGCTCTTGGTGGTCTTCGATTTGTACGGGGCGACCTCAATCAACGGCGACGCGGCAGCGGAGCTCGGCGGCCATTGTTGCTAGGTCTTGGAGCTCGTGGGGGAGAGAAACGGAGAGAGGAGCAAGGAAACGAGTGGATGGGGTGGGGGCAGTGGGCCTCGGGTGCTCTTCTCCTTGCAGGGGAGAGGGCAGAGGGGGGCCGGCCATGGCGAGCTCGAGCTGGTGCGGCTCGGCCGCCCAGCTCGGTCGCTACAGGGGAGGAAGATGCAGCTTTTACAAAAGCCCCCCTGGAAGTTTCGAGTTCCTCACAGTCCAGTCCTTTTTCCTTTTAATTCTAAAACCAGCAACAATTCCTGAATTAATTTAGGCACCAAGACATTTTATAAAAATTTGGGAAAATTTGGGGAGCCTCCCCATATTGAGTAGAAGCTACACAAAAATTGGCGCTTCAAAATAAAATAATTTGGACCACTTTTGTTCATAGGGTTGACTTATGGCATTATTGCTAAATTTGAAAATGTTGCTCCTTTAATATCTTAGGGCAATTGCAAAATATTGTTTTGAACTCTTGGAACTTCCTTGACAAATATAGGATGTCAAGAAATTTTGTTTTGCAACTTTGAGTGCCTTCAATGTGTTGAAGTTTGTTAGAGCAATTTGGCATTTTGTTTTAGCAACTCAACATCATTTCGATACCACGGTTGCCTTAATTTAGGTGAAGCATGAGGATGCATGGATGCCATGATGCATATGGAGCTCAAAAGTGAATATTTTACTCGGGTTTTTAGGTTCACAAGCTTTGGGCTGTTACACTTATGGATAAGAGTATGGAAGGGGTTATCGATGCCTGGAGAAGATGTCCTTGGAGCCAAGAAGCGACGTGGAACCTTCCCTCCGGTGCTCATCCGCGCGCCTCTCTTGAGGTTGAAAGGGTTCGCCACCACTCCAATGCTTGCAATGGTGGCGCGAGGGTATTGATGCGGATCTTCCTCCACTTCTCCTTCATCTTCACTCTTGATCTCCTCCTTCAGCATAGGTTCTTGGGGATCATCTTCCAAAGGCTCCTTGCCCTTGTTGTTGTTGTTGGAGACCATGGTGCTTCTAAAACTTGAAGGTGGAATCTGGCAGAAACAGCTCGAAACAAAAACACGACGAAAAGGCGATATACGGACCTCAGGGTTCCGGGGATTATATAGCAAAAAGTTTTGCAACAAAAGGAAGGTACAGGAGAAAACCTGGTCGGAGACGGGCTCCGAGGCGCCCTCACCACGTGGCGGCGCGGCCAAGGGTGGGCCCGCGCCACGGCATGGTGAGGTGCCCTCGGGCACCTTCTCCTACCCGGTTTGGTCTCTTATTTTTCCATATTTAATATAAATGACAAAAATATCTATTGGAAGGTTAAACGCGAACTTTTTCTTACCAAAACTGTTACCTATTCGAAAACAGACTCTGCAGTCCCCTGAATTTGCTTTTCAATGAAAACTTCCGGAGTCACCACTTGAATAGTATCAACATCTTCATCATAAGGATCTCCAGAAATATAATGTTTGAGTCTTTGTCCATTCACCACTTGTGTAGAGTTATCTTTAAGTGAAGCAATCTTTATTGCACCTGAACGATATACCTCCACAATAACAAAAGGTCCTTCCCATTTTGAGAGTAATTTTCCTGCAAAAAATCTGAGACGAGACCTATACAATAGAACTTTCTCACCAACATTAAACTCTCTTTTAATAATTCTCCTATCATGCCATTTCTTAACTTTCTCTTTAAAAAGTCTAGCATTTTCATAAGCCTCACTTCTCCATTCATCTAAAGAACTCAAATGAAGCAACCTCTTTTCACCAGCAAGTTTAAAGTCTCTATTAAGTTCTCTCACTGCCCAATAAGCTTTGTGTTCTAATTCTAAAGGCAAGTGACAAGCTTTACCATAAACCATTTTATAAGGAGACATACCCATAGGGTTTTTATAAGCAGTTCTATAAGCCCATAAAGCATCATTTAACTTACTAGCCCAATTTTTTCTAGATTTATTAACAGTCTTTTGCAAGATAGATTTAATCTCTCTATTTGATAATTCTACTTGCCCACTAGTTTGGGATGATAAGCTGAAGCAATTCTATGATTAACACCATATTTAGCAAGGTCTTTCTAAAACCACCATGAATAAAATGAGAACCTCCATCAGTCATAAGATATCTAGGCACACCAAACCTAGGAAAAATAACATCTTGAAGCATTTTTAAAGAGGTCTCACCATCAGCACTTTTGTAGGTATAGCTTCTACCCATTTAGTAACATAATCAACAGCAACAAGTATATGAGTATTACCTTCTGAAGGAGGAAAAGGACCCATAAAGTCGAATCCCCAAATCAAATGGTTCAATAACAAGAGAATAACTCATAGGCATTTCATTACGTCTAGAGATATTACCAACTCTTTGACATTCATCACAAGATAAAATAAACTTTCTTGCATCTTAAAGAGGGTAGGCCAATAAAAACCTGATTGTAGAACTTTTGTGCAGTTCTATCTCCAGCATGATGTCCTCCATAAGCACTACCATGGCATTTCTCAATATTCTCTGTTGTTCATGTTCTGGAACACATCTTCGCATAATGCCATCTACTCCTTCTTTATATAATGTGGGTCATCCCAAAAATAATGCCTCAAGTCATAAAAGAATTTCCTTCTTTGCTGAGCTGAAAAGGTTGGAGGCAAGTACTTGGAAACAATAAAGTTAGCATAATCAGCATACCAAGGACTATCTCGCGAACTTACCCTTATTGCAGCCAACTGTTCATTTGGAAAACTATCATTAACAGGAATAGGATCATAAGCAATGTTTTCCAATCTAGACAAATTATCAGCAACAGGATTTTCAGCACCTTTCCTATCTACAATATGTAAATCAAACTCTTGCAAAAGAAGCACCCATCTAATAAGCCTAGGCTTAGCATCTTTCTTTTCCATAAGGTACCTAATAGCAGCATGATCAGTATGAATAATGACTTTTGAATCAACAATATAAGGTCTAAATTTGTCACAAGCAAAACTACAGCTAGAACTCTTTTTCAGTAGTTGCATAATTCTTTTGAGCAGAATCAAGAGTCTTACTAGCATAATGAATAACATTCAACTTCTTATCTATCGCTGCCAAGAACACCAACAGCAAAATCACTAGCATCACACATAATTTCAAAAGGTAACGTCCAATCAGGTGGTTGAACAATAGGAGCAGTAATTAAAGCCTTTTCAGAGTTTCAAAAGCTTCCTTACAATCATCATCAAAAACAAAAGGTACATCTTTTTGAGAAGATTAGTAAGAGGCTTTGAAATTTTAGAGAAATCTTTAATAAACCTCCTATAGAAACCAGCATGACCAAGAATACTACGAATACCTTTGACATCTTGGGCAAGGCATTT
This sequence comes from Poa pratensis, assembly GCA_947311845.1. Lineage (NCBI taxonomy): Eukaryota > Viridiplantae > Streptophyta > Magnoliopsida > Poales > Poaceae > Poa > Poa pratensis. The sequence continues at coordinate 137,878,902 of CAMZMU010000063.1, read as the reverse complement.
TCTCATTGCCTCAACTTTAGCTCGATCAACTTCAATGCCTCTTTCAGAATTTTATGTCCAAGAACAATTCCTTCATTGACCATAAAGTGGCATTTCTCCCAATTAAGAACAAGATTAGTTTCTTCACATCTCTGCAAAACTTTATCAAGATTGTGCAAACAATTATCAAAAGAAGTTCCATAGACGGAAAATCGTCCATGAAGACTTCCACAATTTCCTCACAAAAACCATGAAAAATAGCAGACATGCATCTTTGAAAAGTAGCAGGAGCATTACACAAACCAAAAGGCATACGTCTATAAGCATAAGTTCCATAAGGACAAGTAAAAGTAGTTTTCTCTTGATCTTGCTTTCTCACAGCAATTTGAGAAAACCCAGAATAACCATCAAGGAAACAAAAATGAGTTTCTTAGACAACCTCTCTAACATTTGATCAATAAAGGTAAAGGATAATGATCTTCTTAGTAACTTTGTTAACCTTTCTAAAATCAATGCACATTCTATAACCAACTACTACTCTTTGAGGAATAGTTCATCATTTTCATTAGGCACAACAGTAATTCCTCCTTTCTTAGGAACACAATGCACAGGACTTACCCATCTACTATCAGCAATAGGATAAATAATACCAGCTTCAAGAAGTTTCAATACCTCATTTCTTACCACTTCCTTCATCTTGGGTATTAAACGACGTTGATGTTCAACAACTGGCTTTGCATCAGGTTCCATATTAATAGCATGTTGACAAATAGCAGGGAGATCCCTTTCAAATCATCAAGAGTATAGCCCATAGCTCCACGGTGTTTCTTCAACACTCCAATAACCTTTCCTCTTCTCTACCTGAAAGTTTAGAACTAATAATAACAGGATATATTTTCTTATCATCAATATAAGCATATTTAAGATTATCAGGTAAAGGTTTTAAATCAAAACAGGATCCTCCTTTGGTGGAGTGGTACCCAAATCTTCCACCGGTAAGTTATGTTTAAGTATAGGTTGACGAAGGAATATTTCGTCAAGCTCATTCCTTTCTTCCATAAAGACCTCACTTTCGTGATCCTCCATATGTTGCTGCAAAGCATTGTTAGGAGCAAGAGCAATAGAGGCAAGCTGAGCAACTTTAAAATCTTCATTAGGCAATTCAGTTTCATAAGGACTTTAGCAAATTTAGAGAAATTGAACTCATAAGATTCACCAGCAAATTTAGTAAAGATTTTCTCTTTCTTACAATCTATAACAGCACCACAAGTATTCAGAAAAGGTCTACCAAAAATGATAGGACAAGTCTTACTAGCAGCGAACCAAGTACTAGAAAATCAGCAGGATATTTAGTCTTACCACATAAAACTTCCACATCTCTAACAATACCAATTGGAGAGATAGTTTCTCTATTAGCAAGCTGAATAACCACATCAATTTCCTCAAGTTCACAAGAACCAATTTCATGCATAATTTCCCTGTAAAGCTCATAAGGAATAGCACTTGAACTTGCACCAATATCACATAAACCATAATAGCAATGATCACCTATCCTAACAGAAAGCACAGGAACACTAGTTTTCCTAGAGCTTTTAGGATGTGAAACAATATTAGAAGCATCTTCACAAAAGATAATATGACCATCTTCTATATTTTCAGTGACAAGGTCCTTAACCATTGCTACAGCAGGTTCAACAGTTATTTGTTCATCAGGTTCTATAGCTTTCTTTGTACTTTTGTTAACAACTAGCTATAATAGAGTGTTCCTTTATTTTAGCAGGAAAAGGAACTTTTTCAATATAAGGTTCAGGAATAATGTGATCAACGGTATTAACCTCAATAGTTCTACACAGGAGAAACAGTTTTATCTTTATAAGGTTCATGATAATTTTAAAACCCTCCTTAGGCATACCGAAATAGAGGCAAAAGCTTTAAAAATTTGCAACAACTTGAGAGTCAAGGCCATAAGTAGTGCTAACATTTCGAAAATCATCAGTATTCATGAAAGTTTTAATGCATTCAAATCATATTTTATACCTGACTCTCTACCTTTGTCGTTCTCCCATCCTTCAGTGTTCTCCTGAATCCGATCAAGAAGGTCCCATTTAAACTCTTCTTTATTACGAGTGAATGATCCAGAACAAGCAGTATCCAATAGAGTTTTATCCTGAAAGGAGAGCCTTGCATAGAAGTTATCAATAACAACATTACCAGGAAGCTCATGAATGGGGCATTTGAGCATTAATGACTTCAATCTCCCCCACGCTTGGGCAATACTTTCTCCATCATGAGGCCAAAATTATATATGAGGTTCCGGTCTTTGTGAATCTCACTTGGAGGATAGAATTTAGAATAAAAGAGAGGTACAATTTCCTCCCAACCAAGAGAATGCCCATTCTTCAGCAGTTTATACCAATGTGCAGCTCTACCAGACAGCGATATAGAGAATAGTTTCTTCTTAACTTCACCCATTGAAATACCTGCACACTTGAATAACTCGCATAATTCATGTAAAATAATAAATGATCACCAGGATGGACAGTTCCATCCCCTTCATAGCGGTTATTCGTAACACGTTCAACAATTTTCATAGGTATTTTGAATGGGATTACCTGCTCAGGTGGCGCCTCCTCTACTACCTTAGCAGTGGTAGTGGTTTTCCCAAATAGGAATTCAAGAGAAGATCTCTCCATAATGAAATATAGCAGCAGGCAAAAATAAAAACAGCACGTACAGTAAGAGTTTTCCTTACCAATTCCACTTACCAATAGCGCTTCACTCCCCGGCAACGGCGCCAGAAAATAGTCTTGATGACCCACAAGTATAGGGGGTGTATCGTAGTACTTTCGATAAATAAGAGTGTCGAACCCAACGAGGAGCAGAAGGTGTTGACAAGCAGTTTTGATATGGAATTCACTGTAAATACTAGCAGACAAGTTTTTAGGGTTTTTGATATAGCAGATAAATAAAGTACAAGTAAATAAAATGCAGTAATAATAATTGCAGCGAGTGGCCCAATCCTTTCTACAGCAAAGGACAAGCCGGTAGGTTTACTTATGATGACCAAACGTTCTTGAGGACACACGGGAATTTCGTCAAGTGCTTTCGCTTCATATAGTTGATTAATCTTCATTGTTTTGATAAGTGTTGTGTGGGTGAACCTATGCTAATGCACCGCCCTTCCTAGGACTAATACATACTTGTGATTATACCCCTTGCAAGCATCCGCAAATACAAGAAAGTAATTAAGATAAATCTAACCACAGCCTTAAACTCTGAGATCCTGCTATCCCTCATGCATCGATATACCAACGGGGGTTTAGGTTTCTGTCACTCCGGCAACCCCACAATTGGCAAACGAATACACAATGCATTCCCCTAGGCCCATAAAGGTGAAGTGTCATGTAGTCGACGTTCACATGACACCACTAGAAGAATAACACCACAACTTAAATATCAAACCATTAAATATTACTCAACATAATTCACTACTAACATCAAGACTTCTCCCATGTCCTCAAGAACTAAACGAACTACTCACAAGACATCATATGGAACATGATCAGAGGTGATATAATGATGAATAACAATCTGGACATAAACCTTAATTCAACGGTTTCACTCAATAGCATCAACCACAAGGAGTAATTAACACCGGGAAAGCTTCCCCTATGAACTAGACAAGATTCAACCCTAGATGTTACAGCGGAACGGAGTGGAGCGGCGGAGATGATGGTGCTGGTGGTGGAGATGATGATGATGATGTCCCAATGAAGTCCAGCTCGATGACGGTGACGATGGCGACGATTTCCCCCCTCCGGGAAGGAATTTCCCCGGCAGATTTCTCCCTGCCGGAGAGCTTTTTCTCTCTGGTGTTTTCCGCCTCGTGGAGGCGGCGGAATATTTCCTCGACGTCCCCCCTAGGCTTAGGGTTTCTGGGGATGATGTACACGAAAGGGGGCTGGCAGAGGTGGGCCAGGGTCCTCACCACGTGGCGGCGCGGGGGCAAGGTGGGCCGCGCCACCACATGGTGAGGGCCCATGGTGGCCCACCTTGGCCTCCCCTTTTGGCTGCCTCCGGCATCTGACAAAATAGGAACTTCTGGATGTTTTCCCGAATTATTGATCTTCAGAAATATGGTGTCTTGACGGTCCTTTTTCCAGCAGAAATCTGACTCCGGTGTTTAATTCTCCAATAATCATCAAACATGCAAAATAGGTAGAATAACATAAGTATCATCTCTAAATATGAAATATATCAATGAATAACAGTAAATTATGATATAAAATAGTGATGCAAAATGGACGTATCAGCCATCCGGCCCTCGGAGAGCCAGGAGGCTGCACGTGGCACTAGATTCCTGCGTCGCTGCCCCATATAGGCAGGCGCGATGACAGAGAGGCTCATCGCGCTGCCCCATATAGGCAGGCGCAGGGTCCAGCGCGATGACTGGGCCATGGACAAGACCAGACGGGCCGTTGATAACCCACAAGTATAGGGATCGCAACAGTCTTCGAGGGAAGTAAAACCCGAATTTATTGATTCGACACAAGGGGAGACAAAGAATACTTATAAGCCTTAACAGCGGAGTTGTCAATTCAGCTGCACCTGGAAAAGCACTAGTAACAGGGGTGATGTGAAAGCAGCAGTAATATGAGAGCAATATTAACAGTAACACAGCAGCAGTAGTAGTAACACAGAGGTAATGGCACCAGAAAATAGTTGATACTACTTCTAATGGCATATAGGACCGAATGACTATTTGATGATGATAAATGGACCGGGGTTCCCAGCTATCTACACTAGAGGTAACTCTCCAATAACAAGTAACATGTGTTGGGTGAACAAATTACAGTTGGGCAATTGATAAAATGGTGAGGGCATGACAATGCATGCTATGATAAGATAAAGTTTACTGTAGTATTTAATTGGGCATTACAACATGATACATAGACCGTTATCCAACATCATCTATGACTAATAATCCACCTTCAGGTTAACATCCGTGTCCCCCGTTGGTATTAAGTTGCACGCAACAGATCATTGCATTAAGTAGTGCATAATGTAAACAACACAATTATCCTTGGACAAAGCATTGTTGTTTTACCCTAGTGGCAACAGCACATCCACAATCTTAGAAGTTGCTGTCACTCTCCCAGATTACCGGAGGCATGAACCCACTATCTAACATAAATACTCCCTCTTGGAGATACAGAGAACTACTTGATCAGGGTAACTACAAGTACCGGAGAGCATGCAAGATCTTAAAAAACATAGGTATGATAGCATGATGAACAATCTGATCACAATTCCACAATTTATCGGATCCCAATAAACACAACACCAATTACATCATATGGATCTCAATCATGTAAGGCAGCTCATGAGATCATTGTATTAAAGTACATGGGAGAGAGAGTACCAACTAGCTACAGCCAAGAACCCATAGTCCATGGGGGAACTACTCACAAACCATCATGGAGTCGAAGTGGAGGCGGTGGAGTTGATGGAGATGGCTCCGGGGGTCAATCCCCGTCCCGGCAGGGTGCCGGAACATGAACTTCTGACCCCCGAAACTTGTTTTCGATGGCGGCGGAGCTGCGGAACTTTTCGTGGGATATGACTCTTCTTTTTAAGGTTTTCGCGTCGAGGGCAATAAATAGGCGAAAGGACGATGGTTGGAGGTTCCCGTGGCGCCCACACCACATCACCGCGCGGTCAAAGGGGGGCCGCGCAACCACCAAGTGTGGTTGGCTCGTGGATCTCCTCCTTCTCCCCTTTGGACTCCGTGTACGTGTCGGGAATATAGGAGGTTGGGCTTTTGTTTCGTCCAATTCCGAGAATATTTCCATAGCAGCTTTTCTGGAATACAAAAACAGCAGAAAACAGGAACTGACATTGTGACATCTTGTTAATATGTTAGTCCCAGAAAATGGATAAAAATGCAATGAAGTGTATATAAAACATGTAGCAATTGGCATAATATCAACATGGAACATCAGAAATTATAGATACGTTTTAGACGTATCAGCCATCGCGCCCAACCCGATGGAGGTAGCAGCATGGAGGACAGCGTGGCTCAGGCAGCGCCATGAAGACGACAGGAGCTGCCACTTGGAGAAATGGCGCGACGCGTGCCGTGCCCCATTGGCGGGCTCCCAACGTGACCACATGTGGTGTCCCCATAACGTATAAAAGGAGGCCCAAGGTCAAGGAAGAAGATAGGAGGCACCATAGCCAGCAGATCCTCTTTGTTTAGAACCTAGACTCGGGGGCTCAGCGAAGACACCAACTCGGAAAGCTCACGAGTGTAGAAGAGAGGACTGCGGGCAGTGCATTGTACTTCATCACACACCATCAATCAAGTGAGACACGTAGGACGTAGGGCTTTACGCGGCGACGCGGTCTGAACCTGGGTAACTGATTTTGAAGCACCTCGTGCCCATCTACCGAGCAAACAGGGGGTGTTCGTCATCCCCGGTGTCCGTGTTTCGATACACGACAACTGGCGCGCCAGGTAGGGGCCGCCCGTGCTTCGTCGTCACGGCAGGAAATGAGCGTGATGCGGAGGGAGCCCGGGGTGAGGCTCCTCGACCTCACCGACACCGCCGCGAAGCGGACCCGCTCGCACGGGCCGGCACCCGCGGTCAACCCGGCTGCGAACCCGGAGACGCGACCGGGTCCGCCTCGACGGAACCCGTCTCACGCCAGGCGGGGTTGGACCCCTTGGACCCTTTCGGACCGGCCGGAGACCAGGGGGCCAAGGAGGAAGAGGCCCTAGAAGACGTATTGGGGGCGGGGCTCCCCCTGAGGCAGGCGCAGAAGCGCCCCCGCCGCCCATGCGAAGCGGGGCGTTGCGGACCCCTTCGGCGGTGTGATACGCGTAAAGCACACGTCCGTTGGGAACCCCAAGAGGAAGGTATGAAGAGTGTAGCAGCAAGTTTTCCCTCAGTATGAAACCAAGGTTATCAATCTAGTAGGAGTGAAAAGACTTTCTGAAGGTTGTTGGTGGCGCCGACCCCAACATGGAACCTGCACACAAAACCAAACTATTTTGCCCCAACGTAACAGTGAGGGTGTCAACCTCACCGGCTTGCTGAAAACAAAGGATTAAATGTGTGGTCTGGAAAATGATGTTTAATTGCAGAGAATGAAAGAGAACATTGATTGCAGTATGTTTTTTTTATCAGATGTAAAAGAATGGACCAGGGTCCATGATGACGTGAAAGACACACGTTCGTTGGGAACCCCAAGAGGAAGGTATGATGAGTACAGCAGCAAGTTTTCCCTCAGTAAGAAACCAAGGTTTAATCGGACCAGTAGGAAGCCGGCGATGTTCTGAAGGTTGTTGGTGAAGGAGTGTAGTGTGGCGCAACACTAGGGATTCCGGCGCCAACGTGGAACATGCACAACACAATCAAACTACTTTGCCCCAACTTAACAGTGAGGTTGTCAATCTCACCGGCTTGCTGAAAACAAATGATTAGGCGTATAGTGTGGAAAATGATGTTTGCTTGCAGAGAATGAAAAAGAACAATGATTGCAGTAGGTTGTATTTCAGATGTAAAAGAATGGACCGGGGTCCACAGTTCACTAGTGGTGTCTCTCCATAATAAAATACTAACATGCTGGGTAAACGAATTACAGCTGGGCAATTGACAAAATATAGAGGTGCATAACAATGCATATACAAGTCATGATGATCACTATGAGATTTACTTGAGCATTACGACAAAGTACACAGACCGCTATCCAGCATGCATCTGTGCCTAAATAGTCCACCTTCAGGTTAGCGTCCGCTCCCCTTCCAGTACTAAGTTGCAAGCAACAGACAATTGCATTAAGTATGATGCATAATGTAAACAATACAAATATCCTTAGACAAAGCATTGCTGTTTTACCCCCAGTAGCAACAGCACATCCACAACTTTAGAACTTTCTGTCACTGTCCCAGATTAAATGGAGGCATGAACCCACTATCTAGCATAAATACTCCCTCTTGGAGTTACAAGCATAAACTTGGCCAGAGACTACACTAATAACAGAGAGCATGCAAGATCATAAACAACATATATATGATAGATCAATAATCAACTTGACATAGTATTCAATATTCATCGGATCCCAGCAAACACAACATGTAGCATTACAATAAGATGATCTTGATCATGATAGACAGCTCACAAGATCTAAACATGATGGCACAAAAGGAGAAGACAACCATCTAGCTACTGCTATGGACCCATAGCCCAAAGATGAACTACTCACACATCACTCCGGAGGCAGGCATGGCGATGTAGAGCCCTTCGGTGATGATTCCCCTCTCCGGCAGGGTGTCGGGAAGAGCTTCAGAACCTCCCGAGTTAGGGTTGACGGCGGCGGCAGCGGATGTTTTCTAGAAATATGGCTCGGGTGTTTAGGGTTTTCGCCTCGGGGGAAATAAATAGGCGAAGGGGCGATGTTGGTGGAGGCCCGAGGCTCGCTCCCCACCTGGCGGCGCGCCAGGGGGCCCACCCGCGCCGTGGGGTGGGGACGGCGCCTCGGTGCCCCCCTTCGTCTCTCCTTCGGACTTCGTGAACGTGTCGGGAAAATAGGAACGTGGCATTTTGTTTCGTCCAATTCCGAGGATATTTGCAGAACAGCTTTTCTGAAACCAAAAACATCAGAAAACAGAAAACAACAAATAATTTCTGAAGTGACATGCTACCCACATAATCTTGATCAAATAATATTGTAAAGCATGTGAGCTGAGATCAAATCATTCAAAGCAAAAGTCTATAATTGATATTCAATAAGAGATAACAAAGCAAGATAGTTAAACAAGCTAAAAGTTTTCATGAACTATTGCTTTAAAGACATGAAACCGTACAAGGTTCATTAAAGATGTTTTAAGTATCCAGTGTAGGAGTTCTATCCTTCAATTCCAAGCATCAAGCAATTTTTCATAACATAGAAGGATTCAGTCAAGTAAATATAAACATGAACGTCATGAATCAACTGTTTCGAAGCCTACTCAACCGGTGAGCGTAAGCATTTGGTATTGGCACCAGGATGTTATGGCTAAAAGAACATTAATGGGGGTTTGGAAGGCCAAAGGAAGAAAGTCTCACAAAGCTATAAGTGATCATTAGACAAGAGGAAGTCTTATAATCGAAGCTATGTAAGGAGTAGTGATTGCCATGCAACGGATGCACATAGAGCTATATGTGTATGAAAGCTCTCCAATGGAACTAGTGGGGGTGCATCCAACTTGGTTGCTCATGAAGACCTAGAGCATTTTTGAGGAAGCTCATCATTGGAATATACAACCCAAGTTCTATAGTGTAAATTCCCCACATAGTTATACTAGTAAACATGAAAACTCTCTCACATGGAGTATAGGTGCTAAACATGAGCACAAATGATGACTATGAATACTGCAGGTGCTGAAACATGAGCACAAGTGTGGATAAAGGATAGTAATGTTGCCCCTTTTTCTTTATTCTTTTTTTTTTCTTTTTTCTATTTTTTTTCTTTTTCTGTTTCTCTTTTCGATGGCCTCCATGGCTCTTTTCACTTTTAGGGGCAACATCCTAATATGACAACACACTTTTTGGTACAAATAACTCACAATGAACAAAACATGATGTATGAAACTGTATGCCTCTGCCAGTGTAGCAGGATGTGCAATGATCTAGCGTAACATGGGTAAACCACACATCAGCTGTATAGAATCATGCAAAGCAATATATAAATGATAAATGACAACAAGTCATGTAATGTAAGATGGAAGTTGCATGGCAATATATCTCGGAACAGCTATGGAAATGCTGTGGTAGGTAGGTATGGTGGCTGTTTTGAGGAAGATGTATGGGCTTATGTGTAGGAGAACAAGAGAAAGTCCTCCCACGGGTTTGGATGTACTGGCGAAGTATGCACAACTCTCAATGTGAGCAGAAGGCAATGCACGCACCGAAGAGGCTAGCAAATTTGGATGGTGGAAGTGCCAAAAACCGTAGCTTAACATTAGTCAAAAAGAACTCACAAGCTTATTGCAAACAACTAGCAGGTTCAACATTAAGAGCATGATTAAAATTCACTCCAAGAAGGGCCGTTCACGGCGGTACAAGTACCCCGCTAGATCCCTCGACCTTCAGCACAACTAGTTATTACGAATCACTTTTAGACATGGAAAGCTATCAAGTCCAACTACACCTTCAACAATTTTAGTAGAGTTTGTAGTACGGTACAAGCTTAAAGACAACAATCCACTAATGATTTTAACTTAACTAACCAGCAAGCTTTACCATCTAAATATCTCAAAACGTTTGCAAAGAATCAAGTTATCAAAGTTCAATGATCTACAAGATTATGCAAGTTATTCATTATACCACTACCACATGCAACATTTTCTGAACCAACACATCAACCAAGCAACTCTCCAAGTAATTTACAAATGAAACAAGAGAGTACTTTCCACAAGAATTAACAGCTCTAAAAGAGATGCATGAAAAACAGGAGCTAAAAGCATAGCAGTAGCTAGATAAGAATACTCAAAAGATATAAGTGAAGAATATGAGTATTCACATGAAAAAGCGGAGCGTGTCTCTCTCCCACACAAGAATGCTAGGATCCAACTTATTCAGAAAATAAAAACAACAAAGCAAAAATAAAAGCACACAGACGCTCCAAGTAAAATACATAAGATGTGGAAGAATAAAAATATAGTTTCACTAGAGATGACCTGATAAGTTGTTGATGAAGAAGGGGATGCCTTGGGCATCCCCAAGCTTAGACGCTTGAGTCTTCTTGAATATTGCTGGGATGACCCACGGGGGCATCCCCAAGCTTAGGCTTTTCACTCTTCTTGATCACATCATATCATCCTTCTCTTGCTCCTTGAAAACTTCCGCCACACCAAACTCAAAGTAATTCTCATTAGAGGGTTAGTGCATAATCAAAAATTCACATGTTCTACTGTGACACAATCATTACCAAGCTTCTGGACATTACTACAGCCACTGATGTTTTATGGAGCAAAGAAATCCAATCAAACATAGTAAAAGAGGCAATGCAAAATAAAAGGCAGAATCTGTCAAAAACAGAACAGTCTGGAAAGACGAATTTTTTCGAGGCACTTAACTTGCTCAGATGCGAAAAATCAAAACTAATGAAAGTTGCGTACATATATAAGGATCATGCGTGATTTTTTCAGAATTTTTCAATTTTTCTGGAGTGAATACAGCTCAAAACGGTGGACAGCAAAAATCTGTCACTGCGCAGAAATCCAAATCTAGCATCAACTTTCAACTAGAGACTTTACTTGGCACAACAATGCAATAAAATAAAGATACAAAGGAGTTGTTACAGAAGTAAGCAACACCTTGACTCAAAATAAAATAAAATGACAGAAAATAAAAAGGTGGGTTGTCTCCCATAAGCGCTTTTCTTTAACGCCTTTCAGCTAGGCGCAGAAAGTGAAAATCAAGTGTTCTCAAGAGAAGAAGCATCAACATCATAATTTGTTCTAATAATAGAATCAAAAGGCATCTTCATTCTCTTTCTAGGGAAGTGTTCCATACCTTTCTTGAGAGGGAATTGATACTTAATATTCCCCTCTTTCATATCAATAACAACCAACAGTTCGAAGAAAGGGTCTTCCCAAAACAATAGGACAAGATGCATTGCATTCAATATCCAAAACAACAAAATCAACGGGGACAAGGTTATTGTTAACCATAATATGAACATTGTCAATTCTCCCCAAAGGTTTCTTCATAGAGTTATCAGCAAGATGAACATCCAAATAACAGTGTTCCAAAGTGGCAAGTCAAGCATATCATAAAGTTTCTTAGGCATAACAGAAATACTTGCACCAAGATCACATAAAGCATTACAATCAAAATCATTCACTTTCATTTTAATGATGGGCTCCCAACCATCTTCCAACTTCCTAGGGATAGAAGCTTCATGTTTTAATTTCTCTTCCCTAACTTTCATGAGAGCATTTGTAATATGTTTTGTAAAAGCCATGTTTATAGCACTAGCATTAGGACTTCTAGCTAGCTTTTGCAAGAACATAATAACTTCAGAAATGCTACAACCATCAAAATCAAAATCATTATGATCAAAAGTAATGGGACCATTGCCTCCAATACTTCGAAAAATTTCAGCACTTTTATCAGAAACAGTTTCAGCAGTTTTAGGCAATTTTGCATGCTTTGTAGTAGAAGTGGAAACATTGCCAACACCAATAACATTACCATTGATAGTAGGAGGTTTACTAACATGTGATGCTTCAGCATTACTAGTGGTGGTAATAGTACAAACTCGAGCTATACTATTCTTTCTATCAATTTCAGCTTCTCTTTCCCACCTAGCATGCAATTCAGCCAACATCCTAATATTGTTGTCAATTTTAACTTGGATAGCATTGGCTGTAGCAAAAGGCTTACTATCTTTAACCTCATTAGGCATAACTTTCAGTTTCAAAAGATCAACATCAAGAGCAAGACTATCAACTTGGAAGCAAGAACATCAATTTTACCAAACTTTTCCTCAACGATTTGTTAAAAGCAGTTTGTGTATTGATAAATTCTTTAAGCATGACTTCAAGATCAGAGGGTACACTCCTACTATTGTTGTAAGAATTACCATAAGAATTACCATAACCACTACCACTATTAGAAGGATATGGCTTATAGTTGTTGTTACCAAAATTATTCCTATAAGCATTGTTGTTGAAATTGTTATTTTTAATGAAGTTCACATCAACATGCTCTTCTTGAGCAACCAATGAAGCTAAAGGAACATTATTAGGATCAACATGAGATTTACCACTCACAAGCATAGACATAATGACATCAATCTTTTCACTCAAGGAAGAGGTTTCTTCAACAGAATTTACCTTCTTACCTTGAGGAGCCCTTTCAGTGTGCCATTCGGAGTAGTTGATCATCATATCATCAAGAAGCTTTGTTGCTGCACCCAAAGTGATGGACATAAAGGTCCTCCAGCAGCCGAATCCAACAAATTCCTTGAAGAAAAATTTAATCCTGCATAAAAGGTTTGGATGATCATCCAAGCAGTCAGTCCATGGGTAGGACAATTCTTTACCAAAGATTTCATTCTCTCCCATGCTTGGGCAACATGTTCATTATCAAATTGCTTGAAGTTCATAATGCTACTTCTCAAAGATATAATCTTAGCAGGAGGATAATATTTTCCAATGAAAGCATCTTTGCATTTTGTCCATGAATCAATACTATTTCTAGGCAAAGATAGCAACCATTCTTTAGCTCTTCCTCTCAAAGAGAAAGGAAATAATTTCAGTTTTATAATATCCCCATCTATATCCTTATACTTTTGCATCTCACAAAGTTCAACAAAATTATTAAGATGGGCAGCAGCATCATCAGTACTAACACCAGAAAATTGCTCTTTCATAACAAGATTTAATAGAGCAGGTTTAATTTCATAAAAGTCTGCTTTAGAAGCAGGTGGAGCAATAGGAGTGCATATGAAATCATTATTATTTGTGCTAGTGAAGTCACACAACTTGGTGTTCTCAGGAGTACTCATTTTAGCAAAACAAACTAGGCCGAAATACAAAAAGTAAAACAAGTAACTAATTTTTTTGTGTTTTTGATATAAAGAAAGCAAACAAGACAAAATAAAAATAAAATAAGCAAGACAAAAACAAAGTAAAGAGATTGGAAGTGAGAGACTCCCCTTGCAGAAGCAACTCGACTCCCCGGCAACGGCGCCAGAAAACTGGCTTGATGACGTGAAAGACACACGTTCGTTGGGAACCCCAAGAGGAAGGTATGATGAGTACAGCAGCAAGTTTTCCCTCAGTAAGAAACCAAGGTTTAATCGGACCAGTAGGAAGTCGGCGATGTTCTGAAGGTTGTTGGTGAAGGAGTGTAGTGTGGCGCAACACCAGGGATTCTGGTGCCAACGTGGAACCTGCACAACACAATCAAACTACTTTGCCCCAACTTAACAGTGAGGTTGTCAATCTCACCGGCTTGCTGAAAACAAAGGATTAGGCGTATAGTGTGGAAAATGATGTTTGCTTGCAGAGAATGAAAAAGAACAATGATTGCAGTAGGTTGTATTTCAGATGTAAAAGAATGGACCGGGGTCCACAGTTCACTAGTGGTGTCTCTCCATAATAAAATACTAACATGCTGGGTAAATGAATTACAGCTGGGCAATTGACAAAATATAGAGGTGCATAACAATGCATATACAAGTCATGATGATCACTATGAGATTTACTTGGGCATTACGACAAAGTACACAGACCGCTATCCAGCATGCATCTGTGCCTAAATAGTCCACCTTCAGGTTAGCATCCGCACCCCTTCCAGTATTAAGTTGCAAGCAACAGACAATTGCATTAAGTATGGTGCATAATGTAAACAATACAAATATCCTTAGACAAAGCATTGCTGTTTTACCCCTAGTAGCAACAGCACATCCACAACCTTAGAACTTTCTGTCACTGTCCCAGATTAAATGGAGGCATGAACCCACTATCTAGCATAAATACTCCCTCTTGGAGTTACAAGCATAAACTTGGCCAAGCCTACACTAATAACGGAGAGCATGCAAGATCATAAACAACATATATATGATAGATCAATAATCAACTTGACATAGTATTCAATATTCATCGGATCCCAGCAAACACAACATGTAGCATTACAATAAGATGATCTTGATCATGATAGGCAGCTCACAAGATCTAAACATGATGGCACAAAAGGAGAAGACAACCATCTAGCTACTGCTATGGACCCATAGTCCAAAGATGAACTACTCACACATCACTCCGGAGGCAGGCATGGCGATGTAGAGCCCTCCGGTGATGATTCCCCTCTCTGGCAGGGTGCCGGGAAGAGCTTCAGAACCCTCCCGAGTTAGGGTTGACGGCGGCGGCAGCGGATGTTTTCTGGAAATATGGCTCGGTGTTTAGGGTTTTCGCCTCGGGGGAATAAATAGGCGAAGGGGCGATGTCGGTGGTGGCCCGAGTCTCGCTCCCCACCTGGCGGCACGCCAGGGTGCCCACCCGCGCCGTGGGGTGGGGACGGCACCTCGGTGCCCCCTTCGTCTCTCCTTCGGACTTCGTAAACGTGTCGGGAAAATAGGAACGTGGCATTTTGTTTCGTCCAATTCCGAGGATATTTGTAGAACAGCTTTTCTGAAACCAAAAACAGCAGAAAACAGGAACTGGCACTGTGGCATCTTGTTAATAGGTTAGTCCCAGAAAATGCATAAAAATGCCATGAAGTGTGAATAAAACATGTAGCAATTGGTATAATACAAGCATGGAACATAAGAAATTATAGATACGTTGGAGTCGTATCAGTCCACAGTTCACTAGTGGTGTCTCTGCATAAAAGATAACTAACATGCTGGGTAAACAAATTACAGCTGGGCAATTGACAAAATATTGAGTGCATAACAATGCATATAAATGACATGATGACTACTATGATATTAATGCGGGCATTACGACAAAATACATAGACCGTTATTCCAACAGCATCTATGACTAATAATCCACCTTTAGGGAGTCATCCGAGTTCCCCGTTGGTATTAAGTTGCAAGCAACAGATCATTGCATTAAGTAAAGTGCATAATGTAAACAACACAATTATCCTTAGACAAAGCATTGTTAGGTTATCCCTAGTGGCAACATCACATCCACAACCTTAGAGGTTGCTGTCACTCCCCATATTAAATGGAGACTGAACCCACTATCTAGCATAAATACTCCCTCTTGGAGTCACAAGCATCTACTAGCAACGGAGAGCATGCAAGATCAGAAATAACATATAACATAGATTGATAATCAACTTGACATAGTATTCAATATTCATCGGATCCCAACAAACACAACATGTAGCATTACAATAATATGATCTTGATCATGCATGCAGCTCACAAGATCTAAACATGATAGCACAAAGTGGAGAGACTACCAACTAGCTACTGCCATGGACTCGTTGTCCAAGGATGAACTACTCACGCATCACTTCGGAGGCAGGCATGATGATGTAGAGCCCTCTGGTGATGATTCCCCTCTCCGGCAGGGTGCCGGGAAGAGGTTCTGAACCCTCCCGAGCTAGGGTTGACGACGGCGGCGTCTCTGTAACTTTTCATGGATGGAGGCTCGGGTGTCTAGGGTTTTCCCAATGAGATGAATATATAGGCGAAAGGGCGGCGGCTAGAGGCGCTGGTGAGCCCCACGGCGCAGTTTGATGGGGGCCGCGCCGTGCCCTAGCGTGGGCGGCCCACGGCCCTCCTGGCTCTCCCCTCTGGACAAGGTCTTCGTGATGGAAAAATAGGGACTTTCGTTTTTGTTTCGTCTAATTCCGAGAATATTTCCAGAACAACTTTTCTGAAATACAAAAACAGCAGAAAACAGGAACTGGCACTGTGGCATCTTGTTAATAGATTAGTCCCACATAATGCATAAAAATGCTATGAAGTGTATATAAAACATGTAGCAATTGGCATAATATCAACATGGAACATCAGAAATTATAGATACGTTTTAGACATATCAAGCATCCCCAATCTTAGTTCTACTCGTCCTCGAGTAGGTATGTCGGAGACTAGTCCCCGGAACTAGGGAATATGTCTCTCTGCTAGGAAACGTAAGGGGCTGAACACGACGTCAATCAATCGCTCATCAACCTCGGCGTCCAAGCCCGACGAACTTGATGAGGTGCATCACGGCAGAGATGGGACACGAGCTCGTACCCAGGTTCAGGCCGTCCTGGAGGAGTAAAGACCCTACTTCCTGCTGTCTTGTATTGCACTGCTTCGAGAGGTTACATTACAATGGTGGGACTTGTGCTCTCTATGTGATGTAGTCGATCTAGGTGTAGAATGTTCGATCCCCTTTTCCAGCGGTGCTCCTCCTCCTTATATAGGCGCAGGGGTGGAAGCTAGGGTTCCACAATGGCGCCGGTGTAGGAGAGCGGCGCACCCTTGGTCCAGGGCGTTTATGGACGCAGTCCATGGCGATGGTCTTGCTGGTCTTCATCAGATAAAACCACCGGTCCGCCAGGACGGTGGCCGGCACTGCAGAGATCCGCGGCGTCCCCACGGTGACATCGTGCTTGGAGCAGAGCGGCAGGTTGTCCCTTGTCACCGAAATGGTAAGCGCAGAAGTCCGGCATCCTCGTCATCGCGCGCAGACGCGCGCGTCATCCTGCTGTGGGTGCAGAGTCCATGTCTGTCCTGCCAAGGTGGCAGAACCTCGCCGAGCACGTCGAGTGCTCCGACGCCTCGAGAGGAGAAAATCTCTCGAGGCTATCCCTTGGACGCAGGGACTTAGTCGTTCCTCCAGTGTCGAAGCCCTCGCGAGGCTCTCGAGGCGGGCTCGCCTGGTCCTTAGCAGTATTCCCAGTCAAGTGTCGAGGCCTGCGGAGGGCCGGCCCGTGATACCCTGGTTTTCACTGGGCCGACAAGGTAAACGATAAAAACAAAATAATTTCTGAGGTGACATGCTACCATCATAATCTTTGATCAAATAGTATTGTAAAGCATATGTTATGGATAAAGTGATCCATGTCAATGGTCTATATATAGTTTGCTATCAAATAGATAATGAGTAAACACTATATCACATAAGCAAAAACTTTTCATAAATAGTACTTTCTAGACAATATCAACATATTTCGCATAAGTGTTAACTCATAAAGCAATAGTCTCTAAGTAAAAGATTTCGAACCAAGACAATGGAAAATTTAAGTTTTAGCATTTGCTTTCAACTTTTCAACATATATATCTCATGGATATTGTCAACACCAAGCATATAATAAGCGCAATATACCCGCATAAGAAAATTGTTGTACCAAGTTTGACTTTAGTGTTTGCTTCTAAGACAGAAAGGAGTAAGAAAACTGACTCAACATAAAAGTAAAAGAAAGGCCCTTCGCAGAGGGAAGCAGGGCTTAAGTCATGTGCTAGAGCTTTTTAACTTTTTGAAATCATATAGAGAGTAAAAATATAGGTTTTGAGCTATGTATGTCGTTATCAACGAATCGGAGTAGAGAAAACACTACCCCTTGTCAACCAGACTTTCAAGAGCGGCTCCCATGAATGACGTTATTTCTACCAGCAAGGCAGATCATCCCTCTTCTCTTTTGTGTACACATGTAATTTTATATGGTATGACACTCCTCCCAACCTTTGCTGTCACAAACCATGGCTAACCGAATCCTCGGGTGCCTACCAACAATCACATACCATGGAGGAGTGCTTTTTTAATTTGTTTAGCTTTTTAAATATTGCTTGTCTAATGAATCAGGGCAAACATGTGAAGAGAATTAAGCGGTTAAAGTTGTAATTAATTGGGACCGGGCACCCCATTTGCCAGCTCTTTTTGCAAAATTATTGGATAAGCGGATGTATATGCCACTAGTCTAGTTGTGAAAGTCTGTCTGACAAGATTGATAGAGAAACTCCACATAACCCTCATGAGCTAATAAACAGTGACATAAAATAAGGAGTAATAAAGTTTTGAATTGTAACATCCCAGGTTTTTCAAAAAGTTGAAAAATCAGAAAAATTTAAAACTTTTGAAAACTACTATGTATTTTGCTTTGAAAAGAAAAATCATGCATGCATTCATCATCATTTAGTTTGCTTGCATTTGAAATTTCAAAAGTGAGAATATTATTTCCACTTGAAAAATCTATTTGAATAGAATTTTATGTTTGGGCTTTAATAATGCCCAATATAATATTTTTATATTTGGTATATTGCCAAACCTTTTAAATTTTAATTTGTGTGCTTGATTAAATATTTTATACTATCTAAAAATATTAGTTTTAGTATTGGTCAAATAGTGCTAAGTGTGGCATTTTAAATAAGCCACAATTGTTTTGTTATTAAAAGTTCCAATGTCAAAAATTAAGTGGTAGCAAAAATTATTTACTTGACTGATTTGATATATATTACTCATAGTGTGATTTGGTTTTAAAATTAAGTTCAAAAGTTTCCATTTAAAAATACTATTTTGATTTTTGACATAAGTGTCAAAGCTTCGTATGTAAACTATATTCAAAATTTGATTAGTAAAATGTTTGGAAATATCATTTTGAAGATTTTAAAACAAAGGGTTTAACTTTTACAAAACTATAGAATTTGGTTTGAATCCATTTGAATTTATAAATCAAAAGATATACAAGTTTCAGTTTTGGAAAAAGTTTTGAACAAAAAAAATAAACGCAACTATCTACCGCACGGTGCAGAGCGCAGAAGCCCAACAGCAGCCCACGACCCAACCCTCCCTCTCCCTCACTGCCATGCGGGCCCCACACGTGACGCGAGTAGTGACGTCATCACCTTCAACCTCCCGTGCAAGCCAAGGACTCCGAAACCCTAGCAAAAATCGGAGCAAAATCCGTTAGGATTCGTTCACGATTTGCTCGTGTCTTTCCCCCTTATAAATACCCCGGCCCCGCTCGTCCGTTTGCCCCAAAAACCCTAGCACGAGCGCCACAGGGCTGCTCGGATTCTTCCACGGAGCGCCGCCATTGCCGCCGCCGTGTTCTTCAAATCCCGGTGAGCTTCGTCGACACCGAGCCCTCCCATCTGCTCTATTCGCCTCCTCGTGCCCTGGCGCACCTCCTGACACTTTTGTGCACCTTTTGCGTGCACCAGATCGACGCCCGCTTCATCGACCTCCACCATCCGCCGCGGGACCACCTCCGGCGAGCGATACGGGGAGGAGAAGACCGCGCCCGTCCACCACGACCCCTTCCTCGACCTCGCCTTGACCTCCTGCACCCCGTGGTATGAACCCCGCCTCCCCTCTCTCTCTGCTTCATTCTCCGGCGAAAGTCCGGCAATGAAACCACCGTCACTGGAGCTTCTCCGGCCGGCCGCGCCGCCGTTTTAGGTCAAACATGCCCGGAGCCGTTGGATCTAGGATGTACGGCCTAGATTAGATCCTTACGCGAACAGGTACCGGCGAATCAGAACAAACCACGTCGACGCCCAGTCAGCATCCTCGTCATCGCCAAGTCAGCGCCACGTCAAGCGGTCAAAGCCACGTCAGCGCCAGCGGGGAGAAGAATTTCTCTGTTTTCTTTTTTATTTGGCAGTTTTGCAGATAGGTCCCTGTAGATTAGATCTATCACTACTTTTTATTGGCTCGGCTAATTTTTGCAAACTTTATATTTCTGGAAAGCTTATGACACGTAGAAACTTTTGGCATAATTAGTTTTATGTTTTGTCAAACTTATTTTGGTTCAATTTTAAAAATGGTTGTTAAATAAATTTGACTTAACTTAAATTTAAAAATTGATTTTTGGGCAAATCCAATTGCTTTAACTTTGTTTAATTAATGCTTGGCCGTAGGAATACTCTACTATTTTTGTAAAAGTATTTTCTATGATTTTTGTAATTAATATTGATTAAATGCTTTTTAGGTGTTATTTTAATAATTAAAATGGATTAAAATTATTTTTCTTCATCTATTCGACTAATAAAATGACTTAGTCATATTTTGATCACTTTAGTTACAAAAAGTACTTAGAAATATTTTGCCTCTCCAAACAAAGTAATTCTTTTCCTTAGAAAATATTTGATAATTATTTGACAACACTTTTCCTTAGAAATTTTCTTAGAAAATTTCAACAACTTAAAAGTGTTAAATCTTTTCCTTAGAAAAATTTAGCATCTTGAAAACTTAGTTGTTTTCCTTAGAAAATATTCTAAGTACTTGCTTTGACAAATGTTTGTCCTTGGAAAATTTTCAACTATTGTTTTAAAGTATTTTCCTTAGAAAATTTAGCAGCTATGTTTTGTTTACTTTTCCTTAGAAATTATTGGACTCCTTGTTTGACCTTTGGTCCTTAGATATATTTTGACCATCTTACTTTGCATTTCCTTAGAGCATTTACATAAGCATGGCATGCATCTCCTTAGAAATTTGAGGATGCATGTTAGCTCTTTTGACCCCTCTAGTTAAAACCACTAAGTTAGAAATTAGTGGAAACAATCAAGAACCAAAGAAGGACTTAGCCAAGAAGACAAGACTCAGGAACATCTCCAAGAAGAAAAGTACTTAGAAGAAATCAAGAGAAAGTTCATGAAGACCAACCAGCTACATTTTCTAAGTCTTTCTTCCCTTTCTCTCTTTCTTACTTCTTCTCTTAGACTTCATGGTGACTAAGTTATATTCAAGACCAACCTGGATGCTGCCAACACCATCAAGTTTGCAGAACCATCAAGTCTACAAATTTCAATGAAGTCAACACACCAAGGAGCAAGCGACAAGGAAGCCTGAAGATGATTCTTGGAAGACCAACTACTACATCTTTCTTTCTACCTTTTTCTCCTTCATAATTTGTCTTTCACTTTGGACATAGACCAAGTCCTTTGTGTTTAAGACTAAGTTCCTAGAGTGCTAATTGAAGACCATTGAAGATCAATGAAGCTACAAAGGAGTTGAAGATTATTTGAAGACCAAAGTTGTGAAAACTTAGAATAACCTTACAACTTTTCAAGTTGTTTTATCAAGTTTACTTTAGGCTCAACCTGGACCTTGCCTTAGCTAAATGGGATATTGTTATTTATGTCTTTCCCTTATTTTGTTTGCATGTCTTCCATACCATAATTATTGTGTCATCCTGCATCTCATGCATATCATATTTTTCTAAGTATTGCATTTATGATTGTGTGTTTATTTGTGATTTATTTGACTTGTTAGAAATTCCGGAGAGAGACGAAAGTGGTTGCAACTGTTACTACTACACTCCTGTTTGCCAAGGCAAGTGGCACACCTCCATGAAATTTCCTAAGTATTTTTATACGCATTACTTAGTGTATTTCTTTATATGCATGTGTTGGATAGTATTGCTATGCTAAACCTACTATCTCCTTTATACTAGTTGTGTCTAGCACCCATGATAACTTAGTAGAAATTGATGCTATGCAAAAGTGCTTTATTGAAATGTTAAATTCTACTAAGTTAAAATGAATCACCTGGGTGGATTTGGTAATGACTGGATGACGAGAGTTGAGTGTTGTCCCGAAGGGATATTCACTTGTGGTTGCCACCCAGGGTATTAAAGGGACCAATGTTTCTCTAAGTGAAGTTGCTTACCGTGCAGCCATTAGTCATATGGGCTCTGGCTAGATGGATTAAGTTGCGTGGACTCCTCCCGGCTTGACAAGCAGATGTAGAGGATGTAGGTGGAACGGGTCAAGCCAGTATGGGATGGGGAATATGCTTCTGAAAAGTCTCGTCTCAACTCTCTCCTTTTCCTTAGCACAAATTGAGTGCTTGAGGATAGTTTGGGTTTGTTGGGTCTAATGGTGAAAGTGCACAACCTCTGCAGAGTTAAAAACTAAGTACTTAGCCGTGTCCCCGGTTACGGACAATTCAAGCAGCTGATCAAGGATGTCAACGGAGGCTCCCAACATCTCAATTTCGTTAAGTAAAATTTTGATGGGTGAACAAGGGTAGAAGAGACTATGGATTTTATGCCATATTGTCTCCAACATTTGAAGAAAATGTTTTACAAAGTGTTAGGCAAAAATTGGCTTTTATGCAAAATAGCCTTGAACTCCACCAGCCAAATATGCATATAGGTTATTAGAGTTATTCCATTAAGTGTCCACAAAGTGTCACTTGCCAGATCCATCTTTAATGGTTCTGACCTACTCTGTTGCAAAATTTTATTTGTTGCAGATTGTTGTGACGACGAGTGAGTTTCGTTAAGAGTTTCGAGTCTGCAACCAACATGTTTCGCCTGTGGCACATGCAAAGGATGAGGACTCCATGAAGATTATTATTTCCGCTGCTTTACTCTTTCAAAGCTAGCTTCGTGCTATGCAATTTGTAAAGGATATTTTCCTAAGTACTGGATCCGCGTGTAATAATTGATACAATGTTGTGATATTTCATCTTAGACTGTGTGTGCAAATGAATCGATCCAGGGGTTTGCACTATACACAGGTACCTTGCCAATTTCTAAGTGCAGGTACGTTACATGAATACATTAAAATTAGCACATGAAATATTTACTTGGAGTGGCAGGGAAATACCACATATAGGTAGTTATGGTGGACACAAATGGCATGGATTTTGGCTCAACGTTTTGGATGCACGAGAAGCATTCCCTCTCAGTACAGAGTTTAGGCTAACAAGGTTGTTTGAAGCAAACACAGGATATCAAACTAATACACCAAGGCTCATGAAAACATATTGCAAGCATTATACAACCCCACACCGTCTTCCTTGTCAGCCTATCCATTTTACAAGAAAATATCTAGACCTTAGAGATATCAAATATGCAAACCATGCATGTTTCACAAGCTTTCCGCTAGTTCTTTACAAAAAGGTTTTAACTACATGATACAAAAGCTTAAGCATGATCTACTTGATAACTCAAAACGATTGATAAGTATCAAATATCCAAGACAGTGATCTATCAAGATATGTAAGCCATTTCCATTATACCATCTACCACATGCAGCATTTTCTGTCGAACCAAACACCAATCAACTTATTTCAACAAAAACTCTCTTTTAAATAATCATAATGAAAGCACGAGAGTACTAATTCTAAAAGAACGAATAGCTCTGACAAGAGATGCATGAAAAACAGGAGCTAAAAAGCATAGCAGTAGCTAGACAAGAATACTCAACAAGTATAAGTGAAGAACACGAGTATTCATATGAAAAAGCGGAGCGTGTCTCTCTCCCAAACAAGAGTACTAGGATCCAATTTATTCAGAAAATAACAATAACAATGCGAAAATAAAAGCACACAAACGCTCCGAGTAAAGCACATATGATGTGAAAGAATTAAAATATAGTTTCACTAGAGATGACCTAATAAGTTGATGATGAAAAAGGGGATGCTTTGGGCATCCCCAAGCTTAGACGCTTGAGTGTTCTTGCAATATTCTTGGGTAACCCACGGGGGCATCCCCAAGCTTGGGCTCTTCACTCTTATTGATCACATTATATCATCCTTCTCTCTTGACACTTGAAAACTTCCGCCACACTAAACTCAAAGTAGTACTCATTAGAGGGTTAGTGCATAGTGATACGTGCATTTTATATCATCATTTATACAACTTTTATTATCATATTAGAATGTTATTTGCATTGTTATATCATTGTTTTTACATGTTTTAGATGATTTATGGGACTTTCATACAAAGTCCCTATTGTTGGTATTTAATTTCTGAGAGGCAGAAAACCTCCTTTTTCTTGTTTTTAATGTTTCAGGAGCTACAGGGACCCAAATAATAAAGGAAAATTGCACAACTGGTTTGTCATCGGAAGAAAGGCAGAGGGAAGAAGATCGAAGAGAGGAGAGCCACGAGGCCCAAAATGGGTGGGCCCACGCGGCCAGATTCTTTGGCCTCGTGGGGCCCACTAAAACAAGCCTCGGGCACCTCCTCGCTCAGGGCTCTTTAGCAACGCCTTCGTCTCGCCCGAAAAGGACGCCCTAATTTTCCCTAGTTCATCCGAGGCCGCGGCGGCGGCGAAACTCCTGATTCCCTCCGTGGGGATCAGATCCTGCTGCTCCGGAGCTCCGGAGAAGGGGGAAATCATCGTCATCATCATCACCTCTCCTCCTTGGCGTGGGAGGAGGCCTCTACATCATCACCCCCATCAAGACCAGCACCATCTCCATCATCATCTCCGTGATCCACTCCGTTCCCCTCGTAGTTTGAGAGTTGCTATACCCTAGATACTTGTCTTGTGCTACTATTCATGTTTGTGATTGAGTACTTGTCATTATTTGGTGGTGAAGTCATATTTTCAGATTGTGTTGTACCACTTATGCCACTGAATATCATCATGTTTGCACGTTGTGAGTAGTTCCCATATGTTTCTGAGGGCATAGGATGAATTGGCAATGATTTATATATGACATGTGTTGGTATTTTGTCTAGTGTTTATCTTTTATGTGATTCTATGATGGTGTTGTGCGAACGTCGACTGCACAACACTTCACCTATATGGGCTCATAGGAGAACACCGTAGTGTAATGAATTGAGGAAGACTTGGGTGGACATGTAAACCTGGGACCGAATCATGAAGTTATATTATGAGGGTATTAGTATCGGAGACCTTAGAGTGTAATGCTATGGTGGGACTTTATATCTTAATAATTCTTGTGCAGTCATTTAATTGGCCACATGATCCATCATAAGGGGTTTAGTTTATTTATTTAGCTATACCTAATAATGGCTCCGTCCAAAGAAGCTTAAAACTTGACAAGATTCAACGTGTTGTTTAATAAATCTCTATGTCTAGTAATATCCATGCCGCCCTCGAGAACATTTTCCACATATAAGTTACACATCACTTGAGCTTGTCCTCTTGCCACATAAGAGGATTGGGATTTCTCTCTTTGAGAGCTTTCACTTGCTACTATTTATTTTCAACATTGCATCTATACACCAAAAATACCAAAAACACTGGCATCTTTTATTATTTTATTTATCAATCTTACTAACCAATACCTTCAGCTCCTCGTGGGTTCGACAACCTTTTCTAATCGAAAGGTACTACAATTGATCTCCTGCACTTGGGAGTCATCAAGATACTTTTCTGGCGCCGTTGCCGGGGAGCGTAGCGCTATTGGTAAGAAGTTTGGTAAGGAAACTTGAAATCTGTATTATCTCATTGTTACTATGGCATTTATGAATCGTGCCTCGCTGCATCTTGCTTTATATGAAAGTGCTTATGCTACTGCTCCTAAAGTGGTTGAAACTACTGTGTCTTAGGTACCTAAAGTGGGATTTAAAATTCCCATTGGTCATGTTAAAAGAGTTATAAAAAATCCATTTGCAGGGGATGGAACTAAGTCTGCACGTGAACACGTGGAGATAATTGAAGACATATGTAGTTTATTTCGACTTCCTGGTATTTCTGAGGATCAGGTAAAAAGGAAGCTATTATATTTGTCTTTATGTGGTAATGCTCGTGATTGGTACAAGTCTTTGGATGAAGAAGTCACTATTGAATGGAGTATCTTGAGGAAGGTTTTCTTTCTTAAATATTTTACTCCTAAAGAAGCTTATGAGAACCGCTGCTATATATTTAATTTCTGGCCTCATCTGGGAGAGAGTATTACTCAAGCTTGGGTGAGGTTAAAGGAACTCCTTCGCAAGAATCCTTGTCATGATCTTACAAGGAAAATTATATTGATAAACTTTTATGTGAGGCTACCAAGGAAAGACAAGGAATTTCTGGATAATTCATCTGGTGGAAGTTTTACAAATAATACTGAAGAAGAGGCATGAAATTTATTGGAGACTATTTATGAAAATACTGGTCATTGGGATCTTGATAAAGGTAATGAGCCTATTTGGATTATAATATTCATGTGTAGAGAACTTCTCTACTTCTATTTTGTTTAAGAATCTGAGTGATAATTTTGGTCTTGATCCTTATGTTATAATTGAGATAGCTAAATCTTTTGCTGATCATATCTGTGTCCCTAAAAGTGGTTTTAAGTTTATGTTGAACCTGTTAAACAATCTATTGTTGTTCCTAAAGTTATTAAAAGGTAGAACCAGTGTCATCTGTGACTATTGAGGAGTATGTTGAACCACCTCCATATCCAAGTTAAGGAGAATTTACTTATTGTGTTACTAACAAAAGTAACAAAAGATGTTCTCAGCCTTATGAACAGGTGGATGTCAATAGTCAAATTTCTATTATCAAGCAATTAAATGAAGAAGATCTTGTTGATGTTTATTTGTGTGAAGATGCTACTAAAGTTATTAAAGGTAATTCGGCCAAGGTTGGTAAACCTGTTATATCATGCTCTATTGGGACTTTAAGTTATCATGGCTTGTGTGATATTGGAGCAAGTATTAGTGTCATTCCATATTCTCTTTATCTTGAAATCAAGCTTGATATTGATCCTATCATTATGGAAGAAACAGGTATGACAATTCAACTTGCTAATAAAGATTATATTAGTCCATTTGGAATTGTTAGAGATGTTGAAGTGTTGATTGGCAAAATAAATATCCTCCTGATTTTATTGTGCGAAGTTGTACTCGAGATTCATTTTGTAATATCATTTTTGGTAGACCTTTCTTACACACCAGAAGCATTTCTCGATTTTATTTAGGGTACTAAATCTATTTATAAAAATTCAAGAAAATTTGTGAAGCCTTCCCTTAGCATGCAGAAGCTCCACAAAAATTGGCTTTACAAAATAAAATGTTTTGAATCATTTTTGTTCATAGGGTTTTAATTATGGAATTTTGTTTTATTTCAATTTGATTTTACTTTAGAATTTTAAAACTAGTTCAAAAATAGGATTTGAGAGAGAAAAGTAGTAAGGATAAAATGGGAGTGTTTACATTACCACTCCTCTGAATTTTATTGTGAAGGAAAACAACTTCTCACTTGGAGAATTTTATGTGACACTTGTCACATTATTTTCTTGTTTCAACTTTTATTTTATTCCTCTTCTTTTCTTCATGTTTTTCTTTAGAGCAAGCAACACACATTTAGCAAGAACTAAATAGCACAAGCAACAAGGATCAATTACCATAAGCAACAATTTACAAACAACACATAATAATCAACAAAAGTTTTTGTTGGCTCTCATTTTTGGAATAATAATACTTATAATATTTTTGGGATGTTGCAGAACTCTTTCCAGGTTAAAGTATCAAATGGGTGAGTGCTATGATAAGTTCTCCACCATCGAGCAGCAGGCCCTTCCAAGAGATAAGATGCAAAACTTACTTTCTCTATGTCGGTGCACTCACAAGTTACCAGAATTTTGTCTACTAATCGTAGCCAGTCAATTGCCACAATTGGCTCATTTGTAGGGCCGAACGTGTTAGGTTTAAGACTTAGAAATTTGACAAGTCTATCCTCCCGGGTTAGGGTGGCGGTGGTTCACTTTGATTTGCCTTGATCTGAGCCATCATGGTCATCAGCTAGGTTTGTGCTGCCATCATCTGCTGCAACATTGCTTCAATGTTGTTATTCTCCGGTGCACTATGGGGAGACATCTGTGGGTTTTAGAGTAGATGAGTACAAGATAGAAAGATCTAAGAGGAACATTCCTACCCATACAAGCAATTCGCCACAAACAACCACACATGATAAAAACTCACAAACTTTTGAGAAAACCAAACTAGTCGTTTTTGGATCGAAGTACACCTAGGATATGGGGAAACAATATGATAGTACTGCCATACCACAATTTGATAGATCAATACATCATCGAGATCTCGTTATTCTAATAAATAGGTGCTCTAATCTATCTCCTTCTTGAGTGCATCGAGTTCCTCATCCTTGAGTTCATCAAGGTATTTCTGAGTGTTGTGGAGTCTAAATCAAAGTCTTCTTCCAAGGTTCTCGATGGCCTCCCATGCTGCACTTCTTGCTGAATCAAGGAATGGTGTTCGAATTATTGGGTTTGTGAACATGCAGCAACCTTTGGTCTTGTGGTCATCGTCTTTGTTCTTGTATAGATGGAGTTGTACCCACCAGTACTCTTGACCTTCACCCATGAAAGGAAAACCTTTGTAGACTGCTGCTCCTTCAAGTCCCATGCTCAACATGAGGTCCTTCAAAGCTTTTGGAAACCCAGTCTCACATTCCAAGGTCATGGTCATTGCTGGACCTTTCTTGAGTGATTCCAGGAGGCGGGACATCTATAAATAAGAGAAGGCATTTAGAACGCGAATAGTTAAGAAGTTACAAGAATGATATCCAAAGTTTTAGACAAAGAACAAATAAATTTTTGTCCTATGGGCTTTCTTATTTCTAACCAAGGGTTTCGAACCTACAGGCAACACAGTGCTCTGATACCATCTGTAATGCACCTGCACTTAGAAAATGGCAAGGTACCTGTGTATAGTGCAAACCCCTGGATCGTTTCATTTGCACACACAGTTTAAGATGAATATCACAACATTGTATCAATTATTACACGAATGATCCAGACTTGGAAAAATAAATGGTTTGATACATCTTTGTATAGCTTAAAGCTAGCTTAAAACAATAAAGCAGCGGAAATAAATCTTCAATGAGTCTCCATTCTTCATGATGCGCCACAGGCGAAAACATGTTGCTTGTAGACTCGAAACCCAAACATAGCCTTACTCATCGTCAGAATATTCTGCAACAATTAAAATTTGCAATAGAGTGGGTCAGATACCATTAAAAATGGATCTGGCAAGTGACACTATGTGGACACTTAATGGAATAACTCTATAGCCTATATGCATATTTGGCTGGTGGAGTTCAAGGCTATTTTGCATAAGAGCTAATTTTGCCTAACACTTTGTAAAACATTTTCTTCAAAAGTTCGAGACAATATGGCATGACATCCATAGTCTCTTCTACCCTTATTCACCCATCAAAATTTTACTTAATGAAATCGAGATGTTGGGAGCCTCCGTTGACATCCTTGATTAGCTGCTTGAATTGTCCGTAACCGGGGACACGGCTAAGTACTTAGTTTTTAACTCTGCAGAGGTTGTGCACTTTCACCATTAGACCCAACAAACCCAAACTATCCTCAAGCACTCAAATTGTGCTAAGGAAAAGGAGAGAGTTGAGACGAGACTTTTCAGAAGCATTTTCCCATCCCATGCCGCCTTGACGCGCTCCCATCTAACCTTCTACCACCACCTGTCAAGTCGGGATGAGTCCACGCAACTTAATCCATCTAGCCAGAGCCCATATGACTAATGGCTGCACGGTAAGCAACTTCACTTAGAGAAACATTGGTCCCTTTAATACCCTGGGTGGCAATCCACAAGTGAATAAACACTCAACTCTGACAGCCATGCAAGCCCAAATCCACCCAGGTGGTAAATTAACTTAGTAGAATTAACTTTTCAATAAAAGACTTTTGCATAGCATCAATAATTCTACTAAGTTATCAATAGGATTCTAGACACAACTAGTGTAGAGGAGATAGTAGTTTCAGCATAGCAATACTATCCTACACATGCATATAAAGAAATACACTAAGTCATGCATAGAAAAATACTTTGGAATTTTATGGGAGTGTGCCACTTGCCTTGGCAACAGGGAGTGCAGTAGTAGCAGTTGCAACAACCTTCGTCTCTCTCCGAAATTTCTAACATATCAAACAATTCACAATAAATATGCAGCCAAACAATACTTAAGAAAATATGACATGCATGAGATGCAGAATGATACAAGGAAATTATGATGTGAATGACATACAGAACAAACTAAGGAAAAAGACATAAAATAACTTAATCCAATTGGCTAAGGCAAGGTCAAGGTTTGGCAAAATAAACTTGATAAAACAACAACTTGAAAAGTTATAAAGGCTACTTCAAGTCTTCACATGTTTGATCTTCAAAACATCTTCAACTCCTTTGTAGTTTCATTGATCTCCAATGGTCTTCAATTAGCACTCTAGGAACTTAGTCATAAACACCAAGGACTTGGTCTATGTCCAAAGTGAGACAAAAATGGAAAGAAAGAGAAGATAGAAAGAAAGAAGTAGTTGGTCTTCCAGGAATCTTCTCCAGGCTTCCTTGTAGCTTTCTCCTTGGTGTGTTGACTTCATTGAATTTTGTAGACTTGATGGTTCTGCAAACTTGATGATGTTGGCAGCATCCAGGTTGGTCTTGAATATAACTTAGTCACCATGAAGTCTAAGAGATGAAGGAAGAAAGGACAGAAAGGAAAGAAAGACTTAGAAAATTGTAGGTGGTTGGTCTTCATGAACTTCTTCTTGATTTTCTTCTAAGTACTTTTACTTCTTGGAGATGCTTCTGGAGTCTTGTTTTCTTGGCTAAGTCCTTCGTTGGTTTCCACTAATTCTAACTTAATTTCTCTAAGAAGGAATGTCATGTAAGAAGTGCAAAATATTTCTAAGGACTAGAGATGCATGCCATGCCATGAAATTATTCTAAGTTAATGTAAGACAAGTAAGATGGTCCAAAAATAACTAAGGACCAAAGGTCAAACAATGAGTCCAAATAATTTCTAAGGAAAAGTAAACAAAACATAGTTGCTAAATTTTCCAAGGAAAATGCTTTAAAACAATAGTTGATAAAAATTTCTAAGGACAAACACTTAAACAATATCACTTAGAAAAATATTATAAAACAACTAAGTTTTCAAGATGCTAAATTTTTCTAAGGAGAAGATTTAGCACTATTAAGATGTTGAAATTTTTCTAAGGAAATAATGTTGTCAAAATAATTATCAAATTTTTTCTAAGGAAGAAAAATACTTTGTTTGGAGAGGCAAAATATTTCTAAGTACTTTTTGTAACTAAAGTGATCAAAATATGACTAAGTCATTTTATTAGCCGAATAGATGAAGAAAAATAATTTTAATCAATTTTAATTATTAAAATAACACCTAAAAAGCAATTAATCAATATTAATTACAAAAATCATAGAAAATACTTTTACAAAATTGGTAGAATATTCCTACGGCCAAGTATTAATTAAACAAAGTTAAAGCAATTGGATTTGCCCAAAAATCAATTTTTAAATTTAAGTTAAGTCAAATTTACTTAAACAACCATTTTTAAAATTGAACCAAAATAAGTTTGACAAAACATAAAACTAATTATGCCAAAAGTTTCTACGTGTCATAAGCTTTCCAGAAATATAAAGTTTGCAAAAATTGGCCGAGCCAATAAAAAGTAGTGATAGATCTAATCTACAGGGACCTATCTACAAAACCGTCAATTAAAAAGAAAACAGAGAAATTCTTCTCCACGCTGGCGCTGACGAGGCATTGACCGCTGACGGGGCGCTGACTGGGCTGCTGACGGAGATGCTGACTGGGCGTCGATGTGGCGGCCTCCGATTTGTCCGTACCGATTCGCTAAAGGATCTAATCTACGTCGTTGGATCGTGATCTAACGATCTCGATCTATTTGACTTAAAAGGGCGATGCGGCTGGCCGGAGTTGCGCCGGTGACCACATCCCGCGGCGGTGCCATGGCCGGCGTGTACGTGCACGACGAACGGAAGAGGAAGGGGAAGTTGGGTGCATACCACGGGTGTAGGAGGTCGCGGCGAAGCCGGTGGTGCAGACGAGGATGGCTCGGGTGCTTCGGGTGGTCGACGAACGCTCGCTGGAGTTGCTTCCGCGGCGGACGGCGAAGGTCGATGAAGCTCCCGTCGATCTGGGACACCAAAAAAATACGGTACCTTGTCAGGGAGATGCGCAAGGAGAAAAGGGAGAGACAGAGATAGGTGGGAGGGCTCGGAGTTCACTGATGTCGCCGGAGTTCGAAGATTTCGCCGGCGGCAATGGCGGGACGGCGAGCTCGAATACGCGCAGCCTGGGGGCGTATTGGCTAGGGTTTTGGGGGGCTTTGAGAGAGGGGTTCGGGTGGGTTTATATGGGGGAGGAGGGAGCAGATAAATCTCGTTTAAACGAACGAATTCGATCCGGATTTTGAGCTAGGGTTCGGTGCGATTTCTTGCGGGAGAGGAAGATGACGATGACGTCATCGTTGGCGTCACCTTGCGGGTCCCGACTGTCAGTGGGAGAAGGAGGTGTTGGGCTGCTGGGCTGCTATCCGCTGCGTGTGCGAGAGAGAAAAGGATGGGCTTGGCCCAGTTCGACTAGGTTCGCATTTTTTCCCTGTTCTCTTTTCCTTTTCTAATTTCTGAAAACTTTTGTAACTTTTGATTTATAAATCCAAATGGATTCAAACCAAATTCTATAGTTTTGTAAAATAAAATCCTTTGTGTTAAAACTTTCAAAATTCATTTTCCAACTTTTCAAATTTTGAAAATTCAAACATTACATAAAGGTTTAATTAGACCTTTATGTTAAATTTTTATAAATAGGATTTTGTAAAAAATCTTTTGAAGTTAAATTTAAAATCCATACCAAAATATGAGTAATCATATTACATAACACTTAATAAGATAATTTTGCATAAAAATCATTTTGTTTATAAAGAGTTTGATAATTCAAAATGAATTCAAGCCTTATTTTAAAATCCAAATAAATATTTTCTTTCAAAAAAACAAAACTATAGAATTTGAAAATATAGAATAGGTAAGTAATAGAATAACTTCCAATCCATACAAACAAATCACAACCAAACATTTCACTCAAAGAAGTATACCACAATACTTCAAAATAATATATTGGACATAGATAGTCTTTTTAATATATTTTCTTAAATATGTTTTCAAGTGGAATTATTATTCCCACTTTTGAAATATCAAAATGCAAACAAGGCTATATGATGATGAATGCATGCATGATTTTTCCTTTCAAAGCAAAATACATAATAGTTTTCAAAAGTTTTAAATTTTTCTGATTTTTCAACTTTTTTGAAAAACTTGGGATGTTACATTTTATGATCTTAGACATTATTTTTGGGATGATCCTTTTGTCGTGTCTCGAAGGATGGACACCGGGGATGACAGGCACCCCCTTTGTAGATTCGGTAGGGGCGCGAAGGAGGCTGGAAAACGTCTCCCATGGTGGGATCGCCGGCAAGCTCTCTCTCTCTCTCTCGATCTCGACGTGTAGGGCAAACAAGCAAGAGACACAGCGATCTACCCAGGTTCAGGCCGCCCGAAGGTTAACAGCCCTACTCCTGCATGTCTGGATAGATGGAGGAATCATGGTGTGGCTACAAGGTTGTCTCCGGCGAGGTACCCGGCAAGGGTTTTGGCTAGAGGAAGAGAAAGGACAGATCCTGGCCCGGAGGAGATCACCTTCCCTCTCTTCCCTGCCCTAGCCTAACTCTCTAGTGTTCTTGCTCTGCTAACATCCGTGGGAGTCTTCTACCTTGGATTCCCCTTTCTCCTCGCCATGCCTTGGTCCTCCTTTTATAGATAAGGGGATGCCACAGAGGTCATGCGAGGAGCGTGTGGGGGTCTTGGCGGGAAGAATCCCCTCTCCATGGTGGAGGAGGAGACGTGGCCTCTCCTCCTCCAAGTATCCTTCGTCGGTTTGGTGGGATCTCCATCCTTTGGGGGAAAGCGACGTAAGCAAAGGCTGGCACACCGCAGGTGGTGTCTCCTGCCCACGCCTTGCTTCCCAAGTCTTCTGGGCTCTTATACCATCTTCTGGAGGGTGGTGGAAACCCTATCTTCAGCTTGTACGGACTGGTACCTGGGAGGAAGTCCGGCCCTGCCGGGGTCTTGCGCTCTCGGGGTCCTCTTCTGCTTCCGGTGTGCGGGGGACCCAGGGGTCCTCCGCACCCGGTAGTCTTGGCTGGCGTGCGGGGTGCCCGCCAAGTCTTGCACTGTGTCTTGGCCTTGTCCATCTTCGTGCTGGGCCGACAGGAGGTGGACCCACTTTGGCAGCACTAGGGGAACCCCATGTTCCACTGCTGCGACACCTTTCCTTTATAAGAAAAGTGTGGATGGTATTATTAGACGTTGTGTACCCGAGCATGAACAACAAGCTATTATAAGAGATTGTCATGACAGTCCCTATGGAGGGCATCATGCAGGAGATCGCACAGGTGCAAATGTATTACAATCTGGTTTTTATTGGCCTACTTTATTTAAGGATTGTGCTGAATATATTAAATCTTGTGATAAATGTCAAAGAGTAGGAAATATTGGTAGGAGAAATGAAATGCCTATGAATTATTCTTTGCCACTTGAGCCATTTGATGTGTGGGGTTTTGACTTTATGGGACATTTCCCAGCTTCAAAGACAAAGCATACTCATATTTTGGTTGCAGTGGATTATGTTACAAAGTGGGTGGAAGCAATTGCAACCAAAAGTGCAGATCATGCCACAACAATGAAGATGCTCAAGGACACCATTTTCCCCAGGTTTGGTGTTCCTAGGTTTTTAATTACTGATGGTGGTTCTCATTTCTTGCATGGTATTCTTAGAAAAACATTGGCAAAATATGATGTTAACCATAGAATTGCATCTCCTTACCATCCTCAAACAAGTGGACAAGTTGAATTAAGTAACAGGGAAATTAACTCATCTTGAAAAAGATTGTTAATAAGTCTAGGTCTGATTGGCCACTTAAAATTAATGATGCATTATGGGCTTATAGAACTGCTTTTAAAAATCCTATGGGAATGTCTCCTTATAAAATGGTTTGTGGAAAAGCTTGTCATTTACCTGTTGAATTAGAACATAATGCTAGATGGGCTATTAAACAGTTGAACTTTGATTTTAAGACTGCAGGAGAAAAGAGAATTCTTGATCTAAGCTTACTAGATGAATGGAGGAACGAAGCTTATGAAAATGCTAAAATGTTTAAAGAAAAAGTTAAAATTTGGCATGACAAGAAAATTAAGAGAAAGGAATTCAAAGTAGGTGATCAAGTTTTATTATACAACTCTCGTTTCAAGTTTTCTGCAGGGAAGTTAGCTTCAAAGTAGCAGGGACCACTAGTGATACAGGAGGTATACCGTTCAGACAAGTTCCTAAAGACGAATTTTTTCGAGGCACTTACGTTGCTCAGATCAAAAAACCTTGAACTAACGAAAGATGCATACATATTTCAGGATCACGCACAATTTTTTCAGATTTTGTCAATTTTTCTGTGATTTTACAGAAGTGAAACGGTGAACAACAGAAATTTGTTCCTGCGCAGAAATCCAAATCTAGCATCATCTTTATATTAGAGACTTCACTTGGCACAACAATGCAAGAAGATAAAGATACAAAGGCATTGCTACAGAAGTAAACAAAGCCTTGACTGAAAACTGAAAACAAAATATAATGGGTTGCCTCCCAAAAGCTCTTTCTTTAATGCCTTTTAACTAGGCTTGAACATTTTAATGATGCTCTCATAAGAATAAGAGTTGAAAACCAAAAGAGAGCATCAAGAGGAAAATATCAAACACACTTAAGTCCAACGGCGTAGCCAGAAATTCTTGACGCCCCGGGCCAAAAACTAAGGGCCAATTTTTTTTTTCAAAAGTCATCCCGATTTGAAGGGTTCGTTTTTTGGATTCGGTGGTTTGTTTTTGAAAAAAATCTATCAATTTCCTATTTCGTTTGTTTAGCATGTCTTTTTGTAAATTTAAATCGAAGATAAAAATAGTCTAGACGAGGGCCCGGCTGTTTCCCCGTACAGCCGTACTGCAAGCTGCCTCGCTTGGTCAATTGTTTTTTTAGACAGGTCAATTGGTAAGTTCTCATTCGTGGGCTGAATGCTCAAGGCCTAATTGGTCTGGGCTGCGACCCAGGCCAAGCTCTAAACTATAGGATGATAATTTTTCCACGCCCCAGGCCATGGCCCGTGTAGCCTGGGGCCTGGCTACGCCTTTGCTTAAGTCTAACCCACTTCCTATGCAAGGGAATCTTGTAACAAAATAAATTCTTGAAGCATAAAGCAACTAGCATAGAAAGATCAAACAAATACAACTTCAAAATTTTCAACATAAAGAGAGGTGTTTTAGTAACTTGAAAACTTTTACAACCACATTTTCCTCTCTCATAATAACTTTCAGTGGCATCATGAACAAACTCAACAATATAACTATCACATAAAGCATGCTTTTCATGATCTACAAACACATAATTTTTATTAAGCTCAGAAACAATGGGGTTATTAAACCCACTGTTGACAATAGTAGTATAAATATCATTAAACAACATAGGACCATCATCAAGAGAATTATCATATATAAGATTAGGGAGAACATTTTTACTTTCTGCAATTTCCTCTTTTTCTTGAGTCAATGTGATGTTTACTTCAAATTTATCAAAAGAAGATATTTCAATAGAATCATGACATTCAACAATATAGCACTCTTCCTCCTTAGGTAGGCATGGAGGGCAATCAAATAGTGTAAGAGTTGAAGAGTTACTATCATTAGGAGGTGGATCCTCCTTTTGTTCATCACTCTCTTCCTCTTTTTCATCCAATGAGCCTTTAGTTTCAGTAGTTTCTTCTCCCACGGGTTCCTGAAAGGAAGCAAGTTGTTTTGGAGAATGCGTTTTTTCAAGAAATTCCGTAATATAAGGATTATCATTGTAATATTCAAGGCAATAACCAAGTATAGCATAATTCTCAGTTCTACAAGGAGCATCATCATGTTGAATATAACCAGCAATTTCATAGGCACCCTTAAAAACAACAAATTCTTCAATTTGTTCAAGATTATTAAAGTCATAGTTTCCTTTAGCATAAGCAGCCAAGGTTTCATTATCATTATACTCACACTAGTCATTAACCCGTGCACCTGCACGGGCTAGTCATTTTAAAGAATATACAAATGCTATATTAATGAGAATACATATATAAGTCATTTGTCATTGTAGAAACGTCCCAAAATTCGAGGTACGTTACAACAACATATTATTTGTATGTACCTATAGGGTACTATTTAACAACAAAATAGGTGCCAAAATTTTAATCAATAATAACTCCAAACAATGTGTCTTTTAATTTAAACTTTCACTTAATTGTTGTCTCATAATGTACCCTTTGTACATATGATGCTTTGCTATTGTGAGGGTACGATAGGACTACATCCATATGTTAACCATTTTGACCACCTTGAAACCTTGCATGTTTATCAACCTGAGGAGAGTGATCCAAGTGTTGTATTTACTGAAATTGTGTTAATCAAAATATTTCGTTTTTTGTTAAAGATTCCAGCGTTATCCAACATCATTCCGGTAAAGAATCTGTTTTTAAGCTTCAAAAAAAAATGTATGACCTTTATTAATGACTTTGTTGCTAAACATAAAACATAGGACTATTAAGTGGAACATAATAGTTAAACGGATGGTTTGACATATAGGAAGCTTAATTGTTTCTTAATGTGACGGTCAATGAACATGATGTTGGTCATGACAACCTAACCTTTTCTACACCACGATTATGCAAAACACGATATGGCTGGCAGGTAAGGAAACAAAGAGTGCGCATACACTCGTCTCACCTCTTGGATAAAAAAATTACTACCAAAGGGAAAGAAGGATGCTGGTAGATATTGCTACGGTTGAAAACAGAAGGTTAACTGACCTTTGTCCTGTTGGTGCCTACGTAGTCGACCATTATCTTGGATAAAAATCTTCTGGCAACCATATTTATTAAATCATTTTCTAACCAAAAAAGTTGTGGGAGTTATGTGTGCACAAATATACATGAAAAAACAACATCACGCAGACGTTGAAAGTAGTGCCACATTTAAGATATTCTCCTAAATGACATATATAGCTAGAAATATTAATAGATTCAAATACTTTGAAAGGCTATTTTCCAAATATGAATTACGCATCCACTGTTCTCTGTGGAACGTCATTGATAGTGCTTCACCCAGACGTTGAAAGTAATGCCACATTTAAGATATTCTCCAAAATGAAATATATAGCTAGAAATATTAATAGATTCAAATACTTTGAAAGGCTATTTTCCAAATATGAATTACGCATCCACTATTTTGTGGAACGTCATTCATAGTGCAACAATATTTTTTATTCAAATTGTGTGTACCGAGTTACAGTTTTTCCATTTGAATTGAATTTCTAGTTGGAGGAATATCCCAATATACTCAAGGTGCTAGCTTTGCTTTACTATTTTAGGTGGCAATATGAGCAAATACTATACACTAAATTTTGAATAAACGCGCATAATTACTATTCAACAATACAGTTTTGTCTTAATGAGCCCTCCGGTGATGATCTCCCCTCTGGCAGAGTGCCGGAAAGAGGTTCAGAACCCTCCAGAACTAGGGTTGACGACGGCGGCAGCGACGAACCATTTCGTGGTATAATGCTCGGGTGTTTAGTGTTTTCGGGAACCAGGGAAATTAGGCGAAAGGGCGACGTCAGGAGGAAGCCGTGGGGCCCACACCACCCCTCGGCGCGCTAGGCAGTGGGCGCGCGCCCTAGGGTGGTGTGGCGGCTCCCTGGCGTCTCTCCGTCCCCCCTTTGGACTCCATGGACGTGTCGGTGAAATAGTGACGTCCGTTGATTTTCGCCCAATTCTGAGGATATTTCCTTAACAGGTTTTCTGAAAAGGAAAAACAGCAAAAAAACAGGAACTAGCACTATGTTAATAGGTTAGTTCAAGAAAATGCATAAAAATGCTATAAGTGTATATAAAACATGTAGCAATTTGCATAATATCAACATGGAACATCAAAAATTATAGATACGTTTCAGACGTATCATATGTGTGTAGGAACACCTCTTCCGTACAACTGGTTGTGTCGGCTTAATCGGTTCGGCTTAATTAGACGGCCAGTGATGTTGCGTAAGTGAGCCGGCAGATACTTGATTCATCGGTACCACCACCCATCACCAGAGATTCCGTTTTAATGTGAGATCAGTTAAAGTGACCAACCGGGTGTCCAATGGATTGACCTTACCGGGTACGCTGATCTGGGTTTGTGTGACTACGTAACGATGACGGTGGACTCGGACTAGTGGATCCACTTGTCAGCTACGAAACGATATCCTATACGAGTCGACAACGTGGAGTCGACAGGGTGGAGTCGACACCGTGGAGTCGACAACACCGAGTAGCTACACTGCCGTTGTTTCTTTGAGTCACGTGGTCTTTCTCCTCTACTCCACCTAGAGAAACCCCAAGGAGAAAACCTAAAAAACCACAAGAGTAAAGCAAAGAAGAGTTCCTTCGCCGTCACCGTCGCCGTCGGGAAGAGAAAGGAAAAGCAGAGTAGGTGTGGTCGCGTCGCAGCTTTGCGCCATAGTGGCCGTCACGAGCTTGATTAAAGGTTTTTCTCCGGCGAACGGCGTGAGCGCATTGACTGAAGTTCAAGTGCTTTCTGATTGCCGGCGTGTCCAACCGTGATCTGTTAACCGTGAGATCAGAACCCAGCTCTTTTTTTGAACATCAGTACCGTAGGGAAAAATCCCTACGGTTATTTTTTATATATTTAATGAGATGGATGAATGGGGGGATTACATCAAGGGGGATGGAAGGTGAGTGAAATAAACATGATTACAGAGGTAGCTAACTAGTCTACTGGTGTTCAAAAAATTGTTCTAATCCACGACAGAAGTGGTTGAACATGGGCATCGGTCACACGATGATGATGAAGGTGAAGATCAGCCAGAAATTTCACCCTCCACCTCCCAAAGGAGGGCTGAAGTTGCTGGAAGATGAATTCGTTTCGCATTTTCCACATATTCCACGTGGCGCAGGCAAATATCTCCAGAAAGTAAGGACCTGCAAATCTCCCTCTAGTGTCTCTCATTCTGTTCAAGATGTGGACAGATGTGTCCCATTGGTGGCCTATAGCATTCCAGCACCGAACTGCAAATGGGCAATCAAAAAACAAATGGTCTCGTGTCTCTAGTACCCCCTGTCCACATAGAATACAGTTTGGTCCTCCTTCAACATTCCAGTGTTTCCGAATCATGAGGTCCTTAGTATTGAGTCTGTCATAAAACATAAGCCACAAGAATACTTTCAGTTTGTGCATGCATCTAGATTTCCAGATGTCTTTTATAGTCTGGTCACAGTCCACCTGAGCAAAGAGAAATTTATACAATTTAGCAGCAGTGTAAACGGTGCCTCCCCAAACATATGTTCTGACATCCTGCTCATGATCCGAGTGCTCCATATTTTGCAGCAGCGTCTTAATATGTTCATGTTGCTCAAAAGCCTGCACCGAGATGGGTATAGCATAAGCATCTCTAAGCTGCGTTAGTTGCATCATCTGAGCAACCGAAGTGTCTTCATTGAGCACAAATGAATAAAGCTGAGGGTAGTCATCACATAGTAAATGGATACGACCACTTTATAGCTCATAGCAAATGGTCACCTAGCCAGAAATCTTTCCAAAACAACGTGCCTTCTCCATTGTGGATATTGGATCGAGTGATGCTCCTGTACAACTCAATGAGACTGAAGATGTCCTTCCACCAGAATGAGCCTCTAGGTGATTGTGCATGCGGTGGCCCTGGGGCATATAAAGACCAGACAAGGTGCACCCAAGGAGTGTCAGCTCTGCTGAAAAATTTATGTAAGTGTTTCATCGGAAGAGCTTTGTTCTGTATCTCCAGATTGATCACTCCCAAACCCCCATGATTTTTGGGTCTGCAAACTAATTGCCAGGCAGCTAGAGAATGAGGAGCACCCACGCCTTCCTCTCTTGCCCATAGGCAGTGGCGGCGAGCTCGGTCAAAGATTTTTATGAATCCCTTAGGGAGTTTCAGAGAGCACAGATAGTGTGTCGGCAGAGAAGACAGAACCGACTGAACAAGAGTCAATCTACCACCATAATCCAGGAACCTAGCACATGCATTCATACGTCTCTCGCATTGATCAGCCAATGGTGCCAGATCCGCAATAGTGGGTCTTGTTGTTCCAAGAGGGAGCCCCAAATACGGAAAGGGGAGTGTGCCTGTTGCACAGCCAAGCACCTGAGCGAGAGATTGTACTCTGTCTGTATCAATGTTCAATGGCATCAGACTAGATTTAGAGTAGTTCACTGATAATCCAGTTGCCGCAGAAACTGAAGAAGAAGATTACGAAGAATATTCAACTGAACTGGGCAGGCTTGCATGATCAAAAGCGTGTCGTCCGCATACTGGACAATAGGAAAATCCAGATTAGGAATAGCCAGAGGTGCAGTGAGTAGTCCTTCATCGGCTGATCTGTTGATCATAGTTTGCAGGAGATCGGCCCCCTCCACAAACAAGACGGGCGATAAGGGGTCGCCTTGTCGAACTCCACGACAACAGGCGAACTTCTTCCCCGGTACTCCGTTAAGAAGAACTGATGAGGTTCCTGTATCAAATATTGATCGAATCCAGCTTATCCATCTGTTATCATAGCCATGACCTTTTAGGATTTCTATGATCGCTTGGTGCTCAATCATATCAAAGGCCTTAGTGAAATCGAGTTTAAGAATGACTGCAGGATTACCCGATTGTTTAACTTGATGAATATATTCATAGGCCCAAGCGACACAATCTTGAATAGTTCTCGTTTTTAAAAAACCGTACTGATTTTTATGAACGATGCCAAGGATCTTAAGTTGGAGTCGATTGGCCAGTACCTTGGTAAGCAATTTGAAGCTGGAGTTAAGCAAGGAGATCGGCCTATGATCATTGGGGCTTTCAGGTGAGTGCACCTTCGGAATCAGCGTAATAAACGCATCGTTGATGCTTTGTAGATTGACCACACCATTCTAGAATTCATCGAAGATCGGTAGTAATCCACACCATTCCAGATTGACTAAGTAGCTCTAGCTAGCTACTTAGTCAACATCGTGCAGAGACGGCACTGATTTGGGGACTACTTCGATATCAAACTGACTGACGTAGATGTCCGAATTTTCGCGGGGCGGAAGCTCGACGGGTCTCTGAACCTCGCCTTGACGGTCATGGCGAAGGGGTCGCCATCGGGCGCTTCCAGATCCAGCTGCTCCACCTTGCCGCCGAGCTTGGCGCCTTGAGGGAGCCCGATTAATTTCAGCGTGCATACTGAAATATATCCACTTGATCGGTAGGAGCTGTCATCATGAGTTCATTGTCTAATTTGGTCTTCGGTTTTACATATTTACATATGGATATATTTATTTCTACCTGTTAATTATTAGCGTTGCGTATGGCATGTCGTCAAAACAGTGCTCGGGGGTCGTGCGCCAAGGCGCACCCCTAAATCTAGTATATATTATTGTT
Source organism: Poa pratensis (assembly GCA_947311845.1). Classification (NCBI taxonomy): domain Eukaryota; kingdom Viridiplantae; phylum Streptophyta; class Magnoliopsida; order Poales; family Poaceae; genus Poa; species Poa pratensis. The sequence goes on along the minus strand of CAMZMU010000063.1, from coordinate 137,836,344 downwards.
GTAGACATACGAGCAGTACAAAAGAGTGGAAAGCAAACTATGTAACTGGTGAGGTCAAACTTAAACCAAACGAAGGTAAATAAACAACCATTGCCAAAAACAAGCCTCATAAGAACTATGTTCCCGATAGTCCCTTCACATCAGCAGTAGGGTCCAGGTAACATAGAGATTTCCCGTTTCCAATAAGGGGTTTGACTCGTTTCCATAGTGTCATTATGTACTAGTGCAAGAGGCCGGCAGGATGGTGACACACTCTGACAGGTAAGCGAGTATGGCGCTTGCGCTCGTTTTCGCAGACTCCTAGATGTTCCCTCCTGCCCAGCGTGGCTTCGTTCTTCGGACCACCGTCGATGAAGGTTTTTCCCTTCCTCTGTGTTTGAACCGATACGCCACTTACGAGTGGCATGGTCCAACCAAGTTGGACGCAATGCCATGGAAGTAGGACTGGTCTGCTGTCAAAATTCTACTAGGAGTATGAGCCGCGTTGTAAAATCTGCGGTGGTAAAATTTCCGTTTGGTCAACATTCAGCTTTTTTTGGTCATATACTAGAAGTAGGTTGGAAAAGCATAAGAAAACACACCCTAAAAGGCATATGGTTACAGATATCAATATGGAATATACTCTATATTTCGACAAAAAAGACTTAAATTCTGGTATTGTCCTGGGTCAAACTTGAACTAGAAAAATATATCTACATCTAAAACACCAATCTAGTTTCATTACATTTATTGCATAATTTATATATTGCCGTTATACATATTAGTGTACTTTCTATGAGCTCCATCAAATGACTTATGGCATGTGCATTGGTTTAGACGGCAGGCGTATGTAGTACCATGTCCACGTCACCTGTAGACAGCACTACATACAGCTCGTACATCGGGTCGTCCCTTCGATTGTCTACAGGAACTCGAGGCTGCAACAGCATGAAACACAATCCAATGATTAAGAGTAAAACTAAGTTACCATGCCGATTGTTGTTTACATCGGGGAAGCCATCAATCTTCGACCAACGATCGTGTGGGCCTCCCGCTGAGCAGCGCAGCCCTCACCTCCACACCATCTAGCATGGAGCACCGCCTCGCCGACGACGGCCACAAGCTCTGGGCTTTGGCAGTGTCATCCCGGGCAGCGGATTGCAAGATTGGATAAGTACTTTTTGCTGGGAAGATATACCAAGCTAGCCAGCTTTATACATCGACCTGGAGATCCAGAATCGACTCGCTACCCCCCTCATGCGGAGCAACGAGACGAGTCTCCAAGACACCGAGGCTGCTAGGCCTGCTCGCGATCGCTTGACGTCCATCCAAGCACCGCAGCGATCGCAGCTCTGCATGCCTCAACCGAGTAGTGGAAACGTCAAGATCCCACCGAGGATGACAGACGAAGCTCCGGCAACCACGGAGAAAAGAAGAAAATTCACTAGAATGGGATCGTGGAGGGATATCAAATTACGACGCCTATGCGTAAATTTTGCCGTTGATAGCTAGCGATATTTATGGGCTATCAACCGTCGGCCAAATTACATACGACATCCTTCTCTCTCCTTGTTCTCTCTTTTCCACCTCACCCAAAATCTGATGTGGCGCATGTTACAGACAGCTGATTAGGCACTATTGTACATGCCCTAGTACATAAATTTGTAGTACACAAAGATAAACCTATGGATATAACCAGTTAACCACACAGCCATACTCTACCACTATGCCACTAATCACACAGCCATAATATACCACGTGTATATTCCCCAATCTTTACAGGTAAATTACCAAGGCCAGAATACAACAAAACAAATAAAACCTTAATCATGCTCAAGCACATTGTGCAAGTGTTTCATTCATCCAATTGATGGTCTCGTGCTGATACACAAAAGATGTACAATCGGGTAAAGCATAATACCATGACAGAAATCAGAAGCTAAATTGAATTTCAGTTCTTAAACAACTGAATGAATAAATTATATGTGCTGACACTGCCAATAATTATTACAGACGGATTTTCAGCTTGACTGCGATGCTGGTAAAACTTCTCCAATAGCACGAATGTAATGATTATTTGACGATCTTAAACCATTTCGTCAAAGTAATTGAGGTACCTGCCACTTAACCTATTGAAGCTAAAGCACCTCTTGGTATGCAACAAAATAAGGGGGAGAAAATTTATCGAGAGATGAAAAAAAACAGCAGCGGCCAGCGCTCAGATATGATCACAAACTGCTTTTGTGTAGTCTGACGTTGATGACTTCCCACCAAGATCAGCGGTTCTGTACTTCCCCTCAGCGATAGTTTGGAGGATAGCATTATGGATCCGTTCTGCTTGGTCATTGAATTGCAAGTGGCGTAACATCATAACAGCACTCAGCATAAGAGCAGTTGGGTTTGCAAGGTTCTGCAAGCAATTGAATATCAATCAGTCAAATCAAAGACAAAGGAAGAATCATACTAATAACTTGAATGAAAGACAAAAGAAGAAATATAATCATTACTTGAATGAGAGACAAAGGAAGAATCATACCAATAACTTGAATGAAAGACAAAAGAAGAAATACAATCATTACTTGAATGAGAGACAAAGGAAGAATCATACTAATAACATGAATGAAAGACAGGGTCTAGAGACCATGAGGTTCCAAAAATCTTTAATTTCATACACATATATCTATACTACTATTAAAAGAGCAAACATATGCCGGATACATTAAATCGTATGCGTTCAATATTTGATCAAAGGTTGAGATTGCACATTCGGTGTTGAGCACCTCAACACAATCCACGCGAAACGTTATTTTCTTTTTAACTTTTCAGGTCAACGTCCATCGCTACAGGTAGCAGAGACGCCGCAGGGGAGCAGGTCCGCCGCGCCGGGGATGAGCAGGGTCGCGCCGGGGAGGAGTGCGCCGGGGATGAGCAGGGTCGCGCTGGGGAGGAGTGCGCCGGGGATGAGCAGGGTCGCGCCGGGGAGGAGTAGGGCCTCCACGCCGTGGGGAAGGAAGGGCGCCGCGTCGGAGAGGAGCAGGGGCGCCGCGCCGGGGAAGCCCGGGTCAAGGCGCAGGCGCCCGGTGGAGCAGAAGGTCGGGGGAGGTCGGCGCTCGCAGGTGGCCCCAGGGTTCGCAACCAGAGGAGCTCGTCGGGTCCGTTCCTGCACCGATGGCGCTGAGGAAGAAGAGGCCGGCGCCTGCGCGCGGGATCCGTCGGTGGGAACCCCAGGCGGTGCGCTGGAGCCTCCGGTGGCGCGGTGGGAGCACCGCGGCCGATGGAAAGGTTGCGGGGCGGATTAGGTGGCCAGGCGGCGGCGGAGGCGCAGACCCTCGGCCATGGCGGCGGCGGGCGGGCCCTCGGCCAGGGCTGCGGCGGCGTGGGCCGCCGACCAGAGCGTCGGAGGCGGGAGCCCTCCGCCAGGGCGGCGGCTCGGTAGTCGGCCAGGGCAGGGGCGGCATCGGCATCGCCGCACTCGATGCCCTCCTCGATTCAGTCGATGCATGGGCAGACGGCACCTCCGCCTTCATCGCCGAGGTCAGGAGCGACCGTGTCCTCCACTTCATGCGTGCTGACTCGATTCTCGCAGGACGAAGAGCTCGTTGGTGAAGCCTGTCCCGCCGAACCATCCGGCAGAGGCACCCTTCAAACTCTGCCACGACAGTACGACACCACCTTCTGCTCCTCGAGTGTTTCGTCCAGCACAACGACATGCCATTGCTGAGCTCTCCATGCCCATGTGCCCTCTCCTTATAGTCCAGCGCATCATCGCTCGGTCCACACCACTGCCGGCCGCCCGGATCGTCGCTGACCGTCCATCCCCGGAAGCGCACTCAACCACCAAGGTCTGGTGCTGCTGCTACCTACGCTGGCTGTCAGTTACTGATTTGTTCTAAGGACTTGATTAATGCGAAGTTCGTGTTGGATTTAATGTACAATCACTTTGCTTCATCAATTGCTGGGGTATTATTCGATCAATGAAATTTTGCAAATTGCATCCATCTTGTGTATCAGAACTTGTATGTACTATGTACAGGGCACTGCACTAATGTTCCTTGTAAGCGTAGAAATGCTAGATGAAATTGATTGTCAGGTTATTACTTATACCAGATGATGTAGAATGCCAATGTGTCGTGACTTTGACCTAGAAAATGATTTGCACCATATTCTCCTGTCATGCTAATCACGTTCTCCTTCCATATTGTTTACATGAATAATGAATTACATATGAACCAGGAGTAGGGGCACTCAACAATTGGAAAATCTTCACTTGCAGTCAGTGGTAACATATGCACCTTGCTAGCTGTTTGTGTTGTTATTAAGTTCGTGTATAAGTTCACTGTTTGTTGGTTGTTGCTACTTATTGTTGTGGTAAAAAATCAACAATATTGTGGCTATTTCACAACGATTTCGCATTGAATAATTTCAACCGGAGTGAATCACAACATGTGAAATAATTTAGGGAAAAACCTTTATAAGGGATTGTAGAGCATAATCGAAAAATTGACAATTACGAGGATATCATTCATGACAAACCTGATGATATTATTTTAACTTACCTGTTCGTAATTTCTGTATCCATATAACCATAAGCATCAAAGAATGTATTGGTGAGTGGATAACTCAAACACGTGGACGGTGGGTAAGAAAGAAGCATCGTTATTAGCCAAAGTTTGATTCAAAAATTACCTAAGTGGAAATTTCATGAAGAAATAAGTAGTACTAATATATTACCAGATGAACCCTTTGACCCGGTCAAGCAAAAACCATTGCACTTGGCGTAGCAAATTCATTGGTTTTTCAGAGTGAAAATGCGCAACAAGGGTTGTGACTTTTGTGATGCTGCTACCACTGCCTAGCACCACCGACTTCCGGTTAGAAGCTGTCATACTCCTACTTCAACAGCTCTGGGGAACCGTTGCGAGAAGAGATGTCCCATGGTCGGCGCCGCCGACTATGTTCGAGGAATAAGATTTTCAAGATGAATTTAAGGAACACGTAAAACACTCATAGATCGAGATAGAGAGAGAGCGCATCATCAATCTTCTTTCAGTTCTGATGGAGAGATGATCCAAATTTCAAATGCATTAGTTGATTTATGAGACGTGCGTTGCACGTGCACGGTAACTAGTAATGAAGAAAGCCATAACTCATAAATTAAAACATTACGAAACAGCAAGCGTTGTTATTGGCCCCAAGAATAATGAGAAACCCCCCAAATAGAGAACATAGTGAATTATAATATGAAAGAGTAGATATCTCTAGGACCAGTTTACCTTGCCAGAGATATCAGGTGCAGAGCCATGAACAGCCTCTGCCAGACAAATGCCACCTTCACCAATGTTGCAGCTGGTAAATCAATAATTAGTGAGAGATGATGTTGTTTCGACGCCCAAATACATCCTCCGTCTCATAATATAAGATGAAGATGTAAAACCAATATAGATCTATATTGGCATCTTATATTATTGGACGGAGGGAGTAGTAAATTAAGCACATCTACCTGGGAGTTAGGCCCAAGCCTCCGATCAAACCAGCACATAGATCACTAATAATGTCACCATAGAGATTTGGCATCACCAATACATCAAAAGTACCAGGGTTCTTCACAAGCTGCAAGAGGATGCAGTTCATACTCAGTAATGTTAAAATAGAGTTTGTAGAGCAGACAGAAACTTAATTATAGTAAATTGCTATTTAAAGTACATAGTTATCAAGTGTAAGAAACATTAACACAAGTCAGCAAGTGCATCTTCACAGATCAACATACCGTCATACAGCAATTGTCAATAATGACTTCCTCGTATGTGATTTCAGGGTACTTCTCAGCCACTTCACGGCAACACTAAAATTGTACACATAAAATACCATGACTTAGCTCTCAAGAAATATCAAAATAAGGAACATATACCATTAAGAAGAAAGGGACAGAGATAGCCATCAAACCTTGAGGAAAAGTCCATCTGTTTTCCTCATGATATTGGCTTTATGTATCGCAGAAACTCTCTCCCTGCCATTGGTCTTCGCATAATGGAACGCATACTCTGCCACTCTTAAACTTGCTTGGCGGGTAATAATTTTCAAACTTTCCACAACACCCCTCACAACCTGGAGAAAAGAAAGTGTCACGACAAAAAATGCTTACGAGGGCAATGGAAACAAAGTTAATTTAGGAATGCACATAGCATACCTGATGCTCAAGGCCACTATACTCTCCTTCAGTATTTTCACGAATAGTCACAAGGTTCACATCATCATATCTAGTCTTGTAGCCTGGGAGGCTGTTGCAAGGTCTGACATTGGCATAAAGTCCCAATTCTTTCCTTAATGTAAGATTCAAAGAACGGTGGCCTTTTCCAATAGGTGTAGCCATAGGACCTTTCAAACCAACTTTGTTTCTACGCACTGACTCCAGGCTCTCCCATGTCAAAAAGCTCTCTGTTCTTGGATCAACTTCTGTACCAACATAATGTTCTTCCCATTCTATTGGTACACCTGCAACTTTGAATACCTGAAACAGAGATAACCCAATGCTAACTAAACAAGCCACCTTCAAGGAAATCATGCATGAATGAGTTTGGTTCATTAATTTGATAGCGTTCATGTTTTTTTTTACGGTCGAAAACATTCATGTTAATAGGACGTCATGAAACTCACATGCAAAAGCACAATTTTACAACAAGAGTGGCAGGTGGCATGTTAACCAGCAAATAGGGCCTTGGTAGGAGCCGTTTGAATCCTTAAACTATCATGCACTCACTTGTGATATTTCTTTATGTCAATTCATATCACAGAATAATTGTTATGTTGTATCCTGATGATTTTTTTTACTATCTATGGCAACTTAAGGACCTGCACCTCAAGTGTGTTTTGAGCCTTTTATGATGTAGGATTCGGTATGCAGATACAATACAACATGAAATGACATCACACAATGAATAAACAATGCATATAGTTTATTAGGCATAGCCGGATCCTGAACTTTCTAGAACGACACATTATTCTTAGGCAACTAATTCAGAAATATTACAGAAACACCAAATATCGCATTCCGCTGTATCAAAACACGGAGCATGTACATGTTACACAAAGGACACAGAATCCAGAAGTAACAAACGGAACATGAACAAAAATACAGCCCAACTCAAATGCCACAAATTCTCAACAGTCAGAAATCCTGCTTTCAGCAAAAGCATCAATCATACTTCTAATTATTCCACATTCTATGGCGTGCATCAGATTTAGGAAGTAACACCTTGTCCAATCGCTATAAAACAGTTTTCAAAGGATAATACTTCCTCCGATCCGGAAAAAGTGACGCAAAAACTGTGCTATGTACGTACAAGTTTCTATACTAATCAGGAACCTTAAATAGGATCGGAGGGAGTAACAATCTTAAACAGATGACACATGCTTGGCCGTGTAGGTAAATCTTAAGCAGGTGCTTATGACTTGACTGCCCATCAAGTAGTGCATGATGATATTTTTCTTTCCCGACTTAAGTAACAGAGATCCAGTTTCATGTGCTACTTCTAGATCATACAGGTTAGAAAACTTCGAAGAACAACATCAAACTATAATGGCGAAATAAATGCTTTGTGCTCCTCATTGGCATCTATAATGTTTCAACAGGCATCACACTTATAACTAAAGATAGTAGGCAAATATAAGTTTTCTAACCACTAAATACATATGTTTGTTTCAAAAAGGCAGTTATTGAAAGTTAATATTGTGATTAATTATGCTAGATGCGAGCATAAATTTACACCTGTTGTTATAAGAAATATTTTATGCCTTTCTAGCTGAAATTGAATCGCACGGGACCAGGAAATCGTAAGAGACGTCACTAGCCATCTCGGGAGGCCAACCACTAAATAATTCTATGGTGCGCAGCATGGACAAACCTTACTGGCGTAGCGTCAACCCTTTGGTCAAATAATAAAGACAGTTGGACATCACAAGGTAACATTAATATATCGAATCGTGGTCAGAATTCATACATGAACAGATGAACTACTACACAGGTATTCCACCCAAAAAAAAAAAAAAAAAACGTACCTGCTTGACCGACTCAGCGATCTCAGGCCCGATACCATCACCGGGAAAGAGCGTTGCGCGGATAGTCTCACCAGCGTCCGTAGAGAACGTCGCCCCAACAGACCGTCCCATCATCCGCGGCAGAACGCTCCCCTGAAGAATCCTCCGGAGCGCCATGCTTCCTCTCCACATGTCTACAAGCAAACAGGCAAAACCATCAATCAAACCTAAGACTCTAGAATTCTAGACAGGACACGATTAGATCGAACAGGCATGGATGGATTCCATGAATAAACGCGCATGCATCGTTAGATCGATCGAGTAAATAGCGCGCGGAACGTAACGCTCGACGATCTCAGGTCGAGTCGGGGGTAAAGTTCGAGAACCGCGGAGAATACAGATCGGATCGATGGGGAGCGACAGTGAGGAATGTACCGGATGAGGGAGATTCGCGGCAAGTGTTAACGGCGGCGACGGGGCGGATGGGCGAGGAGGGAGGGGGAGATGGGGATTGGAAAGGAAGGGAGAAAAAAGGCGACTCGGCCTCCCTGTCCGCGGTTCCTCGCTTTTCAGTTAGCCATCGATCTGGATCGGACGGTCTGTGTTTGCTTCAGGGCCTTGAGCCCTTTTCGTGCGGAAGATGTTTCAAAGTTTTTTTTTCTCTCAAGATTTTTTTCTAATGGTGGATGTTTCAAAGTTGGGCACCCATACCTATACCTAATATTAAAAGAACAAAGTGACCCATCATATTAAAACAATTTACATGGCAATGCCACTGCCCCACCCCTGCAGCCGTACGTGTACAGGTTCGATCTTTTTCTACCTGGCAGACGCTCGATCCCCGGCGACTGGTGCCGCGGCCCTCCGCCGGCGGGAGGAAAGGACTAGCCCTGAGAATGGTGCGGGTGGAATCGGGCTTTTTGGGGCGGGTTCTCCTGTGGGGTTGATCGGTTTGGGCTTAAATGGTGGCAAACGAAAACTGGTGCGGAGTGGTGCGAGGCTGCGGGTTGATGAGATTCTTCAGAAACGGCTGAACCCGTGGGTTCAAACCCGCATGAGCCCGTGTGAGACGCCCCGACGCCGACTAGACTTGTACCTACGACTCCTACTTGCACGGCAACAACACGTCGTGAGTTCCTCCCACGCCGCGCTCCAGTGCGCCTAACCTACCGGCCGCCAACGCTACTCACCGCCGGCGTGCTCCCCGTCCCAAATATAGCAAATGGAGGAGGTCAATCTCTTAGCAGCGTCCTTGCCGTCCGGCCGCGAGCACCAGCCAGCCAGAACATAGAGCATGTCCGCTGGTGGCCCCTCCTTCGGTCAATGTCTTCCAGACTCCAGTGGCTCACAAGTCTGCAGCCTCACCAACGACCACGGAACCACCACGGATTGCTACTGCGGCAGCATGCCGTCGCCGCCAATGTCGGCATATGGGGAGGCTGTCCTCAAGGCCTTCGCCGCCGGGATCCGCCACACGTGCGGGTGGACGGGGAGGGTGGGCTCGTGTGCTGGGTCGCGGACCATCTGCCAGCCAACATTGCTGCCATGGCGCTGGGACACACTACGACGCGCATCCTCGCGCGGGAACAGCATGGCAAGGTGTTGGGGCATGAAGGTGTGCCCGACTCGAGGAATCGTCTCCGTGGAGGCTCTGCCGCAATGTCCACAAAGAATCGCGCGGGAACAACATGGCAAGGTGCTGGGGCATGAATGTGTGCCCGACTCGGGGAATCGTCTCCGAGGAGGCTCTGCCGCAATCAGTGGCGGAGCGTGAACAAAACACAAGAGGGGGCAAATTACATAGAGGAACATAAGTTTTGCATGAAAAAAAGGCCAAGTCATAGAACAAATATAAAGGATAATGGTGGAATGTCTTGATGATTTTTTTTTGTTCATGCAAAAAATAGCAGATTTTTTTTATGCTCCAGAAAAAAATAAGATTACTAATGGCCAAAGTACAACCAAATATGACCAATAATTAATTTCAAAAAAAAAAAATATGACCAATAATTAACTTAGAGAATTGATCTTCCCTCCTTTCTAGTTTTAATCTTTCACACTAGAAATTATATCTTTTTACCTTGTTTTCAAATCAGTTAGGTTTATAGGTTCCTCTGGTTATTGCTCTTCTTCATTAAAATATGCATCAATAGTTCAGTAGAACTACAACTTTGAATTACCTAATCTGGGTAGGGCTGAGGGGCATCAACTATATCTCAATCCTTTGAAATATTCAGAACCTAAACTTGGTAGGGGCAGGGCGCTACAGCCTGCAGCCCGACAGGACTAGGACTTAGCGTACAGTGTAAGGGCAGCAGCATCACAGCGACAGAGCAGTGGCACAGGAGCAGCTACCAATCAGGTTCGCTTCCGTGTGGTTAAACTGAGCAAAAAGAAAGAAAGTAGGCTGGGATCTGCTGATGGGCTAGGCCATGTGTGGTGAGCATACCTAGTAAACAGAAATTTTCACTTTGGAAGGGGGGGTCGTAGCCCACTTTCGCCTCCACTACGCTCCGCCTATGGCCGCAATGTCAACAAAGATGAGCTTCCGCAGTGCCCTATGCAAAGAGAACGTAAATGACATTCTGTTCATGCCGCCACCGGCCGGCCAGTGTCGAACGTTGTTCGACCGCGCCGTTCGACATGGATGGTAAGAGCGAGGCAGATCTACTAGACAAGGTCTCGGAGCACGGCATGGACATCGCCGCAAAAATGATGGAACACGCAAGCGGCGGCATGAACTGAACGCACGTCGCATTCTGTCATGTCGGACGCGTCGACGTCCCGGTGTCGCTGCAGCTCGTATCCTGCATGTGCACGCCGGCGGCCGATCCTCGTCCAGGATGTGCGCCTCCAGGTCGTCCTCCTTGATCACCCTGGGCGTGCTCGAGGAGCAGCAGCGCAGCAAGCGTACAGGGGACGTGACGCACGACGCCGGCCGAGGCGCGCGGCGGCGAGGCGTCGCGCAGCGGAGCTTGTCCGGGAGAGCGTGGATGAGGGCACGGCGTGCAGCCGCGGGCGCGCTCTAGGTAGCGACGACAGGGCGTGGCCATGGTCGCGGGCGCGCGAGGACGGGCGGCTGTCGTGGGGTTACTCTTCGACTACCCCACGGTGAGGATACCTGGGGCACGCCAAGCCTATCAACCTTATGACGAGGGCCCAAGGAAGGCCCAAGGAGGACGACGTGCGGCCCAAGATAGTCGACGATAGGTCATGCGACTCCTACCATGCTTGTAAGCGCCATCGGCACCGTTCACCTGAGACCTAGCCTACTATATAAAGGCTAGGAGGGTCCTTCGTCTAGGGTAAGCTCATAGCCGCCACACAAACCCTAGCGAGATTGCCATCTCGCCATTGTAGCCACAACTCGCCATTCAATACCAGACAAGCAGGAAGTAGGGTGTTATCCTCCGGGAGCCTGAACCTGGGTAAAACGCCTTGCTTGTCAGCCGTCGTGATCACCAGCGCTCATCTCTCTCCCCTCAATCAACCCGGGGTACACAACCCAGGGATTTGCCGAGTCCACACCTCGTCAATTGGCGCCGTCTGTGGGAAAGAACGAGCGCTGGAACCATGGTCGCACCGGCCCATCGACTTTGAAGACCGACGTCTGCATCACCAAGGAGCCAATCTGCTTCGGCTCCTTCGAGTACACCTTCCACCCGCCGGCCCACCGCTCGGTGTACGCCGATCTGCATGTAGGTATGTGCCTCACCTTCGGTACCATGCACTACTTCGTAGACAGCTGTGGAGTACTCAGATCCACGGCGATCGCACCGCGCGCGGTGGTAGCACCCGCATCTGCCGCGGCTGCCCCAACCACGCCCCCACCTGCTGCGGAGATCGCATCTGCTGCGACTGCGGCGACAGCATCTTCGACTGCTGAGAAGATCGCATCCGCCTCGACTACACCGACCGCCTCCGCTGCGGCAGAGATCGCGCCCAACACGGCCACGCCATCAGCGTCTCCGGCCGTCAAGGAGATCGCATCGGCTACGACTACATCGACCACCTCGACGACCACCGCGCGGATCGAGTCTACTTCGACTACCTCGATCGCGTCGCTGGCAAGGCCAAGATCTACGTCAACTTCGACTACGTCGACCACACCTTCGCGCGCGACGGAAGTCGCGTCGTTCTACCCGCGCCACTCGCGTCTCCATCGACTTACAAGATCGTCAACAAGCCAATCGCGCCCGCGTCGACGACGGCGACATCACTCCTCGCGTCAGCGGCGGAGATCGCGAACTCCAGGGAAGGAGCCTCGGCAGCGACTGTGGTACCCACCACGTTGCGTCCATTTTCGGCTCCGAGCACGGCTCGGACGAAGGAAGCAGCAGTGGCAGCGCCCGCCCACTCCCCAGACATACCCCGCGCAAGTCTTCATGATCGGCCCGACGCAGGGCAACGGCGACGAACCCGCATACCCACTGGAGGTGGTCATGCCGGACCAGGTGACGCGCTCACCATCACCCGAGACATAGCAATCAGAGCCCTGAAGCACGTCGAGGACGGCACGTACCCCCCACCAGACGCACCCCGGGAGGACCTTATGGCGGTCCAATACCTGCTACGGAAGGAAGGCGAACGACTCCGCGCAGAGAAGGCCGAGCTACTCCGACGCAAGGAGGAGGCTGACGCGTCGAGCGCCAGGAGGGCCGCTTACTCATTCACTGCCTCAACAGAGGTCTCACAAGGAGCAAGGCGCCACAGAGCCGCGTGCCCCTGATGACGGAGGCCGACCGCGCTAGAGTCACCCGCAACCTCGAGTCATCATACATGACGAAGACGCAGACGGGATACCCGTCCCCAAAACACCCGGAGCCGCGCTCATGGCAGTCGAAACATACCTGCGGCTGACACAGCCGCCCGAGGGCGACTCGCGCGCTCTCCTCCACAAGCAGCAGATCATGTCTATCAAGGCAGTCGAAGAAGCTCTGATGAACAAGGCGCCGACAGAAAAGGCGAGAAGATCGGATCGCCGCGACCGCGAGCCGCAGCACTCGCAGGCCCGGCGGCAAGACAACTGCGACAACCGCAGCCAGGCGAAGACCTCCGCAACGTCATCACACAGAGGACGGTGGACCGCAGCCGCACCCAGCGGACGGTCAGCACGCCCAATCTGACGACCGCAATGACGGCGACTACGAGCCGTGCGGCGCCGCATGCTTCAGCTTCAACATCCGCGACACAAGAATGCCCAAGGGCTTCAAGCTCACGGCAGAAGCAGTCAAGTACGACGGGAAGCAGGACCCGAGACTCTGGCTAGAAGACTACCTCATAGCCTGCAGCTGCCAGGGCGGTACTTCGACTACGGCCATGCAGTACATCCAGCTGATGCTCACGGGCTCTGCACGCGGGTGGCTAAACACTCAACCCAAGAACGCCTTCAGGACGTGGGACGAGTTCGCGGAGGCCTTCGTTAAGAGCTTCCTGGGGACGTACTCGAGACCGACGACTTCGTCGAGCTACAAGCATGCAAGCAAGGACGAGACGAGCCGCTCCGGTCGTACATCCAGCGTTGGACCCTGCTCCGCAACACCATGGAGACCGCCTCGGAGGACCGAGTGATGGATGCCTTCATGCACGGCGTCTCCCGCCGCGACCTCCGCGAGGAGTTTGGTAGGCTCCGGCCGAAGAACATGATCGAGGTCATGAAGATAGCCAACCAGTGGGCAGACGGAGAGGACTCGGTCCGCGATAGTTCACGCTACTCCCCGAAGGACGAAGCCGGACCAAGCAACTGGCGAGAAGGACGCCACAAGAAGAAGCCGCGTTACAACGGCAACGACTCAATCGAGTTAGTAGCGGCGGGATTCCAAACCCCCCGTGAGGATGAAGCGCGCGACAGCAGTCGCCAATACAGCCATGTACAGTACAGTCGAAGCGGCGGTGACCAGAGTCGCCAATACAGCCAGGGCAATACAACCGAAGCGGCGGCAGCAGCTACCGCAGCGACGGAGGCCATAAACGCGAGTGGCAGAAACGCACACTGAGCCCAGCGGAAGAGCTGGAACAACCCTGCAGGCACCACATGTTCAGGAACCCGGAAACGGGCAAGTGGGGATCCAACCACCTGTTGAAGGACTGTCGAAAGGCACGCAAGATATACGAAGCCATGCAGAAGATAGTCACTCCAGCACCCGCAGCGCAGCCAGCGCGCAGCTGGCCATCCAGGCAGCACCCGCACCCGCAGTCGCAGCACAGGCGGCGGGAGCCTTTCCACAGCAGCAGCAGCAGCCGCAGCAAGATGCCCCACCAGGGTCCATGACGCATATCCAGCGGCACGCGGACAACTCAACATGATACAGAAGGGGCGCCCCTCAAACAGGACCCAGAAGATCATCACTCGCCAAGTTTTCCAGGCCATCACCTGTCCACCTGCAGTACCCGACTACCTGAGAGGGTCAGAGACACCAATCACGTTCTCCAGAGCAGATCACCCGCCTGCAGTACCACGACCCGGGCACGCCGCTCTGGTAGTCGAAGCTCTGATCGGAGATTACACCCTGAAAAAGGTGTTCATGGACGGAGGCAGCGGCATCAACATCATCTTTGCCGACACCCTCAGAAGGATAAACAGGCCAACGACAAACTTGGCGGCATCAGAGACCACCTTCCATGGCATAGTACCAGGGCAAGCAGTCACGCCCATGGGAACGATCACACTCGACGTCATCTTCGGCACACCCGAAAACTTCAAGAGGGAGTCGATCGACTTCGAGGTAGTCGACTGGAAGTCGCAGTACCACGCGATACTCGGGCGCCCAACCTTTGCCAGATTCATGGCGGTACCTCACTACGCCTACCTCATGCTCAAGATGCCTGGACCCAAGGGCGTCATCACGGTGCACGGCGACTTCGACCGCTCCAACAGCTGCGACCGCGAGTTCAGCAAGATCTCCGAGTTCTTCGGAATGGAAGAGCACTTCGAGGCGATGGCAGTCGACAACGACAAAACCATCTTCCCGCCACGCAAGAAGCAAGCCAAGGACGCCGCCTTCAACACGACTGACGACACAACAACTCATCAGGTCCACCCGACGGACGCAAACAAGACAGTCAAAGTGTCGTCGAGTCTGCCTATCGCATAGGAAAGCGCGCTCGTCGAGTTTCTACGTGAGAACTGGGAGATCTTCGCCTGGCAACCTTCTGACATGCCAGGCATACCCAGGAACCTCGCCGAGCACTCTTTACGCGTCCACAAGGACGCCAACCCGTCAAGCAGACCATGCGACGCTTTCAGGACCCAAACGAGATGAAATAAGCAAGGAGATCGATCGACTGCTCCACGCCAAATTCATCCGAGAGATCAAGGACTCGGACTGGGTAGCGAACCCGTCCTGGTGGAGAAGAAGAAGACGAAGAAACTCCGCATGTGCGTCGACTTCACCGCCCTCAACAAATGCTGCCCCAAGGACCATTTCCCGCTCCGCGGATAGACCAGATCATCGACTCGACTGCAGGCTGCGCACGCCTATCCTTCCTGGACGCCTACTCAGGGTACCAGCAGATCAGGATGAACGTCGACGATGAAGAGAAGACTGCATTCATCACACCCATGGCGTCTTCTGCTACCAGACGATGCCCTTCGGGTTGAAGAACGCTGGAGCCACGTACCAGCGCACAATGCAAGCCTGCCTAAAGGGGCTAATCGGAGAGATCGTCCAAGTCTACGTCGACGACATAGTCGTCACCACTCGAACGGAGGACACTCTCATCGCCGACCTCCGCAAGGTCTTCGCCGCCCTCAACGAGTATCAGATCAAGCTGAACCCGGACAAGTGTGTCTTCGGCGTGCCAGCCGGAGAACTGCTCGGGTACCTCGTCTCTGCAAGAGGAATCGAAGCCAACCCCGAGAAGGTGCAAAACATACTCGCAATGCCAGCACCGACCAAGCTTCATGAGGTGCAACGCCTAGCCGGCCGAGTCGCAGCTCTCAGCCGGTTCATAGTAAGTTGGGAGAAAAGGCCCTGCCTTTCTACCAACTGATGAAAAAGACAGACAAGTTCGAGTGGACAGAAGAAGCGCAAGTCGCGTTCGACCAACTCAAGAAAACCTCACGACTTCCCCAGTACTGGTGGCGCCACTGGAGAACGAGCCGCTATACCTCTACGTGTCAGCCACGAACAGGGTGGTCAGCACGGTACTCGTAGTCGAACGAGAAGAAGAAGGACACAGTCACCCTGTTCAGCGACCCGTCTACTACCTCAGTGAGGTGCTAACCTTGTCCAAGCAGCGGTACCCGCACTACCAGAAGCTAGCATACGGAGTCTTCATGACATCAAGGAAGGTCGTCCACTACTTCTCCGAGCACTCCATCACGGTAGTAAGCTCCTCCGGGCTCTCCGACATCCTCACCAACCAAGCCGCGACAGGACGAGTCGCCAAGTGGGTTGTTGAGCTAGGGCCCTGGGGGCTGAAGTACGCGCACCCGAAGTCAATCAAGGCCCAGGTGCTTCCAGAGTTCACCACCGAGTGGATAGAGGCCCAGCTACCAGACGTACCCGACCTGTCCAACGCATGGACAATGTACTTCGACGGCTCCAAGAAGTTCAGATCAGCAGGGGCGGGAGTCGTCCTCATCTCACCCAAAGGCGACAAGCTGAGTACGTGCTGCAGATGAACTTCCCAACACCCTCCAACAACGAGGCAGAGTACGAGGCCCTGATCCACGGCATGCGGATGGCCAAGAACTGCGGCGCCACTCACCTCATGATCTACGGAGACTCCTACCTCGTCGTGCAACAAACCATGAAGCAATGTGACGCCATCGCCGACAACATGATCGCCTACAGGGACCTGTACAACCAGCTGGAAGGCACCTTCGACGGCTGCGAGCTGCGGCATCGGCCGCGAGAGCAACGAGGAAGCCGACCCTCGCCAACCTGGGCTCAAACAAAGCGCGGTGCCACCCGGGTCTTCCTCGAGTGCATCACGCAACGCTCCGTCAAGCTCCGGCCCGCGCCAGGATCCTCACATCAACAACGAGCACCACCGACCCGCCCAGCACGGAAGGAGCCTATGGAGGTAATGCTGATCGAGCCCACATGGACGAGCCCATACCTGGCTTACATACTGCAGCAGAGGGTGCCAACAAACCCAGTCGAAGCCAAGCGCGTCATCCGCCGCTCCAAGGGCTTCACCGTCATCAACGGGGAGCTCTACAAGCGAAGCATCTCGGGAGTCCTCCAAAGGTGCATCGACCCAGTCGACGGTCAAGCCATCTTACTCGAGATCCACGCTGGCATCTGCGGGCACCACGCCAGCAGTCGAGCCTTAGTGGCCAAAGCCTTACGAGCCGGGTTCTACTGGCCCACCGCAATGCAAGACGCAGAAGAACTCGTGAGGAAATGTCTCGGCTGCCAGGAGTTCGCCAACAAGCCGCACGCACCGCATCAGCACTGAAGACCATCCACTCGCCTGGCCCTTCGCTCAATGGGGGCTCGACATGGTGGGTCCACTCAAGAAGTCCTCTCCGGGAGGACACACTCATCTCTTGGTGGCAGTCGACAAGTTCACGAAGTGGATCGAAGCCGTGCCTATCACAAGTTCGACTGCCTCCTCGGCAGTTAACTTCATCAGGTCGATCATCTTCAGGTTTGGAGTGCCGCACAGCATCATCACCGACAACGGCACGAACTTCACAGCCGAAGAGTTCAAGGACTTCTGCTCGAGCAAGGCATCAAGCTCAACTACGCATCTGTCTCGCACCCGCAGTCCAACGGCAAGTCGAAAAGGCCAATGGCTTAGTCTGCAAGGGCATCAAGAAGCGCCTGCGAGTACCATTGAGGCGCGCTGCAGGCGCCTGGGTCGAAGAGCTGCCATCTGTGCTGTGGAGTCTGCGCACTACGCCAAACAGATCCACTCAGTACACGCCATTCTTCATGGTCTACGGCGCAGAAGCAATCATGCCATGCGACATCAAGTTCGATGCACCCCGAGTGGTGGCCTACGACGAGTCCGACGCAGAAGAAGCACTCGAGGACGACATGGATACCCTGGACGAAGCACGCGACATCGCCCTTACCCGCACAGCCGTGTATCAGCAAGACTTACGCAACTACCACGGGCGGCGACTGCGGCCCAGAGCGTTCGTCCCTGGCGACCTTGTCCTCCGCCTCAAACAGAAGAAGGTGCACAAACTCGCCTCCCCGTGGGAGGGTCCATACATCGTGACAGAGGCAATCGGCGGCGGAGCTTACCGCCTGAAGGACTCGAAGACGGGGACAGTCTGCACAACCCGTGGAACGTTGCGCAACTGCGCCGCTTCTACGCCTAGTCGACTCCCCCTTGTAACAAAGCATACATGTCAAGAGGCGGCAGGTTCCAGACGCACTCTTTCCCTTACCAGGGTACCTGAGGGGACTGGAAGGGTTTTAATGAGGCGGCCTGCTCGCAAAAATCAATGAAGTGATTTGTGGAACAAGCTCTCCCCTTTACTTTTTTAGTCAAAAAGCAACATAAACCTAGGCCGTCACCCGACGCACTCGGGGGCTGCGCCATACAGGTCCAAGTCAAACCTAGGCGCCACCCGAAGCACTCGGGGGCTGCGCATACAGGTCTAACTCAAACCTTGGCCGCACCCGAAGCACTCGGGGGCTGCGCCGCACAGGTCTAAGTCAAACCTAGGCCGCACCCGAAGCACTCGGGGGCTGCGCCATACAGGTCCAACTCAAAATCCTTGGCCGCCACCCGAAGCACTCGGGGGCTGCGCCGCACAGGTCTAAGTCAAACCTAGGCCGCACCCACGCACTCGGGGGCTGCGCCATACAGGTCCAACTCGAAAACCTAGGTCGCCACCCGAAGCACTCGGGGCTGCGCCATACAGGTCTAACTCAAAATCCTTGGCCGCCACCCGAAGCACTCGGGGGCTGCGCCGCACAGGTCTAAGTCAAACCTAGGCCGTCACCCGACGCACTCGGGGGCTGCGCCATACAGGTCCAACTCGAAAACCTAGGTCGCCACCCGAAGCACTCGGGGGCTGCGCCATACAGGTCCAACTCGAAAATCCTTGGCCGCCACCCGAAGCACTCGGGGGCTGCGCCATACAGGTCTAAGTCAAACCTAGGCCATCACCCGACGCACTGAGGGGCTGCGCCGCACAGGTCTAAGTCAAACCTAGGTCGCCACCCCAAGCACTCGGGGGCTGCGCCATACAGGTCTAAGTCAAACCTAGGCCGTCACCCGACGCACTCAGGGGCTGCGCCGCACAGGTCTAAGTCAAACCTAGGTCGCCACCCCAAGCACTTGGGGGCTGCGCCATACAGGTCTAACTCGAAAAATCCTTGGTCGCCACCCGAAGCACTCGGGGGCTGCGCCGCACAGGTCTAAGTCAAACCTAGGTCGCCACCCGAAGCACTCGGGGGCTGCGCCATACAGGTCTAACTGGAAAATCCTTGGTCGCCACCCGAAGCACTCGGAGGCTACGCCGCACAGGTCTGACTCGAAACACCTTGGCCGCACCCGAGGCACTCGGGGGCTGCGCCGCACGGGTTCGCCTCTCAAAATCCTAGGCCGCACTCGATCCGCTCGGGGGCTACGCCGCCCAGAATCAACAAAGGAGTACTCTACTACTCGAAAGAATTATATACATTCACATACATCGCGTTTGCGTACAACACGTTTTCCTGTCTTTTTCTATCATACAGGTTCATCTTTGGGTGCATCCAGTGGACCTACTAGCCGCTCGGTGTGGCGTTGTACATCTTCGACCATCCGCCTGGCGAACGGCAAGGACTCGGCGTAGTGCTCTTGATCCGGCAAGCCGCCAACAACCTTTTCAAGGTTGAAATATGGCCGGTGCTTGCAGAAGTATGCCAGGGCAATGTTAGCTCCACCCACGAGCTGGGCGTGGACAGCCTGCTTCACACCCGCACCATCCCGGAACATGTCCATCAGCGCGGGAACTCCTTGCGGCTGCGGATTGTGAAGAAACATCGCACGATGCAGCCTCGACAAGGTCTTCTGGCAACCAAGGAGTAACACGGCCGCTCGCCAGACGCGATCCAGCATCAACGCCAACACCTTAGCCTTGGGCGTATCTGACCAGAAGTATTGCGCACCCGATGCAGTTCCCTTCGCTTCTCGTTCGACACGCTCATCCACTCGGCGCTGCTCAGCCCTCCAGTCGGGATTCACATCTGCAGCGCCATCAAGCAACATTAGGCCAGCATTTCGGCCTGACAGCAATAGCTGCATAGTACGAAGAAAACTCACTCTGCAGCTGTCGACAGATCAAATCCATCTGATCGATCAAATACTGCTGGCGTTCAGTCGACGGAGCAGGTCGTGCCTTCAATTGGTCGAGTTCCTTCTGCTTATCCTTCAAAAGATTCTCCAAGTCACTGATTCGATTCCTCATCCACGATATCAACTTCTGGTCGTTCCGACTTCGCGTGGGATGAAGACGTCGTACAACCCTCCGTCGAGGGGCGGCTGGAGTTGGAGCGATTTCTGGCCATTCGTTCCTTCCAAGGTCTACATGCAACCCTTCCTGTTTTCAACAAGGAAGCGAGTCAAGCAGCAAAACATTGATCCAACAGAAGGACCAAAATACACTCGATGCAGAGCAGTTTTCGACTCCATGCAAGCAAAATCAAAGTTTTTACAAGTCACTGAGCAAAAGATCCCAGAGAAGGAAAAATATTAAGCCTAAAGATTCATTACAAAAGTCATGTTCGACTAAGGCATCAATTAGCCTAAGACACGGACTGAGACAAGGATCTACCCTTGCGAGCTGCTACTTCAGCTTGCTTGGCCACCCGCTTTTCAAAAAGTGATACAACCTCCTGAGCCAGGCGACTCGCTTCAGGCTTCACTTCCTTCAGCGACTTGCTAAAGTCACCCGCAAACTGATGTCCGAGAAGATGTTGGAAAGTAAGCTCCGAGCCGCGTACCGTCTGGGTGCGGGTGTAGTCTGTCATTATGGTGGACTCGGAGCCGAATGGCGCGGCAAGAGTGTCGACATCGCTTGGCACTGGCCGGCTGGGAAAGATGCCCTTGTGAACGGTCGTCAGGGCTCCAGTAGACTTGGCCAGCGCAGCCGAAGCGTAAGCGTAGACACGGTCGAGGAAGCCCACAGCCTGTTCCAGTGTCTGGTTTTCGCTGGAAACCTCAGCAGGAGGAGCGCCACCGCAAGCACCTGTATCCAAGCAAAGGGTCAGCATTCGACCAAAAGATCAAAGCATGTTAGTTCAAGGATACGAGCACTTACGACCAACAACGTCGGCGAGCGTGAGCAAACGCTCCACCTGAGTCTTCTCTAAGTCGCGCATGTCATCTTCGCGCTTCTTGGCCTCTTCGAGTGCTTTCTTGGCACTCTTGTTCTCCTGCTCCAGCATACTCATCCGAGTGGTAGTATCCTCCTGATCGACTGCGAGCAGATGGACAGTGAGATAGCAAAACAAACAGCAAGTCAATGCAAAAGGTATCGGAGGAGCATTTACGCTTCGCCTGCTTCAGGTCAGCAAGGAGTTGATTCCTCTCCTTTTCCAGCCGAATGCAGGCTTCGGCCGCTGACACCTGCTGGCGGTAGAAGGGCTGCAGAAACATAGAGAAATTCTTAGTCTGTGCCCAACTATTCTAGTCGCACACAGCCTCAGGGGCTACTCCCATCGGGAGCACTGTTCGCGCTCCCAATGACTCAACATACACAGAAAAAAAGGCTACAATAATTACTGAGTTGTGATTTCATATGACATACTGAAATAATCAATAATCTGCAACATATTTACTGGTCATATTTTTATTACAATACTTATTTGTCTGAAATATATTGTACATAATTGAAAAATTATTAAGTTAGAAAAATGAAAGAATGAGATAGAAGAAATGAATGAATTTAGAAGAAAAATATATAGGACGATGTGAGAGTACAAGAAATTAAATCTTGGCCTCCAAGCGACCAGTCTCTTCATTTCAAGATCAGCCAAAAGAGGTGTGTGAAATCGATGCTGGGCAACAAGAGATAAACACCTAAAAAACAACGGATAATGATATAAAAAAGAGCAGCAGCGCACCTGCCAAGAACTTAATCTAGAGCGCCACCACGATCTGCACCAGGTCGCCGGACAGAGACACCGGCGCCACAGGCGGGCTGCCGTCCACAATCCCCCAAAATCCATCACTTCTCAAGTGACACAGGCCACAAATCGGCACCAAGAGCATGACCTGGAAAGCAAATTAATCAACGCTCATACAGCAAGCAAGGCGGAAAGCTCACAGGAAGAGAGAAGAAAGGGGATCTTCAGGCAGGCAATACATCCAAGTCGTTGTTATAGAGAGAGAAGAAAGGGGATACTACTTGGATGTCTATTCAATGGAAAGACATTGTAGAGAATGTTACGGGATGGCTATTTGGACTTGGTCACTTGGCCCAGTGATGCAGCAGTACGTACTTGCAGATAAAAGTGAACAGATCACTAAAAAAAGAGAAATATTGGTAAAAATACACGTAATACAAAAAAAAGCTACGAGTAGTGATAATTTTTTAAAAGCACCTTAAATACTTACTCGCAAAAAAATTCTAAATAAAAAAATAGGGCAAGCAAGTAAGATTTCCATACTTAAATGTATATTTTCAAATCAAGTTTCCTAAACATATACCTGACCCAAATCTAAAATAATTTAATTAAATGTTAATGAAAAATAACCATACAAAATAAAACATATTGTATTTCTAATTGCCAAATGATGTAGTGAACAACTAAAATTCAAAATCATATAATCTCATGTGACCTATCAAACAACAGACTCTACAAAAATCTAGCCGCGCAATTGCGCAGACCAGAAATATTGTATACACATATTACTGAGTTGTGATTTCATATGATATACTGAAATAATCAATAATCTGCAACATATTTACTGGTCATATTTTTATTACAATACTTATTTGTATGAAATGTATTGTACATAATTGCAAAATTAGTTAGAAAAATGAAAGAATGAGATAGAAGAAATGAATGAATCTAGAAGAAAATATATATAGGACGATGTGAGAGTACAAGAAATTAAATCTTGGCCTCCAAGCGACCAGTCTCTTCATTTCAAGATCAGCCAAAAGAGGTGTGTGCAATCGATGCTAGGCAACAAGGGCAAGCAAGTAAGATTTCCATACTTAAATGTATATTTTCAAATCAAGTTTCCTAAACATATACCTGACCCAAATAAAAATAATTTAATTAAATGTTAATGAAAAATAACAATACAAAAAACATATTGTATTTCTAATTGCCAAATGATGTAGTGAACAACTAAAATTGAAAATCATATCATCTCATGTGACCTATCAAACAACACACTCTACAAAAATCTAGCCGCGCAAATGCGCGGGTCACCCTGCTAGTTATTACTTACAATGATAGAACTTGAACTTGCTTTGTTTTCTAAGTTGAGTAATCATGGTGCAGGTACTTATATTTAAGGGGCATGAGACACCTAACCTTTACTTTATCAAGCACACTACTCATATTTGTTTTCACATTAAACTTTAATCATTCAAGATGCTATGATAGGGTAATGAGAGCTTGACACCAAGAATTCCACATTGCAATCATTAACTTAAGTAGAAGAGTTTGGAAGTTAGATGAAACTTATGCATGCTTCACCTCTACTCACATATACATCTTTCCAAAGTGTCCACCTTTTATATTCAGATTTTCATCTACACTCTATGACCAATGTAGGATGTTCTTACTTATCATTATGCATACATGTGGTCCATATTACTATCTTCTATGTTACACTTTGTGAACTATCATTGAACATCCTTGCATTGAATACTTGATATCACTTCATAAACTATTTTGCATATTGCTACCCCTTTGAAGAATGAATCATTTGTCTCTATGTAGCAGTAGCAATCATCTTTGATATCCATTGTTAGTGCTATATTGCAAAGCCCATGTTAGTTTTATCACCTTCATACTCGAGGACGAGTATTGGTTAAGCTTGGGGATGTTGATGCATGTAAAATGCATAAATGCACTTTGCACTATATCACTCATATTCCAATCATATTTGCATCATATAAGGGTTATACCACTGTTATTTAATGATTTTAGGAAATAAAATAATTGTTTCCTATTTTTATGGAATTAACCCTGCGCAGGCAGAAAACCCTTTTTTTTCCTTTTATGTTTCAGGGACCCAAACGTCGTCAGAAAAATATGGGAAAATACAGAGGTCATTATTTCGGAAGGAAGAAGACGTAGGAGCGAAGGAATCAAGCAAACGGAGCGCGGAAGGCCAAAAGGGGTGGCCCACATGGCCACTGTACCTGGCCGCGTGGGGCCCACCATCTTGGCCCTCGAGGCCCCGCAGCCGTCGATCTTTGCTCCACCGCCTTCGTCTTGACCTAAAAACGCCTATAAAAGAAGTCCCACGGCGTTCTCGAAAACAAGCGCCGCCACAAGACAGAAACACGAAAACGGAGATCTGGAGCTGCAGATTGGAGGGGGAAAACTCCGGCGGGGCGCTGCCGGGGGTGGTCTCCACCTTCTCCAACGACTTCTCCACTGTCTCCATGATGAAGGGGGAGTAGTCCACCCTCTGGACCATGGGTTTGTGGTGGTAACTTATGTATCTCTCCTCTCTTTGAGCTTCACTAATTAGTACCGTATGAGCTGCTGAACATGATTACGGTCATCTATGTAATTATTATGGTGGATATTGTGGTATAAGATGATTTGTTATGCATTTACTGTTGTGTTGGAACTTTTATGACTTGTCATACTTTGATAGAATATTGTTCTTTAGAAGTATGATGTATGTGGGTACGGGATGGCCGATGTGACACGGCATAGGTATTGAGTGACACGGTACCGCCCAACATCATTTATCTGGAGGAAAAAGGAAGAGTATAATGTGGGAGTGACAGCAACCACGCTAGCCTTACGAGGGTGACCTAGCAACACAAATGAGTACCTCTTTCAACTATGTGTTTTAGGACATATACCCGTCATAAAAAGCTACCATTAAAACATGACAATTGTGTGTACTTTATCTATAACATGATAATCACCGTAGATGAGAGAGAGAGGATTAAGTGAACCCATGAACCCATGTCCATTGTTCCTATAAGAGAAAACCTTTGTCTTGTCCTCTTGCATTGAAGAGGATTGGGACACTTTTACATTCTTGTTTTGTTACATTAAACTTCCATCCACTAAATCAACCAACTTGTTCCTTAAATTTGTTTAGTGCATAATCAACTAAAACTTGTGACACTTTAGTTGTAGGGAATAGATAACTTTTCCTTCTTGCTACTGCGGATCGATATCTTACTTCCACATTGAGAGGTGCTACGGTGATCCCTTGCTCTTGGGGGTAATCAGCATTATCATTTTCTGAATGCCCATCTGTTGGTTGGTAATTACCACTCATGTTGTAAATGTGGAAGGCAAAGTGGCGGCTTGGCATTGCACGGCCGGCGGCGAGAGGCCTGCAGCTATCTAATGTATGTGTGTGCCTGTGATTTGTGTTATAGGTTTAATATTGCTGTACTCTCTATATATCTGTACTTTTGCATGCCTTGTACGATGATCCGTCAATCGAGAGAACCTGGCCGAGCTTCGATCTATTCGTGTGAATTTAACTGATCGGCATGCCCTGTGTGCATGCTCGTATTGAACTGACGTTTTACGTGAAATCCTGCAACGTTGTGGCAGTGAGACAAAAATCTGCGACGTCCTATGTGACCAAGCTAGTTTCGTTGAAGGAAACTAGGCTCAAACTGGGCTAATGGGTCGGGGACGAAAATCCACGACGTAAACTATGCGAAACGTCGCGCGCAACCGGCCCATTACTGGGAAAACCGAAACGTCGAGAGCATTATCAACTTTTTAGCCCACCGCAACGAAAACACTCGACGTTATCGGAACGTCGCCGAAAAAACATGGTGGATCGCCGGATTTTTTGTAGTGATACACACACATGAAAACCATGGTCATAGTAATATGTTTTTTACACTCTTGAGTGAAGATTACAACACTTGTGCTTAATCTGAGTAATCTACACTACTTATACACGAGCAAACATGGCGGGAAAACTAAATCTCCATCGTACATACACATTGATCGAACGTCCACGATTCCCTTGTTCTCCCTCGCCCTAAAATCACGCACCCTTCCTTCACGAGGCTTCCATCTTGCCATGGGTCGCTGCCGGCCTGCACCGGATGCGCACATCCTGCAACAACCGTCCCACGTCCCAGCATTCTGAACTGCCGACGAAACCCCTCCTTGTTCCGCTCTCGCAGATCACCCTGCTCATGCCAACCCCCGCCGGTGTCACCATTACCAGATGGGCGATTTCTTGCGGTCGCGCCGCCCAGCCTCTTCGCCTCGCTGCCCACCACGGACTTGGAGGCGCCGGTGTCCTTCGTCGTGCCGCTTTAGAGTTCAGACCCGTGCCAACCCCTACTCTGACGATGGGATTTGTGGCCTGCGGTTATCACGGCAACGTACGAACTGAAATCGGGGAATCGCCGAGAGGTTCCTCCTACCCGTTGTGCTTCACCGTCCCGGAACATCACCACACTAGCTCCTCGCCTCAAGTATTCCCTGGGGATCATTTCTTACTTTGCGCGTACAGTGTATGGATTGCAGGACAGTTCAACATTTATCTTCAGCACGTTAATAATATCAGACCATTCTACTACTTTTTTCAATTTGAATTCCTACTTAGAAGTTGCGTTTTGTAGATTTTGTCTTCCTAATTTATTGCTCTGTACTAGACTGGACGTATAAGCTTTGGAGGGAGGCATGAAGCTTAATCTACGGGTGATATTATAGTACAGTTTTGTGATTACAGCATATTGTCTGTTAACATTTTAACCCCATTGCCCATAGTCTGGTACATTTATGCAAGCTCGAAGAAATTCTCATTTTGTGGTTTAGTCGGTTACCTCATGAATCCTATATAACTAGATAGTTCGTCCCCACTAACTATTTCT
The DNA here is from genome assembly GCA_947311845.1 of Poa pratensis. NCBI lineage: Eukaryota > Viridiplantae > Streptophyta > Magnoliopsida > Poales > Poaceae > Poa > Poa pratensis. The sequence continues at coordinate 137,809,373 of CAMZMU010000063.1, read as the reverse complement.
CTTGACATGCAGCCTATCCACCTCAGCAAAGTGACACCTCAGCAAATTCCCATTTTCGTTTTATTTTCGTTTCTTTTGTCTGCCAAATCTCCTTGGCACGTTAATTTCCATTTAACCTGTGGTCTGTGCGATACGTAACACACCCAGCCCATTCAATGTCTGGCCCATTACAAACAACCCAGTTCTATTGATGATCTCCACCGAACAGTCGTCCTTCTCGAACGATCAGCAGTCAGCACTCATTACCCCTCTCCACGATGTTCTCTTGGTAGTAACCGTCGCCGCAGGCCTTCCCTGACCCCTCCGTCTCATGAACGTCCTACCACCTGCATGCTCTGCCTGTTCGATTCCTGCGGCTCGCGATCTACCAGGAGTCCAGGACAGGAACGTCTTTCTGGAATCCTCCTTCAAAGCCCCTTTATGACCACGATTGGCCTTCCATCTAGCTGCACTCCTGCGACCAACCTACGATTTTCCGGCTATATATGGGCTTCCATTCTTGCAGCGGCAAATCGTGTTGTTGATCGAAAACACGGACATGATCTCCATCTTGAGGGCGAGCTTCTTGGCATACCATCATGGCCCTCCCTGCATATCTGAACTCGCGTAGTGGCGTTTGAAACCTACATACACCAGCATCGACATCTCACATCTCTGCCTTCTTTTGGACCTCAGGCTTAGTTGTTTATTTCTGTTCAAATCTAGAAACTCATTTTATCTTTCTGTCTTGCTTGGTTAGAGCGCAGTTGCAGGGAAAGAAACATGATGGAACTATGCCCAGTATTTTCCTAGCAGGTCTCAACTTCAACGAGATGCTTCATCAGCTGTTGTCCGCAGTAAATAAATTTCAGCTTGAACTGGAAATATTGAACGGCAGGCTAGATAAAAAAGGTAAGCTCTCTTTTACCTGTAGTAATATAGTTCGACAGCACATACTACCTGTTCCACTGCTTAGGAATTAGCACCGGGTGTCTCCTTTGTAACTTTAGGTTAATTCCGATGCTGATACTCCTGATATCATCCCAAAAAACTTAGCAAGGTACCAAATCTGATTCCCTCCTTTTTGCTTTTCTTCATTATGGATCCTCTTATTGTTGACTCAAAATAATGTCCACCTTTTGCCATACACCAAATCGATTTTGTACAAGAGGTTTCTTTACTCTTTGCAGTTATGAAGGGAAAATACCTTTTCTTCCTTGCAGCAGTGCAATTGATGGAAAGCGATCCGAATTTGCAGGAGTTCAACTTCTTCTACCACTCGGCCAGGAGAACGAAAGAGAGAACTTCGTTCTACCACTGTTTCTTGCTATAATCTTCTATATTCATGTGTGTACAAGTTGTTACATGAATGCCCGAGCAAAGTTGTCTTCTCGGATATAGTTTTCTATGACGTGGTATCACTGGAGCACTAGTAGGAAAACCCAATTCTATGGATCCTTATTCTGTGGCGCACCATGTGGCCGTGCGCCACAGAATAAGCTTCTGTGGCGCACCCAAAACTGGTGCGCCACAGAATAAGGCTATTCTGTGGCGCACCGGAACTGGTGCGCCACAGAATTTGCTATTCTGTGGCGCACCTAAGCTGGTGCGCCACAGAATAGTGCTATTCTGTGGCGCATGTGGCTGGTGCGCCACAGAATAGTGCTATTCTGTGGCGCATGGAAGCTGATGCGCCACAGAATTATGGTTTTCTGTGGCGCATGGGCCACGTGCGCCACAGAAATGCAAATTCTGTGGCGCACGAGGCCATGCGCCACAGAAATCAGAAATTCTGTGGCGCACCAAGCCCCATGCGCCACAGAATTTTTTTTAAAAACAGCTCCACACCCCACCCCCCCCGGTGGATCGCCTTTTCAGTTTTCAAAACACTCAAAGAAAATGTCAAAAAATTCAAAAATAAAATCCTTCGACATGTGGTTAGGTGTTACTGTCTAGTTCGTATAGAAATCTTGAAATATGAATTTTGACCTTTTTTGCAAAATCCAGAAAAAAAACGTAAAACGGCCATAACTTTTGCATACGACGTCGAAAAAATGCGTTTAATATGTCAAAAAAAACTAGAGAAAAAAAGGAACCGATCCCACCCGGGTTTACCCGGTGGGGTTTTCTCAGATCCTCCAAATTCCAAAGGGAAAAAAAGTTATTTCAAAATGAAAAAATAAAAAAAAATAAAAAATTCAATTTTTTTTGGATTTGTTGAGTTTTTGGATTTTTTGAAGTTTTTTGAATTTTTTGGGATTTTTTGAATTTTTTGAATTTTTTTGACTTTTTTGAAATTTTTGATTTTTTTGGATTATTTGAACTTTCTGTACAAACTTTTGAATTTTTTGAATTTTTTGAAACATATATATACACATAACACACATAAACTACACACACATATATAGACATACACAAGGGTTAAAAGGGTTGATATGATACTATTATCAATAAGAACTTGAGTAGCAGGATGGTAGGTGAAGTGAATAGAACTTAGAAGTTAAGCGTGCTTGGGAGGGAGCACTCCTAGGATGGGTGACCTAGCGGGAAGTCAACATTTGAGATTCACTAAGAGTGTTAAAAATGTTCAGAAAATTCAAATATATAGGAATTTCCAAATTATTTCATTTTCTGATTTTTTTCAATTTTTTTGAATTTTTTTGAAATTTTTTGGGAACCCAGATCTAGATCTGGCCGCCATTTTTTTGAAATTCAAAAAAACAATTCTGTGGCGCACGGGGTAGGGTGCGCCACAGAATAAGCTATTCTGTGGCGCACCGGGCTGGGTGCGCCACAGAATAGCTTATTCTGTGGCGCACTAGGTGGTGCGCCACAGAATAGCTTATTTAGTGGCGACTATTCTGTGGCGCACCACCCATGCGCCACAGAATAGAAAAATGGTGCGCCACAGAAAAGCTTTTCTGTACTAGTGGAGAGACTAAGTTAAGCTTACATTTAAACAACACTTACTGACTGAAACACAATGAACTAGATTAAAGTGGGTGTATGTAAATGATTCGCTAGCACTTATTTATGCCACCATCTTCTTTGTGTTGGTATATTTTCTTTATTCGTGATTTTTGGGAGTCAATGCTTTATTCATGTTCCTACCTTTTAATAGTAATTTCAAAACTATTCTATTGGACACAAACATGTTTTTGATTACTGTCGGGGGCTGCCCCCGGGTAGGGCAAAGATGTGGTGTTAAGTGTTGCAAAGAGCTAGCCGGATCAACATATAGCCGGGTCACTTGGGCCGGATCTCTCGTGAGAGTCGGTTAGCACTTGATCAAGCTAAAGTGCGAGAAGACGCCAGAGAGGATCCGGTAAAGCTTAACCGAATCAGAGGAAGGAAACCGGTTAAGTTAGCCGGGTTGGTCAGGAAGGACCCGGATAAGGTAATCCGGATATTGCACAAGGGCCAAGTAATGTCAGAAAGGTTCACGGGTCCTGCAGGTCTCCTGCCAGAGGCTGAGAAGACAGCCGGGTCAAGTCGCAGGTTTTCCGGGTCGCAAGGCCCTAGGCGCTGACTTGGCCAATTCGGGAAAGAGGATATGACCTAGACCCGGGGGGCTACGCCTGCCATTGCCCAAAGTGGCAAGATAGGCCTGCTAGGGACTTGACGGCCAGGTCAGGTCACGGGATTCCTGGGAGCGCAGCAACCTAGGAGCTGACTCGGCCAATTCGGGAAAGAGGATGTGACCTAGACCCGATGGGCTACAGCTGCCATTGCCCAAAGGCAAGATAGGCCTGGCAGTCCGGCCGTTGGATTGACAGGGGGCAGAGGCTTGTCCTGTTCCTCTTGTCCATGCCATTATCACTTCCAGCCAGGGGCAAAATGGTAATTCGGTTAGTGTATAAGTAAGCTACCACATCCTCCAGTACGGGGACGGGCAAGGGACGGCGAAAGAGAAAGGCATTATCTCCCCAAGCTCCATCTTCTTCTAGAGCTCCCACCATTGTTCTTCATACAGCTCAAGGAGCACTCTGTACTTGTAACACTTGAGATATAAAGAGAGTAGGCTAGTGCTGCAGTAGGGGTGTTACCTCCACAAGAGGGCCCCGAAGCAGGGTACATCGTGGTGTTCTTTGCTTCTTCTTGTTCTTGTTTGTTCTTGCGAGTTCTTGGTTGTTCTCCATGCGTGCTTCGTGAGCGCGCAAACCCTCCCCGGATCCCCCAACGTCCTAGCGAGCCCACAACTTAAGCCATCCTATGGCATCTGCCGTGACACCACCACGACAGTTGGCGCCCACCGTGGGGCAGCAGTGGCGTTGGCTGGGGTTTCCTTCCGGACGGGCACCGTCACTGGCTCCGGCGAGCGGGTCCTCTCTGGGCTCGTTTGCAAGATCGGCGAGTTCAACTTCATCAGCGACAACGCGGGGTGCTTCGCCAACAAGCCCTTCCCCGCTGACGGCTTCCTCATGACGCTCGGCAGCTTCGTCACCTACGTCGCCACCGAGCCTGTCCGCGAGTACCCGGCGCAGGTGCTCGTGGCTGAGGATCCTCCCTCTTTCCGCGCAGCTCTCGGACGGCGTAGCGCTCGCCCCGGGAGTAGCGTGGAGGTGATGGTGGGGCCAAGTGCAGCAGCTGGCAAAGGAGATGCCAGCAAAGCATGCCCGAGGAGCTGGCCACGCCAGTTGATCCGGTTGGCAAGCCGACTCGGACAGCAAGTTCCCAAAGGAGAGACCAGATCCGGTTGGCCCGCTTGGCATGTCAAGTAGGGAGGCTCCTTAGAGGATGTCCTGGAGAAGCTATCTCGGCCAGTGGCACCTGGGGCAGATGTAGAGCTCACTGTAGCTCAGCTAGAGGCAGAGCGCCTGAGGTTGCAAAAAGAAGCCCGGTTAGTGGTGGAGTCTAGGCAAGCCTTTGATAGAGATATGAGAGAGTACAATGCTGCCAATGGTATCACCGATGGCTTTACTCCTGTAGTGCATCGCTCACGCAAGAAAGCCGAGTTGCGTAACCGGGGTAAGGACCTCAATGACGAGTTAGCTAGAGCTGCAGGATCGAGCTCCAGTAAGGCTACTAGTCATAGATCTGGCACAGGCAAGCCGGTGTATAGCTCCCCGGCTAAGAATCTTAGGGCTGCAGCGGCAGCGCGAGCCGAGTTGAGCACACTAACCGGGGACGCTTGGCGGAAGCAGGCAGAGAGAGTCAATGAGCTAGTAGATGTGTGTAACCGGCAGAATGAGGCTTACCGGAAAGCCAATCCGGATGCAGGTGTTTCTCGGTAGTAGTGTCGGTTAAGGCTGTTAGCCAGAGATCCAAGGGGCAGGCGTCATCCCCGCACGTCGGAGTTGACCGGGCCCAGAGCGTGAACTCGGGTAAGAGCAAGCAGCTGCAGACCTATGATGCTGAGTATGCCGGCAAGCAGCTAGCCGCTCAAGGAAGAGGTGGCCAAAGTAGAAACAGTGGTGGACGAGGTTACCCGGGAGCTGGAAGGGGCAATTCGGCTGGCCGAGGTCAACCACCTCGTCCTCCTGGGCAGCAAGTGATTGTGCGAGCGCAACAGCAAGGTGGTGGCCAGGCGGGTTACCGCTATGATGACGGAAATTCGGCTATGGCGCGAGCCGGATACCAGACGTATGATAATGCACTTGCATCAAGACTGGGACCTCGGGCATTGATCCGAATGATCAGCGTCTCAAGTTGGATAGAATTTACCAGTCCGAGAAGCTAGAAGAGCAAGGCCCACCGGGTCCTCCATGTTTTGGACCTCGGATCATGAACGAGCCGAGTGTGCCGTTATTTCAGCTTGGCCGAAGCACAAAGCCATATAATGGCAACACAAAGCCACAAGATTGGCTGATAGACTATGTATCGTCAGTGCACATTGCGGGGGGCAATCGCCGATGGGCGGTCCGGTATCTCCCGCACATGTTGGAAGGGCCAGCCCGGATTTGGCTGAACAACTTACCGCCGGGTAGTATCAACTCTTGGATGGACTTGGAGGAGGCATTTTACAGTAATTTCTCCAGCACCTACAAGAGGCCTAACCGACCTCAGCTCCTGGCTGCGTGCAAGCAGGAAGAACGGGAAACAGACCGAGAATTCTTAACTCGGTGGAGCAACATTCGCAACTCTTGCGAAGGTGTCGTGGAGGAGCAGGCGATTTCTTGGTTTGCGCAGGGTTGCCGACATGGCACCCCGCTCTGGCAGAAGCTCCAGAGGGATATGCCCAAGACACTGGCGGAAACGATCCGGATAGCAGATACGTATGCTCTGGTGATCCGACACAGCCCGCATTGGATGCAGTGGGAACAAGCAGGAGGCAACCGGTTAATAACCGAGTAGGACCATTGAGGCCCAATGACCGACATGAATTCGGTTACAAAAGAAGAGATCCGGATTATAGATACGGTTCAGATCAGGTGGCTGCAGTGAATATGGACCATCCTGGAGCAGGAGATGGTCAGAGACAAAAGACTGAGGGTCCAGCTTGGAGGCCGAATCAAGGTGCCTGGCCAAAGAAGGTGTGGGATGGATCGAGTCCTCCTCTAACCTTTGAGGCAAGATTGGACGGGCCTTGCTGTTATCACACAACAGACCCACGCAAGCCGGCCAATCATTCAACTCGGAATTGTAGCTGGCATCATCGCATTCAGGCGGAGGGTCAGAGAGGACCACCTCAGAGAGGTGCTCCTAGACCGAATTTCAGGCCGAATATGCCTTTAACCGGAGCCAATACAATCCCGGTGAACGCAGGAGCTCCAAGACCGGCAGCCACAAAGCCGGTTAACCTGGTAAACATGGGAGGCAATGACAATGGTGCTGGTCCAGTCGGCAAGGTGGATACCCCGGTAATGAGTACAAGGAGGCTCATCAAAGTTATGTGGTTTTTGTGACCGAGCCAACTGACAAGAAAAGTCAGCTGCGAAGGGCGAAGGAGGTGAATGCAGTCATACCAGCAGTCCCAAAATACCTGAATTGGTCCGAGCAGGAGATCACTTGGAGCAGGGCTGATAACCCCAGAATTATGCCAAGTCCAGGAAACTATGCACTAGTGGTGGATCCGACTTTGGTAGGACCCAAGCTTAACGTGAGGTTTAGCCGAGTCTTGATTGACAATGGCAGTGCCATAAACATCATGTATCGGGACACAATGGTCAAGTTGGGTATTTCGCCGAATCAGTTGCAGCAGAGCAGTTGTACCTTCCATGGTATAGTACCCGGGGTGTCTTGTTCCCCAATGGGTAAGATCTGGGTAGATGTGCTGTTTGGTACCAAGGACAATCACCGGCTTGAAAGTCTCGAGTTCGAGGTGGTAGATTTGGAGAGCCCATACCATGCTCTACTTGGCCGGCCTGCGTTAGCCAAGTTCATGATATCCACCCATGTGGCCTACCTCAAGATAAAGATGCCAGGCCCGAATGGTATTATCACTGTTGCGGGAGATTACAAGAAGGCCATACAGTGTGCCACGATCGGTTCCACCTTAGCCGAATCATTGGTGATCCAAGCTGAGAAGAGCAAGATGCATGAGGTGGTGGCAATGGCGAAGTCAGCTCAGCTCGGTGTGCTGGCTATGACCAATCCGGATGGAGGTGCAACATTTGAGATGCCCAAGGAACAAAGAAGATCCCATTGACCCGGAGAACCCGGAGCGCATGGCCATCATTGGTGCCGGGCTGGATGAGAAATAGGAAAGCGCGCTCTGTCACTTCCTCCGTGAGAATCGGGATATCTTTGCATGGTCGGCTAAGGACCTGCCTGGTGTTCCGAGGGAGTTGGCAGAGCACTCTTTATTTGTCAGGCCGGATGTAAAACCGGTGAGGCAACCGACTCGGCGTCTCTCAGATGATCGAAGAAAAGTGGTGCTGGATGAGCTGGCTAAGTTGCTTGCAGCCGGATTCATTATGGAGGTGTTGCATCCAGACTGGATATCCAATCCGGTTCTGGTAGAGAAGAAGAAGGACGAACCAGCGGTGGTCAAGGTGTGGCGCATGTGCATCGATTTCACCAACCTAAACAAGGCGTGCCCGAAGGATCCATTTCCTTTACCTCGGATTGATCAAGTGATCGATTCTACTGCGGGTGTGAGTTGTTGTCTTTTATTGATGCGTACTCTGGTTTTCACCAGATACCACTGAACCCTAAAGATCAAATAAAGACTGCTTTTATTACCCCGTACGGGGCGTATTGCTATCGTGTCATGTGTTTCGGTTTGAGAAATGCCGGTGCAACTTATCAGAGATGTATGCAGAAATGCTTACACTCCCAAATGGGCAAGAATGTGCAGGTGTATGTCGATGATATCGTCATCAAAACTAAAGAAAAACACACTCTCCTCGAGGATCTCGAGGAAACATTTGTGAACTTGAGAAAATATCGGTTGAAATTGAATCCGGATAAATGCACCTTTGGTGTCCCGGCTGGAAAGTTGCTCGGTTTCCTTGTATCAGCCGAGGTATTGAGGTGAATCCGGCTAAAATCCGAGCCATAGAAAGAATGAAATTGCCTAATGTCTAAAAGATGTACAAAAATTCACAGGGTGTTTAGCCTCGTTGAGTCGGTTTGTGAGTCGGCTAGGAGAAAAAGCCTTGCCCTTGTATCAGTTGATGAAAAAGAGCACCGGGTTCACGTGGACCCCGCAGGCAGATTCGGCTTTCAACGAATTAAAAAAGATGTTGTCCACTGCACCAATTCTGGCGTCACCTTTGCCGAATGAGCCAATGCTACTTTACATTGCGGCCACTAACCGGGTCGTAAGTGTGGTCATAGTGGTAGAGCGAGAAGAGGAGGGTAAATGTGCAGAGACCGGTGTACTATTTAAGTGAGGTGATCTCAACCTCAAAGCAAAATTATCCTCACTACCAGAAGATGACATACGGTGTATACCTGGCGGCCAAAAAGTTGAAACATTATTTCCAAGAACACCCGATTACCGTGGTATGTGAAGCTCCAATCGCGGAAATCATTGGGTGCAAAGATGCGACTGGCCGGGTTGCCAAGTGGGCAATAGAAGTATCTCCTTACACCCCGCATTATGAGAGAAGGGATGCTATCAAGTCTCAGGCTTTACCAGATTTCCTTTGTGACTGGGCCGAGATGCAGTATGAGCCACCCAAGCCGGATTACAATTACTGGAAGTTGCACTTTGATGGCTCCAAAACCAAAATCGGATTAGGTGCTGGGGTGGTACTCACGTCACCGAAGCAAGATCAATTGCGATATGTGTTGCAGATTCATTTCTCAGCATCAAACAATGTGGCCGAATATGAGGCACTGATCCATGGGCTTAATGTGGCCAGGGACATCGGCATCCGCCGAATAGAATGTTTTGGTGATTCGGATTTAGTTGTGCAGCAATCTTCTGGAAATTGGGATGCTCTTGATGCCAATATGGCACTGTATCGGTTTCATGTCCAGAAAATTTCAGGATTTTTTGAAGGCTGCGAGTACAAGCACATACCTCGGTTGGAGAACGAAGCTGCTGATGTCCTGTCAAAACTCGGGTCGTCTAGGGATGCAATTCCACCCGGGATATCCTTGAATCACCTAAGGGTCCCTTCAATCAAACCTTCGCCTGATTCCGAGTCAATTTTTATCCCAAAGCAAGAATCTGAGGCTGTCCCTATGAATGTTGATGTCGAGTACATTGGGGAAGACCCGGGGACTGCATGGCGAGACCCGGGGACTGCTAACCGGATCTTAGGAAAGAGGAGCAGAGAAGGTGGTGATAACCGAATCTTAGGGAATGGGCAGAAGCTGATAGAAGAAATAATGGCGGCCGAACCAGTGGAAGTAGATGAGCACTTATTCCCTTTGCATCCAGTACCGGAATGGGCTGAAGAAATCATGAAGTTCATGTCGGAGGGGAGTTTGCCAAATGATGAAACCGAAGCTAGGCGAGTGCAGAGGAGGTCCAAGGCTTACACCATCATCAACAAGGAGTTATACAAGAGGAGTGCAACCGAGGTGCTACAGCGTTGTGTGGAGCCAGCCGAGGGCAAGGAGATGCTCCTTGAGATACATCAGGGTGAATGTGGACATCATTGCAGTACAAGAGCCCTGGTGGCTAAGTGTTCCGGCATGGATTTTACTGGCCCACTGCTCACGCGGATGCAGAGGACATAGTCCGAAAATGTGAAGGATGCCAAAGGTTTGCCAAGCAGACACACTTACCCGCATCGCGCTCAAAACAATTCCTATCACTTGGCCGTTTGCTGTGTGGTGTTTAGATATGGTGGGAGATTTCAAGCCGGCTAGGGGTAACATGACACATATGCTGGTGATGGTGGAAATTCACCAAGTGGATAGAGGTGAAACCAATCCGGAAAGTAGATGGTCGTTCGGCTGTAACTTTCTGAAAGAAATTATTTTGAGATACGGATACCCTCATAGCATCATCTCGGATAACGGCACAAACTTTGCTGTCGGAGAGTTTGCTCGGTTTGCATGAATAAGGGAATCCGGCTAGATATAGCCTCGGTGGCACATCCGGAGTCTAATGGGCAAGTGGAAAGATCAAATGCCCTGGTGTTGGCCGGCATCAAGGCTCGTCTCATTGAACCATTGCTGAAAACTCCGGGATGCTGGATAGACGAGATACCATCAGTACTGTGGGGTCTAAGGACCACGCCGAATCGGTCAACTGGCTATACGCCATTTTTTCTGGTTTATGGGGCAGAAGCTGTGCTACCCACAGACATAGAACATGATGCACCAAGGGTGGCAATGTATACTGAAACCGAGGCAAAAGAGGCTCGGGAAGATGCAGTGGATCTGCTAGAGGAAGCAAGAGAATTGGCTCTATCTCGGACAGCAATATACCAGCAGAATCTCCGACGATATCATAGTCGAAAGATCAGCCCTCGAGTGTTTCATGAGGGTGATCTTGTGCTAAGGCTGGTGCAGCGCAGCAAAGGCCGACACAAGTTGTCACCTCCATGGGAGGGACCTTTCATTGTGAGCAGGGCTATGCACAATGACTCGTACTACCTTGTAGATGCACAGGAACCAAGGAAGGATGGCCTGGATAGACCCGGACAAGAAACTAAGAGACCTGGAATGTAGCTCTGCTTCGACCCTTTTACTCCTAAGGGGCGCAATGTATGTATTTCAGTTTATCATAAATGAAATTGCAGCAATCCGAGTCTGGACTCGGGGACTGCTTCGTACTCATGCATGTTTTTTTACTGTTTTGTCCATACCGTTCGTGTGCCGAATTGCTTTGAACCTCGTCCCAAAATTCAAGTAATGTATGTTGTGTTGTTGATCTCGTGACTCGACTGACAAACACCAAAATGGTAGTCAAGAGCAGAGATGAGGAATATGGGAAACATGAAAATGGACTCGGGGACTCGGTCCAAAACCGATTCGGCACATGTCGTTTACTAACCCCTGTTATTTATTTTTCGTTTATGTTGAATGATTCTAAACCACAACTCGCATGTTTCAAGTATTGTATGCTATGATTCCTATCTTGTGACTCGACTGTCAAACACCTAAAAGGTAGACAAGAGCAGAGATTCGGCAAAAATAGTAAACAAGAAAACAGACTCGGGGACTCGGTTTAAAATGATCCAACATAAACCTCGTCCGGATCATGTTAAGCAAATTTAAAGTAGTCTCGAAAGAACTTAAAATAGTCTATTACATCTGCTCCCGGCATACCGGGGATTTAACGTTTTTTCACTAAGTTACTTCAGGAAGCAGCAGACTCGGTTGTAGCAGGTTCGGTGGCAGGAGCTTTGGTTGAAGGAACCTCGGGCGCGCGAGCCTCGGTTACAGGAGCTTCGGTTGGAGTAGATTCGGTTGCAGGGGGCTCGGTTGCAAGGATGGGCTCAGATGGAGGAACTTCAGGGGTAACCTTGCGTGGAGAGCTTGAAGGCTGGGCAGATTCGGAGGTATCCGGATCAGCTGAAGCTTGTTTAGTAATCTCTGCCGAATCAGTTGCTGGTATCTCCGAAGTCTGGGCCGGAGTTGCTTCGGTATTCTTAGCCGAGTCAGAAGCTGGGATCTTGATAGGAGCGTGTTCGGCAGAGTTAGCCGAATCATCAGACTCGCCCTCAGAATCGGCGTATTCTTCAGCGGAGGCGTCGTCCGATTCCTCTTCTTCAGTTTCTTCTCCATCCGAGTAGACCGGAGCCTCCAGATCAAGATGCTTGGTGCGTGCAAATTCGGCCATGAAGTTGGCGGCTTCTTCACGGATCTTGATCCGGGTAGGGTCTGTAGCCCACGGAGAACCCTCGCGAAATGAGCGCACTTTGGCAAGATCAATTAGCTCATACCAGGACATGATGAATAGCAAAGCTGCGTCAGCACCAGCGCGGGCGGACGAAGACCTCCACTGCTGTAACCGGGTCATTGCTTGATCCAGGTCTCGGATCAGCTCCTCCACAGGCACAACTTGCCGCGCTTCAGGAAACAAGATTCGGTGAGCCTTGAGACTTGCATTGAGCAGACCAATATGGGAATCCTTCAAAGGAGCAATCCGAGCCTTAAGTGCTGTAATATGATCTTCGATGTCCCATGTCTCTGGTAGGGGAGCCTCGGTTAATTTAGCTCTCTCAGCTCGGGCGTTTCTCACAGCCTTGGCGGCTTGAAGCCGGATGCTGGTAAACTCTCCTACAAACAAATAAGCTAATACTGAGTTCAGCGAGAAGGAACACAAGCATATGTATTGGTTAAGAGCAGAAAGAAAAGAGGAGATTCGGTGAACTTACGATCCATGTCATCATTAAGGCTAGCAAGTGCAGCAAGCCATTTCGCACTGGCCGCTTTGTGAGCACTCAGTTCTTCTTTAGCCGCTTTGACTTCGGCTTCAGATTCGGCAATGTTCGTTTGAATTTGCTTGTCCAGTTTGGCCCGCTCCGCAAGTCCGGCTTTGAAAGTATCCCGCTCCTTCTGGATTGTGTCTTTTTCACGCTTCAGCGTATCCCGCTCTCCTTTAACCTTGTTCTTCACTTTTTCAACTCGGTCAAGCTCTCGCTGGAGCCGAGTCACTCTGATTTTTCCTCGGATAAAGCGCGCTTGTGCTCTTCTTCTTTCTTGTCCATTTCAAGACAGAGCCCATCGAAGGAAGTTTGGAGCTTCTGATGCTGATGGGCGAGCTGCTTAAAGAGCTTGCCGCGAGCGGTCATGGTTTCCTGAAAGAAAACAGGCAAATGGCGTCAAAAGAATCTCGGGGACTGGCCCGAGATTAACCGAATCAGTTGGAAAAGAGACTCGGGGACTGGAAGTCCCACGGTGTCCTCGGTTACGGCAACATTCATGATAAGTTTTTTAGAGATTCAAGCCGAATGACTTTCTTACTCGGAGGAGTATCAGTCGTTCGACCCGAATCTCGGGGACTGGGTATAGTACTGTTTGATCATGTTGAAATAAAAGCAAGATTCGGAAAAATTTACCTCAAACACCCGGTTAGCTTCAGTGACCGAGGTCTGTACAGAGTGTAATGATTGAAACATCCGACTAGGCCCAGCCGGATGTGGCGCTGAAGTAGAAAAATCTTTGGCGAGGTCAGCATCATTCCAAGCTTCAATGAATTGCTTGGCGGACTCGAGCTTATCGCTGCTCGGAGGGCGGGATTCGACAGGGACTGGCCGAATCGAATCACTGATGGGTACCAGAAATTCTTGCTAGCAACCACCTGCTTATCCGAGGTGGCAGAGTTGTGCCAGAGGCACCTTGAGTCGGCTTGGGTTGAGGTGACGCACCCGGGTCTGCTCGGATGTGGCTTCTGTGGCTTCTCGGAAACTTGTTGTTGCTGTTGCTGCTTCTGCTTTTTCTTCTTCTGCTGTTCTTGATTCAGCAGGGTTTGCGCTGCGGGAGTAGGGCGAGGATCCGGCTTAGGCAAGGACGTAGCCGATGTCTTGGCCTTTTCCTTCTCCAGCTCCTTGAGAGGGCGTGGCCAACTTGAATCTCGGATTGGAGCCGAGGTTTCCTCACTCTCCAAGTCAATAACCGGCTCTGAAATGGGAGTCGGCTGAGGAATATTGGCAGTTGTGACACGCATTGGTGAGGTGGCAGTTCGATCAGGAGACTGGGTTTCCATGACCGTATCCAGTGGAGGAATGGGAGAAGAGATGGATGAATGAGTCTGCGCGGTGATGAGGACATCACTGCATAAAGCAAAGCAAACAGTTAACTCGGATAGATATGACTCGGTTAACAGAGGAAGAAAGCAAATGAAGTTAAGTCAGTATTACCCCTTGGTGGTAGGCATCGGCTTGACGCGATTCAACTTGGAGCCAGACTTCTTTATTCTCTTGGCTTTAGGGGAATCAGATCCGGGCGCGTCAGTGCGTTTCCGAGATGTCCCTTCAGCATCTTGTTTGGCTGGAACACAAGGTGGTGACCATGAAATCGGAATGGCGTCGATGGGATCTAAGATCCTGCAATCATCATCTTCCTCGTCGGAGATGTTGTGAATAGTTGATTGCTTACCCTTGCGGACTGGCTTGGCGCGCGGGATAGGCAGATAATCATCCGTATCCGGATCTTCTTCGTCCTCGCGCGGCGGGCTGAGATCCGGTCCCCATTCTTTGGTGGAGAGGTCTCCATCTTCGATAAGTTGGCGATCAAACAGCTACAGAAAAGTCAGGGCAAATCCGGATTAGGCCGATGCCATTTTGATGAAATATGGTTAGATTCGGAAAATGGTGAACTAACCTGTGGTGGAAGGCGCTCTCGGTAAAACGGCTTTACGCCCCACCGCCATTTATCCGACATCTCGGTGGCGGCAATGGCGTTTACCCGTCGCCTGATGGAGACTTTGCTAAGGTCATGCCTGCTGATCCGGGTAGGATCTAGCACACCACCCATGTGGCATATCTTGTGTTCACGTCTTTGAAGAGGGCAGACCCGGCGACCGATGAAGGTCCGGAGCAGATCATCCGAGGCCAGGCCCTTCTTCAGAAAGTCCTCCAGAGTTTCATGTACAGTCTGAAGTTCTACAATAGTCTCAGCCGGATTGTATCCGAAGTTCAATTCGGCTGTGGGTGGCTCGATCGTGAACTCGGGCAGATTAAGGGCATCATGGCCTTCTGCACTCTTCACATAAAGGAAAGACCTTTGCCACTTCCTGACAGTGTCTAGGCCAGTGATACGGGGAAAGATGGATCCCTGCCTTGGCGTGATGCTAACCGGACCGCAAGCAGTCATCAGCTTCGGCTTAGTGCCTGGAATAGTATGTTTGCGGAGGTGGAAATACTTTGCCCAAATATCGACGGTCGGCCAGACACCGAGATAGCCCTCGCAAAAGGAGCTAAAAGCCGATAGAGAACGAAGGCATTAGCCGGGAGGTGATGAGGCTGTAGGCCAAAGAAATCCAGGAAAGCCCGGAAGAAATCACTCGCCGGCAATCCGAATCCGCGCTCAAAATGCGCTAGAAACACCACACGTTCACCAGGTTCGGGAACCGGGACGAGTTCCTTCCCCGGTTTGCGGCATATAACTTGAGAGGTTATACGCCGGGTGCTTAATAGCCATTCCAGATCGTCCTTGGTCACATCAGAACCCTCCCATCTGCCGGGAGGAAGCTTCGCCATATCCGGATCAATCCTGCAAGAGGTCGGATAGGGCCGAGTCAAAATGAATCGGATAATGGTATAATCGAACCAGATCTAGAGTGATTCGGCTAATATTATCCCGGATGAAACTAGCCGGATTCAGCAGAGAAGGTGATTCGGGTGGCAATCACAAACACCTTCCGCAAAGTCTAGGGTTACACAAGATCTACTGCAGCAGTAAAAAAGAAAGGAAATCAAGAGTAAAAATATGGTTGAACTGCTCATACGGTGGCAAACAAAACTAGGGCAGTGTAGTGCAAAATCTAGACAGGAGATCTACTAGATGCACTGAGGCTGGCGACGGACTAATATGCGGATAAATCTACAAGAAACAAATGCGAGTTTCCCGTGGATATGAACTCCTCGAGTTCGCCATGGCCGGAGAAAAAGAAAACTCACGGTGATGACGCGACGGGGAAGAAGCTCGATGAAGAACGGCGGCGCTGGGCACGGTGCGCGGCCCCGGTCGTTTTCCTCCGGTGCGTTGAATGTCTCCGGCGCGGCGAGTTTGGAAGGGCGAGATTGCGGCGGCGGCGGCGCAGATGGTGTTTTCGGAGTGGGAACGAGAGGAGAAGAAGAGGAAACCCCGCTCCCATATTTATAGCGCCCAGCGGTAACGGGCGCACTACTGCGCGGTTTTCGGAGCGTCGCACGGTAACTGCATCCTGGAACTCTGTGGCCACCTCTGTGGCCGTGTGTTCCAAGCACATGTTGGGCCATAGAATTGGAAGCAGTTGCACGGATCCTGTGTGCCGGTCAACGGAGAAAACGAGAAGACGCGGTCGTTTGGTCAAATGCACTCAAGTACCCGGAGAATCCGGATGAGGTGCTGTCAGTGGCATGTCAGATCAGAGATCCGGATTATGGGGCTTTGCGCAGAGATTCACTGCCAAGTGTCCCGGGAAATCCTGAGACAAGATTGTATAATATGTGATTCGGTTAGTGATGTTTATTTTTAACCTGCTACGGCTCTTCAGCCGAGGCTGTAGAACCGCACCAGCTTCGGGGACTACTGTCGGGGGGCTGCCCCCGGGTAGGGCAAAGATGTGGTGTTAAGTGTTGCAAAGAGCTAGCCGGATCAACATATAGCCGGGTCACTTGGGCCGGATCTCTCGTGAGAGTCGGTTAGCACTTGATCAAGCTAAAGTGCGAGAAGATGCCAGAGAGGATCCGGTAAAGCTTAACCGAATCAGAGGAAGGAAACCGGTTAAGTTAGCCGGGTTGGTCAGGAAGGACCCGGATAAGGTAATCCGGATATTGCACAAGGGCCAAGTAATGTCAGAAAGGTTCACGGGTCCTGCAGGTCTCCTGCCAGAGGCTGAGAAGACAGCCGGGTCAAGTCGCAGGTTTTCCGGGTCGCAAGGCCCTAGGCGCTGACTTGGCCAATTCGGGAAAGAGGATATGACCGAGACCCGGGGGGCTACGCCTGCCATTGCCCAAAGTGGCAAGATAGGCCTGCTAGGGACTTGACGGCCAGGTCAGGTCACGGGATTCCTGGGAGCGCAGCAACCTAGGAGCTGACTCGGCCAATTCGGGAAAGAGGATGTGACCTAGACCCGATGGGCTACAGCTGCCATTGCCCAAAGCAAGATAGGCCTGGCAGTCCGGCCGTTGGATTGACAGGGGGCAGAGGCTTGTCCTGTTCCTCTTGTCCATGCCATTATCACTTCCAGCCAGGGGCAAAATGGTAATTCGGTTAGTGTATAAGTAAGCTACCACATCCTCCAGTACGGGGACGGGCAAGGGAGGCGAAAGAGAAAGGCATTATCTCCCCAAGCTCCATCTTCTTCTGAGAGCTCCCACCATTGTTCTTCATACAGCTCAAGGAGCACTCTGTACTTGTAACCACTTGAGATATAAAGAGAGTAGGCTAGTGCTGCAGTAGGGGTGTTACCTCCACAAGAGGGCCCCGAAGCAGGGTACATCGTGGTGTTCTTTGTTTCTTCTTGGTTCTGCTTGTTCTTGTTTGTTCTTGCGAGTTCTTGGTTGTTCTCCATGCGTGCTTCGTGAGCGCGCAAACCCTCCCCGGATCCCCCAACGTCCTAGCGAGCCCACAACTTAAGCCATCCTATGGCATCTGCCGTGACACCACCACGACAATTACTGTTTTGTGAAAACTAGTGCATACATTACCACAGCAATCGCGCGGGTATCATCTAGTTTTCTAGAAAGAGAGGAAACATATATTATTAGCATAATCAGTTGTAAAATAGCACTGGCCAGTGGCCAGGAGCCAGCTCTGTCAGAATAATGACATGAGAGGTTACCACAGTACATATGGTTTGGTGTTTTCTTTGCATGGTTTGTGATTGCAGATATTATGGAATCAATGTGATGTTGTTGAAGGTTTGGCGCTACATTTTGGAAGTATCTATTTTGTTCTTCACCCTATATATATCCTATCTTTAGTGGAATATTGCTAACTATTCGTTCTTGATAGTATCAATAGTTCGATCAGTGCACTGACTTGGTTTTGCTTAAATTATAGTATGAAAGTTTTCATCAGCATATACGGTTCGCTTTGGCATATCGTGTATGGTAAGCAGAGATAATAAAATCCATTTGGGGCTGGCAAGATGAAGGATAAAGCGGTGACCGACAACAACAAGTTGCGACTTTTGCAACATCTGCCATGTACAATATATAATACTCCCTCCGTTCTAAATTAAATGACTTGCATTTCTCCACATGTGGATGTATCTATACTTGTAATATGTCTAGATACAACCGTACGTGGACAAATGGAAGTCATCTAATTTGGAACGGAGGGAGTAGGTTTAACTAGACTGGAATATTGTAGGCACTATGTTTCCAGCCATGAATTAATCCGTGAATGTTTATAATGAATGAGTTTTGCATATGGTGACAAAAAATGTTTATTTAGTATCAACTTTATTTCAATGATATCCTATAATGGTTCTTACTTAATTCCATGTTTACTGTAATTCAGTCATGAACTTGGCCAATATGGTTTGTTAAATATTTGTATCATTGGAATTTGATGTGGTGTTGGTAGAGACAAGTAATGTGCTTAGACGACGAGGCAAACTGATGAAACATGGTTATAATCGAATGAGTATAGAACACCAAATGGATGAAACAACATGATTGTCTCTCTGCCGTACCATAACCATGACAGTGTCTCAATTTTGAAAGTACACCTTAAGCTAAATTAGAATACTTCCATTAATATATATTTATAGAAAGTTTGATTTTATTTTCTGAGACGTGCGTGCACGTGCAAACTTACTAGTGGCTTGTTAAGACCAAAATAATTAGCAAAGATTAACTAAGTTAATCATCTATGTTTTAACTTGGTGGGGGGCACATAGGAAGAGGGAGGCAAGTGGGGTCTTCCGGCCATTCTACCACACAAAGATAGGAACATGCATCCCGGATCATGAAAACCACAATCTAGAACTGTATGGATGCCCCGAGTTTATTCTGAACACCCAATTTATGTTTGAGATCTGTGTTGTCAGTTTTAAACATTGCAGAAGACACCCTTGGGTACATTGTTTCTCATCAATCAGTATCTCTTTTCTTTTGCAAAAGACAACCCATGCTTCTTGTTTCTCTCATTCTGCCATGAATCAACTAACCGAAGATGCATTTAATATTTTCCACCATTTTCATTTAACATGATTTAACGTACGCAAATAAAGTAATTATGTTGAAGAAGTTAAATAATTAGATTAAGACGAAACATACACTTCCTTGCCAACAAGAAGCAAAGCATTTAATCATGATCAATTTATATATTGTCAGAAAATTAATGATAATCAAAAAACTATCAGAGAAGAATCTAAATAAATACCGAGGCCTTTTGATGTGAAAAAGTAACATGAAGATAAAATTGTTCATAAAAAAGTATTTGTAACTTTAGCGTAGAGATATGAGCATCATTTAATCCACACTTATTCTGTAAAGAAGATTCTGGAAGACAAAAAACTCATGATGGCAAACAACAACAGCTATTGTGAGTCAACTACCAACAGACCAAAACCGAACATGAAGTGCACTAATCGAAACTAGAACACCAGGTTTCACGTTACACGAATACTTCTAGCATCATGCAACAAAGATAGCAACAGAAGAAGTGGTAGGAAGGGAAGAAAGCGAGAGTAAGAGTAGTTGTAGAGTGATTTGCTGTTGTCGATTCGAAGCCTGAAGGAGAGGTGGCAGCGGCAGTCGGTGGTGAGGAAGCTGCAGCAGTTCGGCAGTGTTGCTTCCGGTGTCCCGACGGCGGCACAGAACGTCCTTGGTGGAGGACTAGGTCTCTACATGCTCCCTTGTTTTCTCTGGACGTGTATCACTCGTTCTTCTCCTCATTTTTTTTCTGTTCTCATATCCTAACAGATCCCGATCAAAAGAATAGTGAGCTTCAAAAGATCCCGATTTAGAGAACATTCTCGCCAGATTAATCACATCGAGAAACAGGGACGTGAAGAGTGTCGTGAAATGACATTCGTAGTGTTCTGTGCAAAAAAAGACTAAATCAGTGATTAAAAGATATATTTTAAAATCTCATTTTGGCCACTGGTATTCTTTTTTGCACAGAGCGCTATGAATCTGATTTTACCATGAAACTTCTCACACATGTAGACAATTATCACTGATTTTTCTAGAATTTTTAAAAATGTTTTACTATTTGTTTTGATTTTTTATTCAGCAAGTAGTCTCTACTATACTATTAAACAAGCAAACATATTCATCGCTAAGTCCACCCAGCCTAATGTACACGGAGTAAAACAGACCTATTACAGCCACACGATCCGGCCCATCAATTGGTATCTCACCGTCAGGATAACAACCAACCCCGCATCCTGTGTACACTTAGCAAATTGGGTGGGCAGACGAAAACTGCCGCTGACGAAAAGCTCCGCGCCTCGCGTCGGCTCCACACTTTCTATGTTTATAGAGGCTAAAATCACGGAAACAACCGCGATCTGCGCACTCGCCGTTCTGCCCACGCCGTCTGGCCACATCCTGCAGTGCGATGCCGCCGCGCTGCACATCACGCGCCGCCTAACCTGTCACTTGCTGTCGCCATCAGGCCCTCTCAACCGACACGCCTCCTCTGCACCCGCGTGCCGCCGCCGTCCGTCCTCCTAACCACGTCCGCCCACACTGGCGTCATGCGCACACTGGATGCGGCTGGGTGCCCCAAGACTGATGGTGGTGCCCATGGTGGAAACTCGGAGCTGCACGTCCGCATCTTGCGCCGTGGATACACGCCCATGATCAACTCTCGCATCTTCTCTGAGGTATTTTGCTATTTCTCTGCGGTAACGACCTCAAGTACCGTGTCAGTGTTATCTGTACTTTCTATATACAAGGTGACCATACAACTCTGTGTTTATGCATTAGGAGGAGTACGTTTGGTTTTACTTTGTCAGTTAGATTATCAGATTATGTGCAGTGCTACTTCTTACATTCAGTCAGGATGGTTTTACCATTTTATAACTTGATTGATGAGCTCCGGATGAGGCTGAATGTTCGTTTTATGGAGTATCGTTGATGTGTTTCATCTGCGAGGATGAAGTGCAGTGGATATTGTTCTATCACTGGTAGGTGTTAAGAGTCCGGGGGCACTACTTTGTAGCCACCCATGCTTCTTATCTCCAGGATAAATTTCGACAGGTATGATTGTATGAACAGTTCAGTGCTTGATGTGCTTGTCTATTGAGCCTCAAAATAGTAGATCTTATATGTAAAATTATATTAGATTTTCATGCTTTCCCTGAAAATCCAAAGTTTATTGGTTACTTCCAACTAATATTATCAGGCATCGCTTACTTCTTGGCTGTGTGTGTATGACATTGGCGATGATCAATCCTGTGGAGAAATAATTGCTGAGGTGGTTGAACAGACGACAGTCAATAGATATATCTGAGTATCGCATATTTTCTTGAAGAGATATTGAAAGCTAATATTCTATGTAAGTTAACTTAACCATATTGTGCAT
Source organism: Poa pratensis (assembly GCA_947311845.1). Classification (NCBI taxonomy): domain Eukaryota; kingdom Viridiplantae; phylum Streptophyta; class Magnoliopsida; order Poales; family Poaceae; genus Poa; species Poa pratensis. Next base: position 137,787,911 of record CAMZMU010000063.1, on the reverse strand, counting down.
ATTCCTTGTGGCAGCTACTTCTAGATCTTCATGGTGATATTTCTCTTGCTGGAGTTATGTCATTTTAGGATTCCTAATTGGTGAGTACTGGCAGAAGCTAAAAAAATATGCAAAGACTACGTAAACTAGATTAAGAGGCAGCAGAGGATGAGAATGAGAATCCCACTGTGTTGTGTCTATGTAAGTCTTTTTCAAACCGAGCAGTTTCATTGCTCCTTTCTCTGTTTCTTGCTTACCTTGCATTTTGCATAAAGTTAGGAAGTACTAGCACATTTTTTTTTTGACATTTTCAACTTTCTCATTTCACCATCAACAACTTACAATCGTTCAGAACACTATGCCCAATCTGGCCAGGGAACGAATTAAACCACACTCCCGAAACACCCTCAACTCTACACAGCTTTGCTAACTCATGGGCCACGCGGTTATAGTCTCTTTTAACTAGGTTTAAACAGAAAGGAAACACACTCCTCCAGGCATCTGAGCATGGCCTTCGCCTCTGACTCTTATGCATGTTTACAATTCTGTAGTTGTTCTGTGAAGCTCGAGACCACCTGACCCGAATGATCTCTCACCACCCCTCCCAGAGTTGCTTGACCAGAGTCCTTGATAAAAGAGGCATCAAAGTTCAGTTTTAGCCTGCCTTCATCAGGTGCAGTCCATCTACATGGAGCAGAGTCTTTTTTAACAGAATAACTGGGATCCAAGGTATCGGGTAACTCAGTCCCAACTGAATTTATCCTATACCCAGCCGAGTGCAAGTTGTTAGCATAGTTCTGAAGGAAAGTAGCTTAGGCTTCAATCGAACACTTGCCATCTTCATGAATAATGTCATTCCTCAAATGCCATGCCCTCCAAAGCAGCAGGATAATCAGAGGTCGGGATTCAGGTTTGGCATTATCAAGCAGGATTAACAGCCAATCCGGTCCATTATAAATGAACTTGTCTTCAAAAGGCAGGTTCCAGCACTTCCTCATTCTGTTTCTAAGATCTTTGGCTTTAGTACACATAACCGTGGCATGGAAGCTATTTTCCTCCTCGGTTCCACAAATGTTGCAGGTACTATCAATCTCCAGAGTTCTGCGCCACTTGTTCCTCTTTGTTGCCAAGTTATCAGACGCACATCGCCAAGTGAAAGTACGCATTTTGTTTGGCACCTGTGCTTTCGAGACCAAACTCCACATATCCCTCGAGTCATCACCTTTAATGCTACTGCCACTGCAAAGGTGAGCTTCTCTTGACAAATTAAAGGCCAGTTTATAAGCACTTTTGACAGAGAAGATACCATTCTTCTCAAAATGCCAAGCAGGACAATCCTCATCTGATTTCATAGGTTGTAGCTGCAGAATATCCTCGGCATCATGGTTCTGGAAGATATGTCTAATTTTTTGTTCATCCCACACTCTGGTACCTTGCACGAAAAGGTCACAAACCTTCCTGCATCTTGTGTTATTCTGGAGGGAGTTTGTAGCCATGGGAGCTCTTCTACGAATCCACTTAAATCTTTGGAAATGGATCTTCTTTCGTCTCCTACTCTCCACACAACCCCTTCTTTGAGGAGCTCAAGGCCATGCTCAATTCCTCTCCACGCTGGTGACGCATCAGCAGTGAAAACCGTATCCAAAATTCTGCCATTTGGATAGTATTTTGCTTTTAGCAACTTGGCGCAAAGGTTGTCAGGTTTTGTCAATAACCTCCACGCCTGTCTTGCCAGCAAAGCCTGGTTAAAACATTTTGTATCTCTGAAACCAATGCCCCCACTGCATTTAGGCAAGGTTAGGTTGTCCCAAGCAGTCCAATGTACCTTTCTGTGATCTTCATCTTCTCCCCACCAAAACTTTCTTATAGTTTTCATATAGTCCTCATGGAAACCAGCAGGTAGTTTAAAAATGCTCATGATATAAATGATTAAAGCTTGTGCCACAGATTTCACTAGAGTCTCTTTAGCCGCCATTGACATGTGGTTCTCATTCCAGCCACCAAGCCTCTTAGAGAATTTTTCCTTGGTGGGTTGGAACTTGTCAGCTTTCATCCTCCCCTCGGGGGTTGGGAAACCCAAGTATTTTTCTTCAAAGGTACTACTTTCCACCCCCAGAATGTTTTTGATCACCTTTTGAGTTGTATCAGTGCATACAACACTAAACAGAATGGAGCATTTCCCTGCACTTATCAACTGACCAGTGCATCTTTCAAACAGTCCAAGAGCATTCTTTATCACATTTGCCTGCTGAGCATTAGCTTGGAAAAACAAAAGACTGTCATCAGCGAAGAGGAGATGTGAAATTCCCGTCGCTGATCTGCATATTTTCAAAGACCGGAGTTCATCATTACACTACTACAGAATACCCTATTAGTGGCGCACCTTTTTGCAATTCTGTGGCGCACCCCCAGGTTTGCTGGTGCACCCCCAGGTTTGCTGGGTGCGCCACAGAATTCTCGCCACAAAAATTATTTCTGTGACGCACCTGGCTTGGTGCGCCACAGAATTCTCACATTTCTGTGGCGCACCTGGCCTGGTGCGCCACAGAAATGTGAGAATTCTGTGGCGCACCAGGTTCAAAAAATTCAAAAAATCTGAAACTAGTTCCAATAATTAGGATTTTTCATATTATTTCATATTTTAATTTTTTGAAACTTTTTATATATTTTTTGAATTTTTTGACATTTCTGTGGCGCACTGGCCAGGTGCGCCACAGAAATGTCAAAAAATTCAAAAAATATATAAAAAGTTTCAAAAAAACAAAATATGAAATAATATGAAAAATCCTAATTATTGGAACTAGTTTCAGATTTTTTGAATTTTTGAACTGATACCTTCACGCTAGGTCACCCATCCTCAAATTGCTCCAACCCTAGCACGCTTAACTTCTAAGTTCCACCCAATTCACCTACCCTTGTGCTACTCAAGTTCTTATTGATATATATATCATATGAACCATCTTAAGTCTTGCATGTGTATATGTGTGGTATGTGTTATAAATGTGTTTTTAAATTTCAGATTTTTGAAAAACTTCTAAAGTTTCAAAAGGAGATTCAAAAGTTTCAAAAGATCCAAAAACTTAAAAAATCCCAAAAAATCCAAAAAAATCCAAAAAATCAAAAAAAATCCAAAAAACTTAAAACAATTCCAAAAAATTTAAAAAATCCAAAAAATCCCAAAAAAACCAAAAAAATCCAAAAAAGTCAAAACACTTCAAAAAATTCAACAATCTTCTTTGGTATACATTTCTGTGTCTTTTTTTTGGACTTTTTGAATTTTTTGAATTTTTTTCTTTTTTTGATTTTGCTGCGAAAAATCGTCTGTTTGAAATAACTTTTTTTTTGGAATTTGAGCCGGGTGGTCGATGACGTGAGCCGCCCCATTCCCCTTGTTGTTGGCCTTGTTACGTGCCACCATCAGCCCATTGTTGATGTCGAGGGTCCTGATGCCGGCAGGTTCGGTGTACATGGTGATCGCGGTTTCGCCCTCACTAATGAGGGCGTCAGCAGGTCCGGGAAGGACCTCGTGGCCGTTGATGAGGACGTTCATCTCAGCTAGGCCGGTGTCGTCGTTCTTGTCATCCACCTTGAGACGTGCAACGTGTTCCAGCACATCTTGGACCGCCGGTGGTTCACAGCTCGCGGTCTGCTCTGCGTCGGAGAAGACGATCTTGAGGCCAGCAGCCGGAACCGGAGCCCGCCACGGTCCCTGGTTGGAGGACTGTGCAGGCTCAGGTTCAATGTCGTCCGGCATGTGCCAGGTACGGAGGTCATCGAAGAACACCGGGGCACTCTGAGTTCCTGACTGAAACAAAGCTTTCCTTCTGGGGACGCCATGTCACATCTTGCCTCCATGTGACCAATAAAACCACAGAATAAACAGAAATTCGGCAGCCTTTCATACCTTAACTGGGTCTCCACCTCTTTCTTCGTGACCCTGCCTATAAGTGTGACGTTCTTCTGAAGTGGGATGTATAGGGGAAGTTGGATTCTTGCCCTTATGAATTTCTCGTCTAGGTTGCCCCTCGAGTAGGTGTCGATCTTGATGGAGGTGCCGACCTGGTTACCCAGATCGAATGCGAGCTTCTTTGTCAGGAGGTTGTCGGGGATGTCGTGGAACTGAACCCAGATAGGCACATGGGTGAAGAGTGCCGTCTCCGGGTCAGCTCCGGTTTGCAGCCCCTCGACGAGGAAGACGTCGCCCTTGTACTGCCACGGTCCGCCACGGATGACATGGTCTCTATCGCCCTCCTCCGAGAACTCCATCAAGAACTTGCGCCCTTCCTTGGCTTCCAGCGGGCTTGCCTCCATGCGCCCCCTGATCTTCCACACCCTCTTCATACGCTCGATCACTTGGTGCGAGTTCGCCAGCAGCACGGACAGGAACAACCCGACCGCCATGAACCGTGACCGCGCAGCATGGCGAGCCTCCGTCATGTTGACGATTAGGAAGCTCTTCCCCGTGGCCTTGCTTGAACCCACCAGCTCATTTCCTGCCCTCTGACGAAACGGGGTTTCCGTGGTGTCCACGGCAGTCAAGTCAGAACCGGTGTTCGCCAGGGAACCAAAGCACAAACACCTTTAGTGCAGGGGAGGAATTTTCGACAGATAAGGAAGCAGCGTGAGATATCCTTCTGCCTCCTCCTCTCCTGATATAGATTCTCCACCCCCATCAATGGGTGCTCGTTACTCCAGGAATTAACGAGATTAAATGGCCTCAAATTGCGCCTTGCGACGGAGACGGTGATTTTGCGTCCTCCTCACTTTGTTTCTTACCGTTGGCTGGTACTGACCACCGACTGATCGGCGGTCCTGGGTCTGGCGGTACGTTACGCTTCTCATCAAGGCGTCCCTTGATTTTCGCTCGGACAGCTGCAGACCTCGCCCGGAGGTTTCTTGACGAAGTGATGGTTCTCTAGCTTGGGCTGTGAAACTGGCTCAATTTTGGCTAGCTAAAAGGATCGGGAGATCTGTACAGGTATCAGTGGTGTTTCTGGTGGATTGGTGTTGGGTTTTTCGGGTTTCGATTGGTTTCTGGATGCACGAAATCGGAATCGCCTCAGAATCGCCTTCGGTGGGGGTTGGGAGAGGAACAGTCATTGTAACGCTTCCTTCCAGTAATGTTTATGGACATGAAGTACTAGCACATTGGAGTTTTTTGTTAATAGATGTATCATTTTACATGCTTTTGGCTGGGAGACAGACTTTGCTTCAGTAACCTTGCTGCGTGGATGTCCTTTGTTTCTTACTTTTGATTGGGAAACTTTTTTGGAATATCTTTGTTTGTACATTTCCCAAAACCAGTGTAAGCATCAACTTATTTTGAGCATATTTGTAACGTTTACTATGGGTGTGTGCAGAGTTGGTTCTCATTCACAGGAGAAGAACCAGAGGTATTTTTTGAAGTGACAAACTCAATTCAAATGTAGAATCACTGTATGAACCCGACACAAAATGTAAAAGGAGTACAGAAACGAAGACGACTGTGAACTGTTGATACCATTGTAAAGGTAATAGAAAAGAAATACTTTCTTGTTACCATTGTTTATATTTCATTTTCTTCTCCCACAAAGGGTTTATTATTCAAGTGATATTCTAGAGTTTAGTATGAGATATATTACAACTTTACAAGCTTAAGAAGAATTTAGTATGAGATATCCCACAAACTGTGATCTCTGTTATAATGACTTGAAAGTTTTGCACTGCATGCTTATGCGCAATGTAATCTTCTTTCTTTTTGGTCACACAGATTAATATTTTTATTGGAGCTAAGACGTTGATACCAACTGTTCTTGCTGTGGAATTATGATGGTTTTTGACCTGATATTCAAAAGTGCGCTAACTTACACTATGATTACAGTGCCGTTATTATACCCTTCTCGAGATACATTCCCATTTCTGGAAATCCGTCAATGTAACTGATGTGTGGAAACTGCAATATTGTCCACTGTCACAATGTATCTTTTATAGTGCCTTCGAACTCGGAGTAGGCAATATCCAAGGTGAGCTGAGGGAGGAAACATGTGCCTAGGCTCCCGCGACGCTGCGGGCGACTGGCCGGGCCGGCCAGTCCCTTCGCCGCTACCTCCTCGCCGGAGCAAGGGAAGAGTTGCCGCGCGGGAGGGCCGCCGCGGTGGTTCATTTGACGTGCTCGCTGACCTCGCCGACTCCTGCTCTGACGCGTCGGAGAGTGAAGGGTCACTCTCGCCGCGCCGCCTCTCCTCGCCGGTGATTCTGGCAGACTTCTTTCCTCCGGGCCTGGGAGGTCCAAGGAGTTCTGCCCCCCGCCCAGCCTCTCATTTGGAGCTTCCTGCCGAGCCCTCCGTCGGCGGCGCAAGGGAGATCGCCGCCCTGTAGTCCAGTAGGCTCCCGGTAGATCTGGATTTCCCCCCGCTAATCGCTCCCAAGGAGCCTCTTTTGGTTGAGGGCAACCTGGCGTCACACCCGATCCTCGAGAGCATTCGCATCGGCGTCCTGGAGATCGCCCTTCCCCCGGTGGCGGCGCCGCCCCCGCCAGATCTAGGGTTGCTCGGGTCGCTGCCTGGGGAGGACGACGCATCTCGATCCTGGGTTGGGCCGACCCCTCGCGGCCTGTTTAGTCCCAATGAAGCCCATCTTAGGCCGCTGCCTTCCACGTCGATTCAACCTACTAGGTCGGTGAAGGGAATCGGGGTAGGCTGCGCTAGCACAAATCAAAATTTCTACCGTGATTCATCCCGGGAACCCCTGCAAGTAATCGATCACGGAGCTCGAATTACCTCTCGACGCGCAGTGCAGCGGAAGACTGTCAATGTAGCGCGTCAATGCCGTGTAGTCGTACTACGCCTCCTCCTTGCGATCCCACGAACAGCACCACGCGGATCCCATGAACGGATCGTCCAAGTGCTCCAAGTGTCGCACCTCTATCGGTATCCACACGTACAAGGATGGAACATCGCGGTCGGGGTGCTAGCACCGATGGCGCGATCTGGTGGAGAGAGTGCGGCGGCTAGGGTTTCAACTCCTGTACTCTAGGCTGCCCACTCCTCTCTTATATATAGTCCTTCTAATGGGCTGCTACAATAGAGGCCCATTAGCACTATAAACCCAATAAGAGATGGATCGTATCCAGTCTCTGTTCCATACCCCTTAAGTGTGTGACCCTATAGGTTCACGTATAGATGGTCATGGCGCGAGTACACTACTCGACCAATAATCGGTAGCGGCCTCTAGCAAGACGTGCCGACTCCCAAATACACGTAAAGATCATATCGGACGAACCTTCCACAATATTGTACACTTGTTTCTTTTGCCTCACGATATTGATTAAGCTCAAGGTGAGAACTTGTCATCCTTGTAATAGCCTGATCATCTTTCTCGATATCCATGACGCGGAATCCCTGAAACACGGTTAACACTTAACCGAGAGTATGGCCATACATTTTCTGGATCCGGTCATTCGAGTGGCCAAGACATATCTCTCCGTAACATGGAGGGCAAATCCCATCTTGATCAACCATGACTTGCAGCATGTATCGTGACAAAACCGAAACTACCTTTATAGCTACCCTTTCACGGTGTAGCGTTGGATAGCCCCAAAGTAAAGCCCTTACACATCCCAAGCTCACGCGAAGATCTCAGGTCTAAGGAATCAGCATACACATTGTATGAGATCAGCTGATGACATGAAAGAACAGATATTCTCACAGTGTCTCATTGTGGGTCAGTCCAACTCCATGTTCGTAGCATGAGTCCACATTATTGATCGACATCTCCATGTCAATGATCCGTGAAACATGATCATCCATCAATACATGTGCTAGTCACTAAATCATATGCCTCCCTCATATGATTGTTGACCAGGAACAATTTTAGAATAACATAATGGAGATAATGGGTTTCACAAATGAATCACCTATTCATTAACCAATATCATGATAGTTTATTCAAGGGACAGAATGACAATTATTCTTTTGTCGAAGATTCATAAACATGTGGAAATATCATCATCAATATGATTGCCTCTAGGGCATATTTCCAACAGTCTCCCACTTGCACTAGAGTCAATCATGTATCACTATACAAGAATCGAGTAACACTTACTCATTTGTGCATCTAACACTTAGATTGTGGTTTACGCTTTGCTAGCGGCGCAAGGCCTCTCGCATGGAACAATTCCAGCTCACCTTCTTTCAAACCATAATATGAACGATTATGAACTTGGTAATGAGCAGTCACATAACTCTTTATGCACAGCTCCACTAACCATTAGAAACAATCCTTTTGTGCTTCTGAAGCACCCGAGGATTTAAACCATAGCTGAGTGACTTTCACTCAGATTTTACTGATATTTGTTCATGACACGCATAACAAATTACATATCCTTTTTGGTATTCATCATGACAATCATGGTGACATACTAATTGATGAACACTTCAACAATCATTACTTCACTAGGAAACTCTTTTCTTCTGAAGATTACAAGGATTCAATTATTAGAATATTATCCTGATCTTCATGTCTCCACATGCATGATCAATACGAGTGTACTCCCACTAATCTTGTTGCAAAATAAGACTTCTTATTGTATTGGCAAAATCAAACATTTTGACTATGTCAAACAATAACGTTCACTCACAAAAGATTTTAGCATCACAATAGACTAGAAGATTCCATTATGTTCAACAATTTGAACTTCAAGAAACACTTCACCACTACTTGTGTCAGCCAGGTTCATAACCTTAATGACATGCATAAATCTATTACGAGTGTAATGGTTCAAAACAATTTTCTTGAGTCAGGGTCCATCACGCCCTTCATGTACAAGTCCTATTACCGACGAGTACATGACCTGCGCTCTCTGGGTAGGCGCGTCTCAAACAAATTTGAGTCGCGTCGTGCTCCCACTAATTCTATTAGAGAAACAATTTCTCTTAGAAAGACATTTTGGAACGGCAAACATTTTGCCCTCTTCATAACGCTATGATGACCTCATGAAACGGCAACTCAGGACGCCTCCTGATCCATATCATATACGGTGTCTTTCATATGGTCTCATATAGCAGAACCCAATTCTACATTAGAACAACTCATTCTTATGTGCAACAGAAAAAGAACTTCAGACAAGAAAGGTTTACCATTGATCTAACCATGTCTAACAAGGTTTGATCATATATATACCATCCGAATGGTCCAACATTTGGATGCTTCGGTGGCTATAGCAATAGTGGAACAATTCCACATTGCTACACATGGTTACCGTGTATAGCTCAATTATATATGTCTATGATCAAATCATAGAATATTAATTTCTTGCCATACTTTTATCTAATGTTGTGAAACTATGCGACTTTGTCATAACTAAGACGAGTAGTCCATTCGCTAATGGAGTACTCCCACTCAACACATCATTCATAATATCGAACAACTTTTGTTCTCTATTTAGAATTTATAACTTTCTGTCAACAAGATAAGTTATGCATGTGATGAGGGTAGAAACATAATAACATTTATCTAGTTCCATTCACAGGTTTGACAATAGCAACAATTGCAGCATGTAAACAGCCAATGTAGCAACTATTGCCGCATTGCTATTACGAAGACCATCTTCGATCACTGCTTAACCTTTCGTCAAAACCAGCTCAAGCATCGCATTGCCCGAAGCAATCGATTAAGTATCAAATACTAAAGAGCTTGTTAGACAATCAACAATGAGAATATTCACAAAAAAATCACGGACAATGAAGTCACACTTCCCTTGCCCACTTTCTAGTCCTCGGAATTCATGCACCTCTTTCCTTCAATAACTGCGAACGACTAAGTGCCACTCATCGTCATGAGTTAGAACAGCGATCGGATCATTGGACACAAACTCATGCTCAGGATCATATCCCAAAACATGTTTTAGTCCTAACCTATCATTTTAAAGCACTTGTCTCGGCATAATCATCACATGATCAATGCCTATTCTTAATGCTCAACTCATCTATCACATGCATCTAATGCATTTTGGTCCACCATTTATTCACGACAATCATTTGACAATCAAGATGAATGAGGGAATCAAACATTGTCAACACTTGACAAACGGAAACATTTTCCAAATTCTCAATGTAACTAAACAATTTAATTACATGGAGATCGACCATTATTTCCTTCCGCTATCTTGCATCAACAATATCCCCAAGATGTCAAACATCTCGTTTTTGTTTATTTCTCATATATGCCTTCTAGTCTAACAATCATATTGTAGACGTACAAATTCTCATCTTGCTTCAAAAGCTCAGAGAAGTTTGCGGTAATTAAGAGAACGCAAGTAACAAGGAAATATGACGCTTCATAAGCATTTCTTGAGTAGCAATAAGACACAGCTAAATGAACAAGTACACTTTAAAATATTCCAATTTACATTCTACTTGAGAACAATTCTCCAAATATATTATCAGCCAACTAATAGTTCCAACAATAATCGAACACACATAAAACTATAAAACTGAATGTAGCCATACCAAAATAAATCTACAACAGTAATATTCATGCAAAGCTGAGATGTATGTTTATGAAGAAGTATCTTGCATTAAACTATTTGATAAAAGATACTCCCACTAAATTCCGTATCCCTCATACGACCTTTAGTGATTCAAGATCCGCATCGAACAAGTCTACTAGTGAGCCGGACGCTTCACCGCTAGGAGACAAGGTAGATTGGTAAGCAACACTTGCTAATCATATCATCATATGACTCTTGTTGTTGGGTGACATCTCTATGTCAAAATGCCCAACCTTTATGCCCCAAGGCGCTTAACCGTTAAGATTATCTTGATAAGTTAACCAACCCTTATGCGCGCAAGTATCCGATACAAACCCATCTAGTCAACGAAAAATGATGGCACCCTACTATCATAGGCCCACCATCAAATGTAGAAGACATGGGATGGTGCAAGGTTTGGTTGGGAGGGCACATGTTTAACTTAATATTTGCGAGGGAATCTACTCTATTATGTAACAAGCATGGCAAGCAACAAAGACAATAATAGGAGTAGAACTTGCAAAGGAACAATAACAAATTGCTGATAATCAAATTAACTATAAACTTGTGCACCTTTGCGACGACGTCGATGTCGTCATATTTTTCTCCGCTTGCCTTCTTTACGACACATCATATGCATCCGAGTACGAATAACAGGCCATGACACTTTATAGCATTTCGCACTCAATGTACATCATATGTGCACAACATGAATGGAGTTGACCATCCTCACATTATTAATCACAAAACAATTTTGCATAGAATCAAATTCTACAATAATGTGAAACAGAAACATATATAACGCTACATGAATTTCACTCGAAAACAATTTTCGATAACCACGTCCAATCGCACAAGATCACGTGAACAAATTCACCGACCAATGTACAAGAGGGAACCAAGATTAATCTTATTAATCAACAATCATTTATACATTTACTTACTGTGCTATAACATCTTATAACCAGTACATATACACGAGTAACATTTACTCGAATATTTTTCCAAGTTTCGGAAACTCCTTTCCAACTAAGCTTACAATAGATCAGATCTATTCGAAGGCATGAGTGCAATGACCAAAAACAATTTATTTATCATATAAAACAATTTGCATTCGGTCCAACTTTCACGCATCACCATACAGGGTCAAGTACTGTTGTCAGGTAGCTCTCAATAAAATGCAATAGCTATAATCCATCCCATGAAAAATAGCCTCAGCCAGTTTCACCATCAGATCATATCTACTGGTAATATCTGGCCAGTACCAAACAATTCAGTACTGCATCGATGCCATCAGTAGATCATATCTACCAGTATCAGTATAAGCTTCCCATAGAAGTGTGTCATACAATCAGATCGCTGTAAACGAATCTAAGTATGCACATAGAAAATCCAGCAGCAGATCATATCTGCTGCTTGTGGTGCCCAAATACCATCGTGCACTAATCACCAAAAATCAATTGCTAAATAATGGATCACATCTATCTGAAGCTCAAAACAGTCCATCGTATGAACTCAATAATTCTCTTCTGGCAAAGATTAAAAGGGCACAAGTATGTGCAGCCGGCCATACTACATGAGACCAGGCCAATAACAAATCCTGATTTGCTTCCTGCCTTGCTCAAGCACATATCAAAATACGTATAGTAATCCGGCCGGAGATCACACAGGCCAGTAGATCATATCTACTTATTTTCTATCAACAGATCGACCAACAAATCAAATTTATTAGTGATACTCGAAACCAACCGATCCATCGCATGAATCAAAGCAGCTGTTGTGTTAGTAGCATCAACATGTACCAACGATAATTACTAGCATCTGGTCGTACTGCTGGAGACTAGCATATACAGCCATACATAGATCGTATCTTATACAACACAGTGCTGTAGCAAATGTTAGTATCACCATACAACAACAACAGAATATGCAGGCGAGAAATTCAAGCACCAGTATCAGTGAATGGATGCATCGACAGTGCAGACCAAATGATCCATCCCATGAATCAATATCCATCTGCACCAGGGCATGAATACTACAGCAGTATAAATGCAACTCGATCGATTCAGGCCAGAGAAGAATACGTACAATACGAATCCAATTAACAAAATAGCCGAATCAAAACAGCTTTGAACAAGCATCTGTATGCTAGTACAAAGCGCCTGCACTCACGATTTGCTAATCCGCATGCATGGAGGCCGCCTGATCAGCAAATTGTTCCATCATATGTAACTGATCAATTCACCTCTCGCCGTTCGGCCGAGCGCGCAAACGAATACGCATCGTCGTCCGGCCGGATACCAGTACTCCAGTAGATCACATCTACCGGATCTGACCGGAATCCAATTCCAATAAGCTAGCTGCAAATTTTACCTAGCACGAGGAATAACAGATCGAATCTGACATTGCTGAACCAGAAATCGCAGCAGCTAGCTCCCTCCTTAGACTACGCATGCGAAAACAGATTAAACTAATTGATCGCATCAACTAGTCAGTACTGGTCGCCCAGCGACAATCGCATGCATCAGGCTATACGGAACAAACAAAATAGCAGATCGCATCTTACCAGCGCGGAACAACACCTTGTGCCGTCGCCGCATAACTCTTTATGCGCTGATCCGAATCGAAAACTAGACAGGAAGGCTCTGATACCACTGAAGGGAATCGGGGTAGGCTACGCTAGCACAAATCAAAATTTCTACCGTGATTCATCCCGGGAACCCCTGCAAGTAATCGATCACGGAGCTCGAATTACCTCTCGACGCGCAGTGCAGCGGAAGACTGTCGATGTAGCGCGTCAATGCCGTGTAGTCGTACTACGCCTCCTCCTTGCGATCCCACGAACAGCACCACGCGGATCCCATGAACGGATCGTCCAAGTGCTCCAAGTGTCGCACCTCTATCGGTATCCACACGTACAAGGATGGAACATCGTGGTCGGGGTGCTAGCACCGATGGCGCGATCTGGTGGAGAGAGTGCGGCGGCTAGGGTTTCAACTCCTGTGCTCTAGGCTGCTCACTCCTCTCTTATATATAGTCCTTCTAATGGGCTGCTACAATAGAGGCCCATTAGCACTATAAACCCAATAAGAGATTGATCGTATCCAGTCTCTGTTCCATACCCCTTAAGTGTGTGACCCTATAGGTTCACGTATAGATGGTCATGGCGCGAGTACACTACTCGACCAATAATCGGTAGCGGCCTCTAGCAAGACGTGCCGACTCCCAAATACACGTAAAGATCATATCGGACGAACCTTCCACAATATTGTACACTTGTTTCTTTTGCCTCACGATATTGATTAAGCTCAAGGTGAGAACTTGTCATCCTTGTAATAGCCTGATCATCTTTCTCGATATTCATGACGCGGAATCCCTGAAACACGGTTAACACTTAACCGAGAGTATGGCCATACATTTTCTGGATCCGGTCATTCGAGTGGCCAAGACATATCTCTCCGTAACATGGAGGGCAAATCCTATCTTGATCAACCATGACTTGCAGCATGTTTCGTGACAAAACCGAAACTACCTTTATAGCTACCCTTTCACGGTGTAGCGTTGGATAGCCCCAAAGTAAACCCTTACACATCCCAAGCTCACGCGAAGATCTCAGGTCTAAGGAATCAGCATACACATTGTATGAGATCAGCTGATGACATGAAAGAACAGATATTCTCACAGTGTCTCATTGTGGGTCAGTCCAACTCCATGTTCGTAGCATGAGTCCACATTATTGATCGACATCTCCATGTCAATGATCCGTGAAACATGATCATCCATCAATACATGTGCTAGTCACTAAATCATATGCCTCCCTCATATGATTGTTGACCAGGAACCATTTTAGAATAACATAATAGAGATAATGGGTTTCACAAATGAATCACGTATTCATTAACCAATATCATGATAGTTTATTCAAGGGACATAATGACAATTATTCTTTTGTCGAAGATTCATAAACATGTGGAAATATCATCATCAATATGATTGCCTCTAGGGCATATTTCCAATAGTCGGGGCCCAGTATCAGCCCACTAGCCCAAAGGCCCAACCAAGCCCCACAAGGAGTATATAACTGGAGGTGGCTTCCTGCGGGAACCCTAAATCCCCAGTTAGGTTTCCTCACTCCACCCCGAGACGTGCGCCGCAATCGTGCTAGGGCGAAAAGGCTCATCCTCCCCGCAGACTCCACCCTCGCCCCTACCTCTCCCCCATGGATCGCGACCGTGGCGACGAGGCCAGGCGCGGCAAGCGCAACTACGACGGGATCTCCGGCGGCGCGAACCGGCGCGAGCTCTACAGGCGCCTGGACCAAGAGTATGAAGAGCACCGCAGGCAGCAAAGGGAGCGGGCGGATGTCGTGCAAAGGGCGCGCGACGAAGCCAGGCTCCGCGAGAACAGGCGCGCGACCCCTCCGATGCAGTACCCGCGGGGGCGTGAGTACGGTCGGGGTGGCGGCGCCTCCAACAACCGACCTCCAAAGCCGAGGAACCGCCCGGAGAGCTCGGCCATGGGGGCCAGGGCCTCGGAATCTTCGGAAGAGCTTCCTCCTCCGCCTCCACCAGACGCCACCAACCGGATCTGCTTCAAGTGCGGCCAAAATGGTCATCTCCAGATCGGCTGCACGGTGGAGCCCTTCTGTATCAACTGCAAGATCACTGGCCACTTCACAGCGATGTGCGCAGGGGCGCGCAACGAAACTTTCTGGGCTAGATATGGGAGGAATGGAGTGGGCTTCATGTGCCTGGATGTCCCAGAATCAGAGCTTGCAAAAGAAGCTCCCAACTCGGCCACGCTGTACGTCGAAGAGGCCATTATGTCTGCAGAACAAGTCGAGGCAGAGTTCAAGGAGCTGGTGGTCGAGAATTGGGACTGGAAAGTCCGGGTTATCACCGAGTCAGATTTTGCGCTGGTCTTCCCCTCTGCTAACAGCCTGAGGGTCTGAACGAGCACGCCAACGAGGTGCTGGCTGACACTTGGGTGCGCCTGCACGGGGTCCCTCCTCACTGGAGGCACACCAACAAGCTCATGATCGGCGCCGGACCCATCGGGAGGCCAATAGAAGTTGATGAAGCCACCCTGGAAGACTCCTATGACCCAATCAGGATGAAGATTGGAATTAGGGTGTGAGAGCCACTGATCAGCAGCATTCAGCTATGTGTGAATGGCCAAGTTTTCAATGTCCAGGTGGAGGCGGAAGTCCCTAACCCGCCTCGGGCGGCTTCTCCTCCATCTCCACCTCCCAGGGATAACAGAAAAGATGAGGAAGACGACAGACTTGGAAGAAGCTCTGACGAGGAAGGCGACAAAGATAACTGGGATGGCCGCAGGGGCAAACACGGCTCGAAGGAGAGACCTAAGTCATTCCCCACGCCCAAGGGGGGCAAGGGCAACGGGGGACACAAATCGATCCTAGAGGAAATCATCACCCCTCCCCCAGCTCCAGCCAAAGGCAAAGCAGCATCGGCTCCACCCATCAACCAGTACAGATCTTTTCTCATCAATGCGACCCAGATCAGCAAAATCTCAGAGGAGTGCATGGTGCAACCAGCTCCACAACAGCAACAGCAGTCTGACTCCAACACAACTGTGACGACGGCATCGGCTATGACCGAGGCTCCGGTGGGCTCTACATCCGTCAACTATGAGCTGCCTCTTGGGGCGATAGGGATCGCCTCAAGCAAGGACAAAACTGTGGTTTCGATGGAAGAGGAGCCCATTTACCTGAAGGAGAGCAGGAGCAAAGCAAACGCGGACATACCCTCCCTCCGCTACATGGAGATCGCAGACGCAGAGGAGCTGGACTTCACGGACGAATCAGGCAAGGGCAAGTGCACCTCCAACATGCAGACTGAGGGGGTGGTGCAGGCGCTGAAGGCTCCGGTGGCTCGGGCTCCCCGTTCTAGGGCAGTGTCGGTCTCCACCTCCAGGCGCAAGAGTGCTCGGGCCGAAGGCACCTCGGATGGCCCGGTCCTGGACCGGGCAATCGAGCGTACCAAGACCAAGAACAGCCCAGGTAACTTATCCATTTCCAAATTTCTGGCTTTTGATTCTCTTCCGGGTGACCATTTTCTCGGGGTTGCGCGGGATAGCTGTGTCGTTTTTAATTCTGCGGCGGGTACACCGAATGAAGTTATCTCGCTGTTCCGTGCTTTGGAACTTGCTCAAGCGGAGCTGGCACTTGCGAGGTCGAAGGCCGAAGCTGCCATTATTGTGGCCAAGGAAAAGGAGGCCGCAGTTGCCCTGGGGGTGGTAGGGGCCACACCAGAGGCAATACCACCAGTAGAAGGGCAAGAAGGTAGCTTGCGGGCTCCAGCATCACGGCCCCCTCTAGGGTTTCGGGGCCAATTAAGCGAGCTAGGAAGAAAATCTCAGGAGAGATTACCACGAGGAAGCCATACACCCGCCAAGCACGGGCTAAAGGATTGGTGCCTTAATGCGTTGTCTATTCCTCAATATTCGCGGGTTCGGAGTGCCGGGGCGCCGAACTCTGCTAAAAGACCAGCTCCGGAAACACAAAATAGATGTAGTTTGTCTGCAGGAAACTATTAAGCAAGACTTCACAGACCAAGAGCTTAGAGGCTTAGAGATAGGAGAGGTGTTCTATTGGGCTTGGCTCCCAGCCATTGGGCACTCAGGGGGGATGCTCATGGGAGTCAGAGATAGCCTATTCGAGGTGGGTAACATTGATAAGGGACGCTACTTTTTGAATCTTTGGGTGTTGCACAGACCCTCCAAAAAATTCTGGACCTGATCGGTATTTATGGTCTGGCTGATCATGCTAACTCGGACGGTTTTCTTGTCGAGCTCTCGGCCAAAATTGCTAGATGCCAGCACCCGGTGGTGATGGGCGGAGACTTCAATCTGATCCGCAGTGGCCTCGACAAAAACAATGACAGAATTAACTGGTCACGAGTCAATTTATTCAACGACCATATAGGCACCTGGGACATGATCGAGGTGCCGCGCACGGGTGCGAGGTATACCTAGACTAACAAACGTCTCAACCCTTTTCGCTGTGTCCTGGACAGGGTATTTATCTCAGCTAGCCTAGAAGCAGACTTTCCTCTTTGTTCTCTCGTGGCCGAAACCAGCTTGGGCTCTGATCACACACCACTCATTTTTGACTCGGGCGAAGGGCACCACCCAAGAGCAATAGATTCTTCTTTGAAACCGGGTGGTTTCAAACACCCAACTTTCAAGAGCTGATTGTGAGTTCCTGGGAGAACTTACATTCCAAAGTCCAAGGGAGAGACATCGTGGACTGGTGGAATTTCATGTCCACCGGCCTTAGACAATTCCTCCGGGGATGGAGCCGGAAACTGGGGAGGGATTCCAGGAAGAACAAAGAAAACCTTCTCCTTGCAATTCAAAATATTGATCTCAAAGCTGACTCCATAGGGATTGATGAGGATGACTGGGCTCTCCGATATCACCTAGAGGAGCAGCTTTTGCAAATCTACAAGGTGGAGGAGGAATATTGGAGGAAGCGGGGAAGAATTAGATGGGCAATCCAGGGGGATGCCAACACCGCTTACTTCCACGCAATAGCTAATGAAAGCGTCGTAGATGCACCATCTCCTCTCTCAAAGTGGGAGAAACTACAATTTCCGGAAAACTAGAACTCCAGGAGCACATCTATGAGTATTATCGCGAGCTCCTTGGCACGTCGGAAGAGAGGTTATGCGGGCTGGCTCCACACACCCGGGGAGGGCCTCCCAGGTATCGAGGAGGAGAACCTGACACTCGCCCTCACTATCTCAGAAGCGGAGCTCGAAGAAATTATTAAAGACATGAAAGCAGACACAGCCCCGGGTCCGGATGGGTTTTCAGTCCCTTTCTTCCAAAAATGCTGGCCCTTAGTTAAAAATGGAGTACTCCACATTCTCAATGATTTCATCCTGGGGAGGATTGATATCTCCTGGCTCAACTTCGGGGTCCTAACTCTCATCCCCAAAGTTCAAGGGGCTGACCAAATCTCACAGTTTCGTCCATAGCTCTCATTAATGTGATCTTTAAGTTTATCTCCAAGGCGTTTGCCTCTCGCCTCGACCCGATAGCCCACAGAATCATCAGTCCAAACCAGACCGCCTTCATCAAAGGCAGGTTTATCCTGGACGGTGTGCTAGCTCTGCACGAAATCGTTCACGAACTCAAGACAAAAAAGCTGGGGGGCATTTTGTTAAAATTGGACTTTGAAAAAGCGTACGACCGGGTAAACTGGGACTTCCTCACCGAGATGCTGCGTCGAAAAGGGTTTGACGCAGGAGTGATTCACAGATTGAGCAGCTAGTTTCAGGCGGGCAGACGGCTATCTCGATCAATGGCGAAATGGGTCATTTCTTTAGAAATAAGAGGGGAGTGCGGCAAGGGGTCCGCTCTCCCCAATTCTCTTCAACTTCGTGGCTGAAGGACTCTCGGCGATGCTCTCGGCTGCCAGCACCGCTGGGCATATTCAGGGTGTCGTGCCGCACCTCATCCCGGGGGGGATCTCCCACCTCCAGTACGTGAACGACACCATCATTCTCATTCAGAACAACGACAAGGCAGTGGCTAACATGAAATTTCTCCTTATGTGCTTTGAAAAGATGGCAGGGCTGAAAATCAATTTCCACAAAAGCGAGGTCTTTGTGTTAGGGCAATCGGAGGAAGAACAACTTAGAATTGCTAACTTGCTTAACTGCAAGCTGGGCAAATTTCCTTTCATCTACCTTGGACTGCCTATATCCGACAAAAAGCTCACTATAGAAAAATGGTTCTTCCTGGTGCAAAAACTCGGGGCAAGAGTGGAACCGTGGATAGGTAGGTTTCTGTCTTCGGGTGGGCGACTGATCCTATCCAACTCTTGTCTTGCCAGCCTTCCCCTCTTCGCTATGGGCCTCTTCCTCTTACAGGATGGGGTCCATGACCAGTTCGACTCCCACAGAGCAAGGTTCTATTGGGAAGGTTCCGGCCCAAAACGCAAATATCACATGATCAATTGGCCTGATGTCTGTAGACCTAAAGAATGTGGAGGGCTGGGTCTGTTAAACTCCAAGCTCATGAACAAAGCCCTGCTGCTCAAATGGGTTTGGCGGTTGTATCAAATGGACGACGCGATTTGGGCGCAATTAGTGCGAGCCAAATACTCCCCAGAGGGGGACATCTTTTCCAGTTCGGACCAGGGTGGGTCTCAATTGTGGAAAAATCTGCACAAATCAAACATCTCTTCAAGGTTGGAGCGAAATTTCTGATCAATAATGGCCGAAAAACCCTCTTCTGGACAGACTAGTGGTTGGGGGATGGCCCTCTCAGCCGCCGCTTCCCCCTTCTCTTTAACATTTGTGACAACCCTTCCATATCGGTAGAGCAGGCAGCCCAGGGGGGATGTCGCTTCCGAAGATCTCTTGACCAGGCCGGTCTCGCTCAATGGAACCAGCTAGACGCTTTGATTGACTCCATCGAACTAGGTCAAGAACACGACTCGGTTTCCTGGACTTTGGACCCTTTGGGTCGTTTCACAGTTAACTCAATGTACAAGAGCTTGTCGCAAGGGGCGACAGTGGCATACTTTAGAGAGCTGTGGAAAGCTAAGCTACCCCTAAAAATTAAGATTTTTACTTGGCAACTAGTGCTAGATAGACTCCCTTCGGGTCAACAGCTTCTAACTCGATTTGGGCCCTCAGACGGCAAATATGCAGTGTGTGGGGCTGACGAAGACGCCTCCCATATTTTCTTTTCGTGCTCGCTTGCAAAGTTTTCTTGGAGTGTTTTACGCCGTGTCCTGGGGAGGACATGGTGTCCGTCGAATTTCGCGCAATTTTTTGCTATTTCCTCTAGTCTTTCCGGTTCCAACCGCCGCTTACTTTGGGTTTTGTTTGCGGCACAATCTTGGGCGCTTTGGCAAGTTCGCAATAAGGGGGCAATAGAGGCTAAATTTATGCGGCATCCGGCCACGCTAATCTTCAAATCCATGATTCACTTGCAGACTTGGGTCCCCTTGCTTAAGGAGGCGGACAAGACGGGAGCGCTTTGGACAATCGCCGAGCTCAAGAAGATCCATGCCGAGCTGCTCCCTAGCACCTCTTGAGTTTCGGTCTTGCGACCGTACTCCCCAGGCGGAGTGTTTCACGCGTTAGCTGGGCCCCTGATCCGCGTAGACCAAGGGCGAACACTCATCGTTTACGGCATGGACTACCAGGGTATCTAATCCTGTTCGCTCCCCATGCTTTCGCACCCCAGCGTCGGTAGGGACCCAGAGAGCTGCCTTCGCTTTTGGCGTTCCTTCGTAGATCTACGGATTTCACCCCTACACACGAAATTCCACTCTCCTCTGTCTTACTCAAATGAATTGGTTTCGAGAGCATTCCGCCACTTTTTGGCGACTTTCACTTTCAACCCGATTCACCGCCTACGTGCAATTTACGCCCAGTCATTCCGAAGAACACTTGCCCCCCCCGTCTTACCGCGGCTGCTGGCACGGAGTTAGCCGGGGCTTCTTCCTCGAGTCCTGTCATGATCGCGCACTCGACGAAAGAGCTTTACAAGCGGCATAATCCTTTTGGATAGTTCTCTTGCTTAGCTCTACTTTAGCTAGTCGATCTTTATTGTCGTACTTTCTTATGCTCGTTGGCAAAGCTGTACGCCGCAGCTCGTTTGTACTTGGCTAAGCTGTATGCCGCAACGTTTGTAACCGTGATGTTGAACTTGAGGCTTTGTTAAGTCGAAGCTGGGCAATAAAAGACCTTTTATCTAAAAAAACAATGTATCTTTTTGGCACAAAGGATATACCAGGCATAACATTTCAGTGATAGTTGATAGATCAGCAGTGCCCACCAATGACAAACAATGGGCCAAGAGTTTACAAAAGCATTATTACAATGATGAAATGATTGTTAACACCATTTCATTTAGTAAAATGTATACATGATATAGATCTTTATTTTAAATAAATATTGCATAGTATGGACACCCATTCATAAACATTTTCTCACTGGTTACAACTTACAACGATAATGAATGATCTGCGTAAATATTCTTTCTGTCACTGAGAAGCATCTGAACATGTTTTACTTTATCCCAACTGACTTGTTTTAACAATATATACTGTATTTGTGTCCTTCATGAATTTTAAATATATCGATCAATTGTAAGGATCGTGCATTGCACGTGCAAACTTACTAGTAGGTAAAAAGCTCTGAAGCCAATTTGAATTTCTGGAATATTTAACTAGTGTTATAAGTGTTAAATATATTAAGAAGCGCCACGAATAAAAAATGTGGAAAAAAACAAGTTCAACAAATGAAAACTTTGAAAAAGAACTAAAAAAAAAGAACTTTGGAAAAGAAACAAGTTCCACGAACAAAAAATCTTAGTAGAGAAAAAGTTCCCGAACAAAAAGGATGTGAAACTATTTTCCGTCATAAACACGTGTTTTTTTGGCAGCATTAAACGTGGCACCTCCGTTCTATCTTTCCAACCGCAAACACCCCTTCTTCTCGACCGCCCAATCCGATTCACACCGTCTCTCACCATAGCCATGTCCGTCGCCGTGGCGGCCGTCTCCTCCTCCTCCCGCTACCCACTGGGTCACGCCAACTCGCACCACCTCCGCCCCCTCTCCGCCCCCTGCGCTCCATCTCCTCCCCGCCGCAGCCGTCCGCCTCCCCATCGGCGCTCCTCTGGCGGCGGCCGCGGCGGGCGGCAGCGCCCACTACATTCTGCTCCGCGCCGTCCCTCGGCCGCGTAGGTTGGCCGCGCCGTGATGGGAGCGCCTGGCTACTCTCCTTCCGCGCTGAAACCGATGCTTCCTCGTCAGCCGAGGAGGGGGACGGGGACTCCACGCAGGCGGTTTCCGCGCTGCTCCCGTTCGTCGTCGTCGCCACAGCCGTCACCGCTCTAGGAAACCCTGCTACCTTTTCCTGGTGAGCCAATCAGCCGCTGACTCTTCAAGGAGATTTTTTGGCTTGGAATCTTGGACAATTAGCACATCGTCATTCATTATTATAACTTTTCTGTAGGGTCTCCAAGGAGTTGTACGCACCTGCACTCGGAGGCATCATGCTGTCCATTGGCATCCAATTATCCTTCGACGACTTCGCGCTGGCCTTCAAGAGGTTTGTCCTCTTTTCTCTCTTTTGCGTTTTACTCATTCACCCGAGATCACAGAGCAGGGAGGTTGTGTGAATTTAGCTCAGAGCTAAAGCCAGTGTTTGTCTATTCCTTTGTTGCATTTCCAGGCCGGTGCCACTGTCGATTGGCTACGTGGCGCAGTACATGCTCAAGCCGCTGCTGGGCATGCTGATCGCTAGGGTATTCAAGATGCCATCGCTGTTCTTTGCGGGTTTCATGCTTACTTGTTGTGTCTCTGGTGCGCAGCTTTCGAGCTATGCTAGTTTCCTCGGGAAAGGAGATGTTGCGTTGAGTATTCTCCTGACAAGCTACTCGACCATATCTTCAGTGATTGTGACGCCTATTCTCACTGGATTATTGATTGGTTCAGTGGTTCCGGTTGATGGAATTGCAATGGCTAAATCTATCTTGCAGGTAATGAAACGGCTGGTAATCCTGAGTAATAATGATTTTGTCTTGCATTCCATACATACTTGCTTATAAATATGGTCTTCTTGTGATTTCCCTTTTGCCAGGTGGTGCTTGTTCCTGTAACATTAGGTCTCCTTTTGAATACCTATGCTAAACCGGTGGTTAATGTCATACAACCAGTAATGCCATTTGTTGCTATGGTGTGCACATCACTTTGTATTGGGAGCCCTCTTGCTATAAATAGGAGCATGCTCCTCTCATCAGAAGGACTCATGTTACTTCTTCCCATAGTAACTTTCCACATTGCGGCCTTTGTTGTGGGTTACTGGGTTTCCAAGTTGCCTCATCTCAGGTAATTCGATACTGAGATAATAATTTATTCGTTCTTAATGTTCTTCTCACATAACTGTTTATCCTTGATCTTGCTAAAGCACAGTTTAATGTTATTTCGAAACTCTTTGAATTTTGATGTATCTTAGATATTTATTTTCTCTGATGCTTCTATTTGTTACCTCTGCCAAAGTCATATTCTATACAGCTTGAAGTGGGTTGTTCCTCCGCGAGTGCTGAGGCTACTTGCTGTTCTGTTGTGTCTGCCTGGTGAGCCTCTAGCTAGTTTCGTGTTGTCCGCCTGCCCGTGCCCATGCCCATGCCCATGCCTAAGATTTTCACCCAAACCAGACAGTCTCAGACCCATGCCTAAGATTTTCGCGGTGAACACGCTAAGCTCTGGAGCAACTAGGACCGGTGTGGCGAAGCGCTCCTAACCGTCTGGTTCATAATTAGTGAGGTCATCGTCTGTCTTGACATGAGACAACACCAATTACTAATTTGACAGAACTACTATAACAAGAGAAAAAATTGGCTCACGCATGAGCTACACAAACTCGTCTTTCCACCTTGCACGTCAGCTATCTAGGCCGCCCGATAGTAGGGATGTAAATGGGCATCTAAACTGCGCCACATAATCCCATTTGTTGGGGTCAACAGTTCAAAAAAAAATCCAATTCGTGAGGAAATGAACTACGATGCACGCATACGGGATTATGTGGCGCCACAATATTGTGCCATTTACATCCCTACCCGGCAGGCACAAGCTTTCACTACCCTTGGGCCACCCGGGACTAGCCGGATTGATCCATGTCAGAGATACCCCTTGTTGGTATATCCCAACATTAGCCCCCGGAAAGGTTTAAGTTCTCCCGTTGCCGTCTTCGTCTTCTTGCAATGTCCGTCTTGTTTAATTCATACAAGTATATTAATATATGCATCATATTAATTGATAAATGGGTATCTTGACCTATTTTAGAAAAATTTAATCTAATTATTTTACTTTCCTTATTTTTAACCAATTACTTTCCTTGTTAGCTGATTAGCTCCATCCGCTTGACATAACTTAACTTAAGTACTTCCATTTTCAAAAGACAGGGTAAAATATGGTATACATATCATAACTTCACATTCCCTTTTAACGTCAGGGGAACTCGTCTGGTGCGGTGTCTGTATTACTTTTTCCTAATTTACTCTCTTTAATTGCTAAATAGTTATAAAAAACGAGCTTTTTATCCACATTAGCCATGGCCATTATTTTTCTAACTATGGAAATAAATTCCCTCTACTGGCCGTCCTGATAAATGGCTTTGTAATTGACAGTATTTGGTCACTTAATCCTCTGTGTGGAAAGGTAAACTAGTATCATATCATCATTAGGTTCTTCTGCTACATTACATTATGAATTAGAAATCTACTACTGTCAGACTGCCAGACTTCAGAAGCGCCTTGATGCCCTTTTGCTAAGTTTGTTATTGCATTTTGCAGGCAAGAAGAGCCTGTTTGTAGGACTATTTCAGTGTGTACTGGAATGCAGAGCTCCACCCTAGCAGGGCTTCTTGCTACCCAATTTCTTGGAATCAGTCAGGCAGTTCCTGCGGCATGTTCTGTTGTTGTCATGGCAATATTTGGTTTGACTCTTGCATCATACTGGGGAAGTGGCCTGCGGATACGAGATGTTCCTTTGAGATTCTTTCCTCAAGCTTCCGCTGGTGCGAGATCTTGAGAATTTTTCAGATTGAGCATTAAAATTCTTTCATGGGCACCCTGGATGGGAAAATCCTCCACCGTTTGGGGCCTGCAGTTACAGTGATGTCCTGTGCCTCATCCGGCATGAGATATGGCATAGCTACAAGAACAGACCTGCAGTTTCCAGATTGTGCAAGATAAGCAGCGGCAAAGAACAACCCCGCCACCTACGTTGTTGCATATGATGGAAGGATACTGAAATGGAAGTCATATATCATACCATGTGCTGTAGGTTCCATTAGCTTCTTTGTAGATA
The DNA here is from genome assembly GCA_947311845.1 of Poa pratensis. Taxonomy (NCBI): domain Eukaryota; kingdom Viridiplantae; phylum Streptophyta; class Magnoliopsida; order Poales; family Poaceae; genus Poa; species Poa pratensis. The sequence continues at coordinate 137,762,562 of CAMZMU010000063.1, read as the reverse complement.
GTACTAGATAGTAGACAGACTGATGGTTCATATACATATACCACTAAGCATATGCGTGTGCAATTCAAATATTATTTACACATTTGTCTCCAGGTCATTCCCATGAATGGGGTTTTCCTTTTTCTTTCATTGCGTCCTTATCCCCGTAACATCCCAAATTTTGGGATTAAGAAATCTTTAGTTTAAATGACCCAAAATTCAGAACCAACATTTTTTTTTGAAATGTTTCTCAAATAGATGTGGTTTCCTTCCCATTACTTTGTTTGACCTTGTGTGGCTTGTTGATTGAGTTACTTGACTAGGAATTAACCCAAGAACTCAACCTAAGTAAAATTATACTTAACCTTGGTGATCATGTCATGGCAAGGAAAATACTCCTCTATTTTCTGGATGCCTTCTCAGGCTACCACCAAATCAAGATGGCGAAAGAGGACGATGAGAAGACAACATTTTTCACCCCTTGTGGTGTGTACTGCTATGTCTGCATGCCTTTTGGCCTGAAGAACGCCGGTGCCACCTTCCAGAGGCTCATGAGGATCGTCTTGGGGGCATAGATGGGGAGAAATGCAGAGGCCTACGTCGACGACATCGTGGTCAAAACTCGGCAAGAAGACACCCTCCTGAAGGACCTTGAGGAGACCTTTGCCAACCTGCGCAAGGTGAACATCAAGCTGAACCCTGCCAAGTGCGTCTTCGGGTCCCGTCAGGCAAACTCCTCGGTTTCTGGTGTCACCGAGGCATTAAAGTAAATCCGGACAAGATCAAGGCTATCGAGGAAATGCAGCCATCTCGCCGCTTCAAGGACATGCAGCGCCTAGCGGGTTGCATGACCAGCCTAGGCCGATTCATCTCCAAGTTTGGTGAGAGGGCCCTGCCTTTCTTCAAGATCAAGAAGGGGTCCGGCAAGTTTGAGTGGACTACCTGAAGAAGTATTTGGCCAGACCACCAGCCATGGTTACCCAACGACCCCGCGAACACTTAAAGCTGTACTTAGAAGCCACTCCACAAACAGTAAGCGCGGTCCTGGTGGTAGAAAGGGAAGAGCCAGTACTCGCCAAGAAGGACACAAGCATGCTAAGCCTGAGCCTCCCGACGAGGAAATTGTAATGACGCGTAGTTTAGAGAATAGAAAGGGGTTAAATTAGATTTGTGCATTTGCATAGCATGCATCTGAAAACACGGGAAAATTTAAAATTTTTCAATGAAGTCATAGATTGTTCAACCACCACTCGAAAGGCTTGTTGAGAATGTTGTTAGTTGACGAGTAACTAAAATATTGGAACCAAACTTGTGAAAATTACATCGAGGTTTCGCTGATGTTGGTGGATTAGACTTAGTCATCAACATGAGTGTTATAAACTTCAAAATCTCTTCTTATATAAATCCTCAAACATTTTGATTACAAACTAATAATATAATAAACTATAAATCAAATGATGAGTATGACTTGTATCTTTAATTGAGTAAGTCCCTATATAACCTAAGGAAAAGGAAAGAAGGAATATATGGATAGAGGATAAAAGACTAAACTAAAACTTAATCCAGATCTACTTATCCTATCAAGACTATCTTATCTTCTTATCTCCTCATCTTCTCCAAAACATTCGACAAGAGAAGGCAACTAGAGAAAGGAGGAAGTTCAACAAGAAGATTATGAAGAAGGATTACTTAGATATGCATAGAAGCATTATGCTAGTCCATCACTAGTATTTGGAATGCTCCTATATCAAAAACTATTCTTATTAATCTCTCTAGTAACAGTGTGATATTCCAATGTTAGTGTTATATAGAAGTAGTTTGATAACAAGCTTCGAAACCTTGTTAACAAATCACTTTTGTATACTCAAACAATTGAGTATCATATACAAATAAACAGAAGGCCAAATAATTCAGTACATCTCAGCCACTTGAATATGTGAAGTAATTTGGTGACAAGCTTTGCAACTTTGTTAACAAACTATTTCCATATGCATAAGGCAAATGATGTCATAAAATACACCACATTATAACTTAGGCAACATATCCCAGTCTCTATATAAGAGAGTTACATGGAAGTCTATGGTATTTCTCAAGGAGTATGATCATCTAAGAGAAAGTAAAGCCAAAGCATAAAACCACATATTTTCAACCATGTTGAACCATCACATGAGTTAACTCTCTCATATTGTGTTTGTGGACAAATCTCTTATGAGAGGAGTTCACAAGTTCATCTTGTGACCTAGATCATCATTTGACGTATTCAAGTTTCTATTTCTCAATAAGAGATAAGTTTGGACATGTGGGGAGATGAAACCACATGGACTATTTAGTCGACAGTTGTTCTAACAATTTGCTTCCACACACTAAAGAAATATTCCTACTTAAGAGGAGTGTATCAATCTTTTGTCTTCAGAATGAGATGTGGAATCAAGCAAGATTTTATTCTCATCATTTTATTTCACCATAAGACCTGATCTTAGGCAGGATATCTGTACTTGTGCATCCACATGCATGTGATCATGTCTTCACATGATTTAGATGTGGGGTATCACAAGTCAAAGCCACTAGGGCCATATTTTGTGCTTGGCATGTATTTGAATTGAAACACCGCGTATACTCTTTGTAGTCATCACAGTAAGGAAATCATGTTATATTGCGGGACAACAAATTGCTGATGCCCAAGAATTTATTTAAGCATCCAAAACAAGGTTTGAATATTTATCTATAGTTGAAATCAATCAAGAAACTATCTTTAGTATTTGAACATACCAAGTCATCATAAACAAGCAATAAAGCAATAGATATCCGTGTTGCTAAAATAATGCACAATAAAAATATAGGTGTTAAGATACACATTTCAAAATGATAAATAAATCGAAATAAGTAAAAGTTCATTTCAGATGACAAGTGAATTTAAAATACATCAATTATTCAAAGTTCAAAGTTGAAATCAACATCATATTGAAATTCTACACATTCAGGGACTTGCCTATAATTAAAACCATCACAAACAGGTCCTCAAGTCATTTAAAACAGAACCAGGGACTTATTAACATTGTTCCTGTAATTTCCTTGAAACTCAGGGGGTTTTCTGTAAATCCGTGTTTCTTTTCCTTTCTTCAACCTCCGGCCAGAAGGACAACGCCGCCGCCGTGCCACCTCCTCCCTGCCCGCTAGCTCGCGAGGATAAGATGTCGGAGACGTCTGAATCTCACCTTGCTCTCACTCACTTGCCTCGTCTTCTCTCTCTTCCTCCGTGGCTGCTTTGTCATCCTCGGCGAGTCGTGCGTGCTCAAACGACAGGGAACCACCGAATTTCGGATTCATCTCCAACTCCGGCCGCCATAGCTGCCGTGGACGAGCTCGTCGCCGTCAAGCGTCCCTAAGCTGCTCCGAGTGTACCTATGTGCTCGTGGTGAGCCTAGCTACCCTCCCATGCTCCTAATTTGATTTAGTTCGCGTTGGGTAGTTGTGGCATCGAGTACCATCTCCGGCCGCCGCGGAAGCTCGTCGCCGAGCTAACTCCGGCGACCATTAGGGAGCGGCGCCGCCACCATTTGGTTCGCCGTGTCGTTCTCTAGTTAGTACAACCATCCAATCGTTCCAATTCGTTCACGTTCGTCGAATCCGTGCTCGGTTTGGAGATGAGCTCCATTGCCGACGTCAGCATGACGTCATGTGTGGACATAAGTTATTACTATTCCATAATTTCCATTACTTTATGAAATAAAAGGATGTATTTCTAAAAGAGAAATCATTTGTCAAAGATGTTTACTTAAACTATAAAATAAAATCTCTACTTAATAAAATATGATCACCATTTTTACTAGTATTAATATTGGGATAAATTTGTGTTATAATTTAGTTCATTTAGGTCAATATTCATAGACTAAGAGATGAAACATAAAATGATGTTACTTATTTCTTTTACGTCTATGTGTGATACTTAAATAACAAAGGAACTTAAAAGTATTTGTTCTTAGTATTTGTTAACACTTCATCATTTGAGTAAGAATGAAACACACCTAAGTCTAGATGATATAACATTCAGGACAATCAAATAAAACTTATCAAGTTCTTAAGACCTTAAGTAATCATCAATCCCAACCCACTGACAATTTACGCAACCATAACACCACCTAAAGGTGATAAAACAACCAAGTCAAGTTAATACGATGTCAGCGTAGTATCGCTTAAGACGAAGCTTACTTGGTTAAGCTTGGGTATGATTTGGGGTATTTTGCGATGCATCTCATACTTATGCATAATAGCTTGTTGCTTCTTTAAACATTAGTCCTTACCGGACCAATGACGTTCTTTCCAGATTTTGGAGTCAATATTATATCGAAGACCTTGGCTGCATAATATTGCGGTAAAAAAGGCAAGTTCACTCTTGCTCATGTCCTACTTGATTATGTTTAACAAAGTAATTACAAAGTACTATGGTTTATCATTGCATGAAAAAGGAAAACCTATTTTTGAATGATGTGAATTGCTATATGTATATTGTTGGCTGGCAGATGGAACCATGGTATGATGTGGTTGGTGGAGGTTCCATTTGCACGAAAAAGTATTATCTAGGACTTAATCACCAATGCCGTTAGTGTTCTTGCACCGTAAATGAAGCGTTGACCATAAGATCTGGTATGGGTCGGGAAAATCATTCTGTGACTTCTTCCTTTCGCATGTCAATGGACTGCCAGTCCCGTAGGCTGTAGATCTTGCGGGACTACATGCACATGGGTGGGATCCCTTAATTCCCACGGTTTCTGGGGTCTATGATGGATTGTAGGGGTTGTCCGGAACAGTCTATCCTTTTGGTATAGGGGAGGACTTAGGTCTGGAACAGTCTACCACAGGATATAGGGGAGGACAGACCTACAAAAGGGTGGGCATGCGGGGTCGCGGAGAAGCATTATGAATGGTTTGGATCGTCAGCTGGGCCCCTCACCACAGGAAGTGTGGACATGAAAGTATACCTGGATGTGCAACAAGGTCTGGTCTCTTATGGGTAAACTAACGCACCTCTGCAGAGTGTAAAAAAGTGTGACATGTTACTCCCTGTTCCGGGAAGGAGCTGCGAACGCTGCAGGAAAGGAACTCCATGAAGTTCTAACCCCTGTGAATGGTTGACGTGCATAGTTTTCTGAAAATAAAATGAATCTTTTACTAAAAATGTTTTACAAAGATATGCATGTGCATCCATGACCTTTTGGTATGGTTGATAGCTAGTGCATACAAAACACCTTATTCCTGTTAAATGAACTTGCTGAGTAACGCTCGTGTTGCTCACCCTTTCCTCCGTTGACCCCCTGCTTAGATTACTGAAGTCAACCGAGTACGGACAGGAATCCATCACGATGTTGGTGAGGTCTACGATGAGGAGTCAAATCAACCTGGTGGAGTCTGTCGACGGATGAGTGGCGACAACACTCCAATGGTGGACATGTCGACGACAATGCCTACGGACAAGACAACTATTATTGGAAGGAGAAACACAACTCTGGACGAGGGTATTCCAGATGGATAGATAGGGTTGTGACAACATGTCAAAATCAGTAGTGGATTAGGAGTTAGAGGTAGAGCTGATATCCAGCTTAGTGTTACAACTTGAGTCTTTCTCGAGTTTCATTTGCACGAGATCTTCTTCTGCTTGTAAAGGAAGTTCTCGAGATTTTCTATTGAATAGTGTTGTAATCCGATAGTGTTACCTTGGACCAGCTATGTTTCTGTTGTACCACTCTGAGGGATGTAATATTTACGGATATGTCCTTCCGTGAGTATTATATCATTGACTTGTACACTACAACATGCAGTGGTGTGCGTGGTCACCACAGTTGGTATCAGAGCGAACGACTTTAGGATTAAAACCCTTTTAGGAGACTTGTAGGTTGGTAAGACTATAGGGAGTCATCATAACTATCTAAACTGTATATTTCTACAACTGTGATGATTATTCACCTGAGAATAATACTGTCATACTTGTATACACATTTCCTTACCCAACTGATACGTGCATTTTATATCATCATTTATACAACTTTTAGTATCATATTAGAATGTTATTTACATTATTATATCACTGTTTTTGCATGTTTCAGATGATTTATGGGACTTTCATACAAAGTCCCTATTTTTGGAATTTAATTTCTGGGAGGCAGAAAACCTCCTTTTCTTGTTTTAATGTTTCAGGAGCTACAGGGACTCAAATAATAAAAGGAAAATACCACGCGAGTTTTTCATCGGGAGAAAGGCAGTAGGAAGAAGACCGAAGACATGAGGGCAACGAGGCCCAAGTTAGGTGGGCCCACGCGGCCCATGTACCTAGCCGCGTGGGACCCACCAAAAGGAGCCTCGGGCACCTCCTCGCCTAGGGCTTTTTATCGACGCCTTCGTCTCGCCCGAAAAGTGACGCCCTAATTTTCCGACCATCCGAGGCCGCGGCGGTGGCGAAACTCCTGATTCCCTCCGAGGGGGTCAGATCCTGCTGCTCCGGAGCTCCTGAGAAGGGGGAAATCATCGTCATCGTCATCACCTCTCCTCCTTGGCGTGGGAGGAGGCCTCTACATCATCACCCCCATCAAGACCAGCACCATCTCCATCATCATCACCGTGATCCACTCCGTTCCCCTCGTAGTTTGAGAGTTGCTATACCCTAGATACTTGTCTTGTGCTACTATTCATGTTTGTGATTGAGTACTTGTCATTATTTGGTGGTGAAGTTATATTTCAGATTGTGTTGTACCACTTATGCCACTGAATATCATTATGTTTGCACGTTGTGAGTAGTTCCCGTATGTTCCTGAGGGCATAGGATGAATTGGCAATGATTTATATATAACATGTGTTGGTATTTTGTCAAGAGTTTATCTTTTATGTGATTCTATGATGGTGTTGTGCGAACGTCGACTGCACAACACTTCACCTATATGGGCTCATAGGAGAACACCGTAGTATAATGAATTGAGGAGACTTGGGAGGACATGTAAACCAGACCGAGTCATGAAGTTATATTATGAGGGTATTAGTATCGGGGACCTTAGAGTGTAATGCTATGGTGGGACTTTATGTCTTAATAATTCTTGTGCAGTCATTTACTTGGCCACATGATCCATCATAAGGGGTTGTAGTTTATTTATTTAGCTATACCTAATTATGGCTCCGTCCAAAGAAGATTAAAACTTGACAAGATATTCAACGTGTTGTTTAATAAATCTCTATGCCTAGCATATCCATGCCGCCCTCGGGAACGTTTCCACATATAAGTTACACATCACTTGAGCTTGTCCTCTTGCCACATAAGAGGATTGGGCTTTCTCTCTTTGAGAGCTTTCACTTGCTACTATTTATTTTCTGCATTGCAACTATACAACCAAAAATACCAAAAACACTTGCATCTTTATTGTTTTATTTATCAATCTTACTAACCAATACCTTCAGCTCCTCGTGGGTTCGACAACCTTTTCTAATTGAAAGGTACTACAATTGATCTCCTGCACTTGGGAGTCATCAAGATACTTTTCTGGCGCCGTTGCCGGGGAGCGTAGCGCTATTGGTAAGAAGTTTGGTAAGGAAACTTGAAAGCTGTTTATTACTGTTTTATCTCATTGTTACTATGGCATTTATGAATCGTGCCTCGCTGCATCTTGCTCTATATGAAAGTGCTTATGACCTGCTCCTAAAGTGGTTGAAACTACTGTGTCTGAGTACCTAAAGTGGGATATAAAATTCCCATGGGTCATGTTAAAAGAGTTATGAAAAATCCATTTACAGGGATGGAACTAAGTCTGCACGTGACATGGAAAAATTGAGGACATATGTGGCTTATTTAGACTTCCTGGTATTGAGGATCAGGTAAAAAGGAAGCTATTGTATTTGTCTTTATCTGGTAATGCTCGTGATTGGTACAGGTCTTTGGATGAAGAGTCAGATTGAATGGAGTATCTTGAGGAAGGTTTTCTTTCTTAAATATTTTACTCCTAAAGAAGCTTATGATAACCGCTGCTATATATTTAATTTCTGGCCACATCTGGGAGAGAGTATTACTCAAGCTTGGGGGAGGTTAAAGGAACTCCTTCGCAAGAATCCTTGTCATGATCTTACAAGGAAACTTATATTGATAAACTTTTATGTGAGGCTACCTATGAAGCACAAGGAATTCTGGATAATTCATCTGGTGGAAGTTTTACTAATAACTGAAGAAGAAGCATGGAATTTATTGGAGACTATTTCTGAAAATACTAGTCATTGGGATCTTGATAAAGGTAATGAGCCTATTTTGATTATGAATATTCATGTGTAGAGAATTTCTCTACTTCTATTTTTTAAAAATCTGAGTGATACTTTTGGTCTTGATCCTTATGTTATAATTGAGATAGCTAAAGGTTTTGCTGATCATATCGTGTTCCAAAAGTGGATTTGAAGTTTATGTTGAACCTGTTAAACAATCTATTGTTGTTCCTAAAGTTATTAAACAGGTTGAACCAGTGTCATCTGTGACAATTGAGGAGTATGTTGAACCACCTCCATATCCAAACCAAGTTAAGGAAATTTACTTATTGCTGTTACTAACAAGAGTAACAAAAGATGTTCTCAGCCTTATGAACAGGTGGAAGTCAACACTCAAATTTCTGTTATCAAGCAATTAAATGAAGAAGACCCTGTTGATGTTTATTATGTGAAGATGCTACTAAAGTCATCAAAGGTAATTCGGCCAAAGTTGGGAAACCTGTTATATCATGCTCTATTGGGACTTCAAGTTATCATGGTCTATGTGATATTGGAGCAAGTATTAGTGTCATTCCATATTCTCTTTATCTTGAAATCAAGCCTGATATTGATCCTATTGTTATGGAAGAGACAGGTATGACAATTCAACTTGCTAATAAAGATTATATTAGTCCATTTGGAATTGTTAGAGATGTTGAAGTATTTTGGCAAAATAAAATACCCTGCTGATTTTATTGTGCTTGGTTGTCCTCAAGATTCATTTTGTCCTATCATTTTTGGTAGACCTTTCTTACATACTGTTGGTGCTGAAATTAATTTGCCTAAAGAGAAAGTGTTTATTAAATGTGCTGGTGAAAACTTGAATTCAACTTTTCCAAATTTGCTGATAAACATGTTGTGAAAGAGCCAATTTCTAAGATTTAATTGAAACTCTTGCTCATATAGCTGTAGCTTCAACAGATGTTGTAGAACGTTATATGCTTAATCAAGATGAACCATTTAATGATGAGGAAAAAGAGCTTTAGAACAAATATTATGGCAACAACCACCACAATTACAATTGCATATCCCACCTGATAATTTAGGAGTGCTACCACCACCTAAAGGGGATCCTAGTTTTGAATTAAACCTTTGCCTGCAAATCTGAAATATGCATATTTGGATGAGAAGAGCATATATCCTGTCATTATTAGTGCTAACCTTTCAGCTGAAGAAGAAGAGAAATTACTTGATGTGCTAAAGCTCACCGACCAGCCATTGGATACTCTCTTGATGATCTTAAAGGTATAAGCCCAGCTCTATGTATGCATAAAATTAATTGGAGAAGATGCAAAACCTGTTGTTGATTATCAACGCCGTCTCCATCCAAAAATGAAAGAAGTGGTAAGAAAAGAGGTAATAAGACTTATTGAAGCTGGTATCATTTATCCTATAGCTGATAGTAAGTGGGTTAGTCCTGTTCATTGTGTTCCTAAAAAGGGTGGAATGACTGTTGTTCCAAATGATGAGGATGAACTTGTGGCTCAACGTACTGTTGTTGGTTATAGGATGTGTATTGATTTCAGAAAATTAAATAAAGCAACTCGAAAAGATCATTATCCATTGCCATTTATTGATCAAATGTTAGAAAGGTTATCTAAACACTCTCACTTTTGCTATTAGATGGTTATTCAGGTTTCTCACAAATTCCTGTCCATAAGGATGATCAAGAAAAGACCACTTTTACTTGCCCATATGGTACATTTGCTTATAGGAGAATGCCATTCGGTGTAATGCTCCTGCTACTTTTCAAAGATGCATGAATGCTATATTTGCTGATTATATTGAAAAGATAATGGAAGTTTTTATGGATGATTTTTCTGTGTATGGTACTTCCTTCGATAATTGCTTGTTCAACCTTAACAAAGTTTTGCAGCGTTGTGAAGACCAACACTTAGTTCTTAATGGGAGAAGTGTCACTTCATGGTTACTGAAGGTATTGTTCTTGGGCATAAATTTCTGGAAAAGGAATAGAAGTTGATCCAGCAAAGATAGAAGCTATTGAAAAGCTACCATACCCAAGGGACATCAAAGGTATAAGAAGTTTTCTTGGGCATGCAGGTTTTTACCGTAGGTTTATTAAAGATTTCTCCAAAATATCAAAACCTCTAACCAATCTTTTGCAAAAGGATGTTCCTTTCTCTTTTAATGATGATTGCATTGAGTCCTTTAATATTTTGAAGAATGCTTTAATAAGTGCTCCTATTATTCAACCTCCTGATTGGAAATTGCCTTTTGAAATTATGTGTGATGCTAGTGATTATGCAGTTGGGGCTGTTTTGGGCCAACGTGTTGATAAGAAACTGAATGTTATCTACTCCATCCGTTCTGGATTAATTAACTCAGATTTAGTGCAAGTTGTACTAAATCTGAGTCAATTAATTCAGAACGGAGGGAGTATTATGCTAGTAGAACACTTGATGCTACTCAAAGAAATTATGCTACAACTGAAAAAGAATTTTTAGCAGTACTATTTGCTTGTGACAAATTTAGACCTTATATTACTGATTCAAAAGTCACATTGCATACTGATCATTCTGCTATTAACTGCTTGATGCATAAGATGGATGCTAAGCCTATACTAATAAGATGGTTACTTTTATTGCAAGAATTTGATTTACACATTGTTGATAGGAAAGGGGAAGATAATCAAGTAGCTGATCATCTCTCTAGAATGGAAAATATACCTGATGATCCTATTCCTATTAATGATAGCTTTGTTAATGAACAACATGCAAACATTAATGTTTCTAGTGCTAAAGTTGCATCTCCATGGTTTGCCAATTATGCAAATTTTATTGTTGGTAAAGTTTTACCTCCACACTTCACTCATCAACAAAGAAAGAAATTCTTTTATGATCTTAGACATTATTTTTGGGATGATCCTTTCCTTTATAAGGAAAGTGTGGATGGTATTATTAGACGTTGTGTACCTGAGCATGAACAACATGCTATTATAAGAGATTGTCATGACAGTCCCTATGGAGGGCATCATGCAGGAGATCGCACATGAGAAAAGGTATTACAATCTGGTTTTTATTGGCCTACTTTATTTAAGGATTGTGCTGAATATGTTAAATCTTGTGGTAAATGTCAAAGAGTAGGAAATATTGGTAGGAGAAATGAAATGCCTATGAATTATTCTTTGCCACTTGAGCCATTTGATGTGTGGGGTTTCGACTTTATGGGACCTTTCCCAGAATCAAAGACAAAGCATACTCACATTTTGGTTGCAGTTGATTATGTTACAAAGTGGGTGGAAGCAATTCCAACCAAAAGTGCAGATCATGCCACAACAATGAGGATGCTAAAGGACATCATCTTCCCCAAGTTTGGTGTTCCTAGGTTTTTAATTACTGATGGTGGTTCTCATTTCTTGCATGGTGTTCTTAGAAAAACTTTGGCAAAATATGATGTTAACCATAGAATTGCATCTCCTTATCACCCTCAAACAAGTGGACAAGTTGAATTAAGTAATAGGAAAATTAAACTAATTTTGGAAAAGACAGTTAATAAGTCTAGGTCTGATTGGCCACTTAAAATTAATGATGCATTATGGGCTTATAGAACTGCTTTTAAAAATCCTATGGGAATGTCTCCTTATAAAATGGTCTAAGGAAAAGCTTGTCATTTACCTGTTGAGTTAGAACATAATACTAGATGGGCTATTAAACAATTGAATTTTGATTTTAAGACTCCAGGAGAGAAAAGAATTCTTGACTTAAACCTACTAGATGAATGGAGAAATGAAGCTTATGAAAGTGCTAAATTGTTTAGAGAAAAAGTTAAAATTTGGCATGACAAGAAAATTAAGAGAAAAGAATTCAAAGTAGGTGATCAAGTTTTATTATACAACACTCGCTTTAAGTTTTCTGCAGGGAAGTTAGCTTCAAAGTGGCAGGGACCATTAGTGATACAGGAGGTGTACCGTTCAGGAGCCATCCGTCTTCACAGTGACATGAAAGGTAAACCTCATGTAGTTAATGGACAACGCCTTCAACCTTATATTGCAGGAAAGAGCTTCATCGGAATGGTGGAAGAGTTGAATTTACAAACACCGGAGGAGGTAATTGAGAGAAACCATGCAGTTTCAGAAACCCTAAATCAATAGAAGGTAACTTAGTGTTGGAAAGTTTCTCGGAATTGCATAATATTTTACGGAAGTCATTTTTTATGGAAATTAATGTGTGGGACAAGAAAACTGGACGAAGCGGAGACCCGAGGAAGGAAAGAGGGGGTCCCATGCGGCCAGGTACAGGGGCCGCGTGGGCCCACTCCTTTTGCCCCTCAGAGTCCTTTTTCGTCTCGTTTTCGATCCCGACGCTTCATCTTGATCTAAAAACCCTTAATATATACCCCTCTCTGCCGATCTAATCTCGCACCGAGCCTCCTCGAGCGATCTCTGTTTATGCTGTTTCTGTCTGTCAGGTTTTAGCCATGTCTTGCTCCGGATCCACCCAAGAGGGGGAGAGCCCTCCCAAGGAAGGTGCTGTGAACCGCTACTTCAACTCCGTGGTGGCACCGCCGAAGACCGTGTGCTTCAAGGAGGGGTGATGCTCGTGGAGGAGGTGAAGGCTCCCAAGGCCACCGGCACGGTGGAGGAAAGGCTGGGTGAGTTGGAGGACAAGACCTTCAGGTATGGCACTGTGGTTTATGGCAGCCTTGATGCTCACCACTTCATGAACCTGGAGCTGGAGAAGAAGGTTGAAGAGTACAAGAAGAGGCTTGAAGATCTGGAAGATAGGTACAAGGACGTCATCGACAAGTGGGAGAAGTTCCAATGCTTCATGTGGGATGTACAGAACCAGAACTGCGAATATGAAGAATGCTTCAAGAAGATTGCAACAGCTGCCACCCTCAGGTATAATGATCCACCTACATCTTTCCGTGATGGAAGGCCTTTCCCGTGAAAGATGGTTGAATGGGAGGAAGAATATGAGAAGGAGGAGGCTGCAACAAAGGAGAGTTCTAGCTAAACGTCAAGCTTGGGGGAGTTCCACCTAGTCTTTATCTTTATTAGTCTATCATATCTATCTAGTCATGGTGTGTTTTGCTTTTATCGTTTTGTTATCAATATCTCTTAGGCGTGTGTGAGCTCATGGAGCATTATCATGTATCTCTATCTTATGGTTTATCAATGAATATTAAAGTATGGTGTCGTCCATGATTCTTTTGTTTAGAGATTTATGGGTAATACTCATGCAAATGAGCGTGGCATATTTAGAGTTTCAGTCACATCTTTCCTTGAAATTAATTAACTTGAGTGTGTTGGACAATTGTAGAATTATCTCATTATAAAGTAAGTAAAGAGTCAATATGACTTGGAATTAAATTTGAAGTTGAGATATAGTCTTGTAGGATAAAAAGTTGAGAAGGGTTAATGAAAAGGATATAAAACACTCTTGTTAAGATCTAGTATCTTTTGATCAAATTAATGATCATGGATATTTCAATACTTATGCTATTGAATGTGTATGAAAAGGAAGGCACCTGAAGTTTCAGTTAGCCATGGGAAGTGTAAGATAAAGGTTGTATGGAGCATAGGAACTTGATTGAGATATCCATGACTAAAGTTTGCACTAGTTACTAGTGAAGCAAGGGTGAAAACAATTTTTATATCTATCTATCTTTTCATTTGTCTTCTTTGAACTTGTTATCCAATGAGAGTTTATCTTGTCTTTAAATTTCGGCAAAGTATAAAAGATTTTAATGCTTGCCATAAAGAGCAAAAGCATGTGAAAAATAATATGATTTGATTGTCCAACATACAATGGTTATTTGCTTTCAAAAGTAAGGGGTGATTGCTAGAGCTTCTACTTATGTTGCCCTCATGTGTATGAGTTTTAGTTCATTAATCTTATCTTGCAACTGAATATGATGATGATACAATGCTCGTATTTATTTATCAACCATAAGTCCATTGATGCATGTAATGATCTATGTCCTTACTTACTCGAGGACGAGTAAAGGTTTAATCTTGGGGGAGTTGATACATGCATTTTATATCATCATTTATACAACTTTTAGTATCATACTAGGAAACGTGCCCGTGCGTTGCAACGGGTGTAGAAAAAACAACTTTTTTAAATTTGGAAAAACAACTTTTCATTGAAAACATTGGCACAATCCAAATTTATGCCAAATCAATCGGCTTGCATAGAATAAATTTATTGGCATGAAGCATGAAGCTGACATAGGAGTTCTAGCATAATTTTGATTATTGGCATGAAACAATGTGAAGAAAAATAATAACTTGCTACACATAGTACTTTTACAGTATCATCAAGAAAATATTGGATTTTTCAGTACTGTATTAACTAATATATAGCCTTCTTATTTACGTATTCAATATGCAAAATAATGACGGGGCTTGAAGCAGGGAGAGTACACCTTCTAACCTTTTTATATTGCACACATTAGAAAGTGAGAAACAGACATAGAGTACCTCGGAGTGTACACTGCTCCTGTTCTGTATCCCCTACATCGTCCTCCGCACTGTGATGTATTCCATTGTCAATGAAGCAAGAGCAACATCAGAAAAGAAAAAAACTGCCATACCGGCCCGCGCGCCATTGTCAATGAAGTAAGATCTCTGAGCCATTATGTAGGGATTTGGTAGACGAGGGCGCCACTGTTCGGTGCCGAGCAGAACGGGAGACTCGACCTAGCCGGCAACGGGCAGGATTTGCTCTAGCTCATTGGGTATGAGCAGCTGATTGAGCCCGGGTCGCTACGGCCGGGCACCGCGACTCCGTCGGCGTCGAGCTGCCGCTGGCGCTGTACAAGCATAGCTGCCGCTGGCGTCTTGGTCCAGATGCAGGGAAGGGACCACATCAGCGACCGAGGCTAGCGGCGGATGGCCGGGGCTGGCTCTAACGTGGGCGTGGGCGAGCTCCGTCAAGCGCGACCGCGGGCGCGGCGAAATCCGGCCAAGTGCGACCTCGGCATCAGACGGCCCCCTTGGCCACGGAAGGCGCCTCGGCCGGCGGCGGATGGTCGGGGCTGGATCTGGCGTGGATAGGCATGGCGTGCGGTGGAGCTCCAACCTTGCCGCAAACCTCTTGCCCCTCCTCCCGTGCAACCTCCAGGTCCTCTTCAGCGCCGCGCTCCACGCCTAGCCGGCGCCCATCTCTATAATCGGCGGCACCCGCGGAGGATGACGAGAGCGCACCATCGAGGCCAGCGTTTGCCCGCGCCTGGTCTTGGTGGAGAAGGCGGTCTTGTTGGTGGAAAAAACGAACCGTTACGACTTAAGCGTGGCAAGGTGGGTAATATTTCTAACAACACAGGGGTAAAATCGGAAATAAAAATGACGTACCACAAAAAACCTTAATGCTTTTATTATTAGGTATAGATTAGAATGTTATTTACATTATTATATCACTGTTTTTGCAAGTTTTAGATGATTTATGGGACTTTCATACAAAGTCCCTATTTTTGGTATTTAATTTCTGGGAGGCAGAAAACCTCATTTTCTTGTTTTTAATGTTTCAGGAGCTACAAGGACTCAAATAATAAAAGGAAAAATACCACGCCAGTTTTTCATCGGGAGAAAGGCAGTAGGAAGAAGATCGAAGACAGGAGGGCCACGAGGCCCAAGTTAGGTGGGCCCACGCGACCCATGTACCTGGCCGCGTGGGACTCACCAAAAGGAGCCTCGGGCTCCTCCTCGCCTGGGGCTTTTTATCGACGCCTTCGTCTCGCCCGAAAAGTGACGCCCTAATTTTCCCTAGACCATCCGAGGCGGCGACAGCGGCGAAACTACCGATTCCCTCTTAGGGGGGCCAGATCCTGCTGCTCCGGAGCTTCGGAGAAGGGGAAAATCATCGTCATCGTCATCACCTCTCCTCCTTGGCGTGGGAGGAGGCCTCTACATCATCACCCCCATAAAGACCAGCACCATCTCCATCATCATCACCGTGATCCACTCTGTTCCCCTCGTAGTTTGAGAGTTGCTATACCCTAGATACTTGTTTTGTGCTACTATTTATGTTTGTGATTGAGTACTTGTCATTATTTGGTGGTGAAGTTATATTTTCAGATTGTGTTGCACCACTTATGCCACTGAATATCATTATGTTTGCACGTTGTGAGTAGTTCCTATATGTTCCTAAGGGCATAGGATGAATTGGCAATGATTTATATATAACATGTGTTGATATTTTGTCAAGAGTTTATCTTTTATGTGATTCTATGATGGTGTTGTGCGAACGTCGACTGCACAACACTTCACCTATATGGGCTCATAGGAGAACACCGTAGTATAATGAATTGAGGGAGACTTGGGAGGACATGTAAACCTGAGACCGAGTCATGAAGGTATATTATGAGGGTATTAGTATCGGGGACCTTAGAGTGTAATGCTATGGTGGGACTTTATGTCTTAATAATTCTTGTGCAGTCATTTACTTGGCCACATGATCCATCATAAGGGGATGTAGTTTATTTATTTAGCTATACCTAATTATGGCTCTGTCCAAAGAAGATTAAAACTTGACAAGATATTCAACGTGTGGTTTAACAAATCTCTATGCCTAGCAATATCCATGCCGCCCTCGGGAACGTCTTCCACATGTAAGTTACACATCACTTGAGCTTGTCCTCTTGCCACATAAGAGGATTGGGCTTTCTCTCATTGAGAGCTTTCACTTGCTACTATTTGTTTTCTGCATTGCAACTATACAATCAAAAATACCAAAAACACTTGCATCTTTTATTGTTTTATTTATCAATCTTGCTAACCAATACCTTCAGCTCCTCGTGCTAACCAAATAGGTATATCCAAGTCAGTGTTACTTACATGGTTTATTGATAACCCTATCCTATGAAGTAGAACCCTATCATTAGTTTGTGATGGAGGAAGTCAGGAGATGTTTCATGATAGTGAAGAATCATCGACATTTAGATACGAAAAGTATGTCAATTCCCTAATGAGGCAGTTCAAAAGGGATTCACTTGATTCTAGTATAAGGTGTTAAGGAATTAGGAGATGGCATAAACAATGACGGAAGCTACACTACTACTACTGAAGTTCCATGAGAAGCTACATGAAGGATCTGATTAGTTCCCAAATATTTGTTCTAACTAGACGGAAGATTCAAGCTACATGGAGTTTAGTTCCAGAAGAAACCAAGCCATACCGCAACTACTTGTTGAATAATTGGGATTATTGCTTCTGTGCCCTGGTTCTCTCTAGTTTATCTGTTTGTGCCACCCCCGCGTAGTTTCTCTCGTCCGTGCCCTGGCTGTGCCGCAAATGGCCCGCGGCTGGCGAAGACAGCCGTTTCCGCCCTTTGACCGTTCACAAACCTGTTACATGTGGGCCCAGCGAAGTGCATGCACCCGTCCCACTTAAAGCTTACAAGTGGGCCAGCGGTGGAGGAGTGCTTGCATGCAGCCGTACGTGCGCGACCATGCCTGTGCTCGCCGTCCCCAAATTTGCACCGCGCCTTTAATGGCGTGCCCCCTGGCCGGCAAAAAGCTGCCTCGCCGCCTACACTGCCGGCCCGGCCGCACATCTGCTCCGCCATCCTCGCGTCTCTCTTGCCTACTCTGTCCTGCTGCAAGCTGAGCAGTCTGGAGCCGAATCAATGCCCGATCACCATTACTGCCGTCTAGACCGCGACGCCGTCCAGACCGCAGATGGCTTTAAAAGGAGCCATCACCTTGCCCATTGCGCTCAGAAATCCCCTCTTCCTCTCCTAGACACCCTCGCCCAGTCCCTTATCTCTCCATGGCTCGTGGTGATGGCAGCTGCACTCCCAGCTCGAACCGCCGCTGCCATGTCTGCTATCCTTGGTTTTTTGAGGCGAGCGAGGGTAGCGGCATGGGGCGTGGGCGTGGGCGTGCGCGTACACCTCCAAGTTCGAGCAGGATGCGTTCAAGGATGGAGATTGCACGATCCGGGGAGTCTCCAAGGCGCAGTCGCAGGGGCAGGGACATGGGCATGGCCATTGCTCCCGATCCCATTCCCTTCATCGATCTGTCCGACGAGGACGACGAGGATGACCCGGGTATGGACTGGACCATGGCCTGGAAGGACGAGGTCACGGAGGTCCTGGACCCGGGTATGGCCTGGGCCATGGCCGACCATAAAGCCACGGAGCAGGCCAAGCATTCCGCCGCCGCGCAGCAACGGCTCAAGGGGAAGAAGAAGGTCATGTGGTCGCCGTCGAACATCAACGCCCGAATGGAGGTCGATGCCAAGGGCAAGGGCAAGGGCAAGGCCGAGTCGGTGGAGGTTTCCGATAACGAGGACGAGTGGTAGTCCATTTTAGTTATTAGTTGCTTTATTAAGGGCAAGTGCCAATTTAGTTATTAGTTGTTGATCTATTTTATAATTTTGTACTACCATGAAATTTGGCAAGGCCTTGTGCTTGACGTTTCCAATTGTGTGTGTAAATCCCCATTTGGTGTGCCAAAATCCACTTCAGTTTGCAAATGTTGCTTAGAAATGGGGCCGTTTACCCTACCTTTGGAGCTCATTTGAAAGACATTTTTCAGCGAGTCCACCATTTTTGCTTAGAAATGGGGCCGTTTACCCTACCTTTGGAGCTCATTTGAAAGACCTTTTTCAGCGAGTCCACCATTTTTGCTTAGAAACGGGGCCATTTACCCTACCTTTGGAGCTCATTTGAAAGACATTTTTCAGCGAGTCCACCATTTTTGCTTAGAAATGGGGCCGTTTACCCTACCTTTGGAGCTCATTTGAAAGACATTTTTCAGCGAGTCCACCATTTTTGCTTACAAATAGAGCCGTTTACCCTACCTTTGTAGCTCATTTGAAACACATTTTTCAGCGAGTCCAAGCTCATTTGAAAATTTATATGGATTCAAGCTAGATTTGACCGAGCTCATGGCTATCCCCATTTGGTGTGCCAAAATCCCCATTTAAGTTACGATGACGGGTTACAGCCAAAATCCCCATTTGGTGTGCCAAAATCCACATTTTGTGTCACTCAGGCAAATGGGGGTGGGCGAGCCAAAATCCCCGTTGGGTATGCCGTGGTCCACTCGTCAGCGGGTAAAGCCCTAGTCCTACGCGCGCGTCCAATCAGATCGCAGAATGAGCTTCTCACGGATCGCCCCAAGTCCGCCTGCAGATTCCTTCTAGAGGAACGATCGGACGGCTACAGTTCACCGCTAGGGTTAGTTCGACGGTCATTGTTCAAATGGGGTTTCGAGGCACTCAACGGGGTTTGAAGGCACTTAACGGGGTTTTGAAAAGTTTGATAAAGTGTCCAAGCTTCATTTTGAAGTGACTAAGAAGGATCGAGTCTTCGTTTTTCAAATTTCATGTTTTAAACTTGTTTAAATGTCGGTCAACGTTAAGTTGACCGAAATTTGAAATGAGCTTCAAATATTCAAAAAAATCAAAAAATGGAAAATCCTGCGCGCATAGTCGTCTTATGTCATATACTAACGATTTAAGCTGATAAACAATGTCTATACACATTCAGATGAAAAATGCATGTATCTAAGTGATATCCTCGAACTATGTCGTATGAACTCGAGGTTCAAATGAGCTTCAAATATTCAAAAAAAAATCAAAAAAATGGAAAATCCTGCGCACATAGTCGTCTTATGTCACATACTAATGATTCAAGTTGATAAACATCATCTATAAACATTTCATATGAGAAATGCATGTATCTAAGGCGATATCTCAGACTATGTCCTATGATTTCTAGGGTGAAGAGAAGGGGTTTTGGATTTCCAACATAAAATGTTCAAACACCTCACAAAGTTTCATTTTGGAGTGACTAAGAAGGATCCATGCTTAGTTTTTCATTTTCATGTTTTAAACTTGTTTAAATGTAGGTCAACGTTAAGTTGACCGAAATTTGAAATGAGCTTCAAATATTCACAAAAAGTCAAAAAATGGAAAATCCTGCGCACATAGTCGTCTTATGTCATATACTAACGATTCAAGTTGATAAACAAGGTCTACACACGTTTAGATCGCGTAACTACACGGAGGGCGCATTGTGGGTGCCGTTCACGTCCAGTTCATGTCCAGATCACGCTTGGTGTGTTGACACGGATGCACCGACGCATATTTGCACGTAAACAAAAAGTTAATCGCGTCAGTTCTCGCAAAAAATGCTTCTGCTACGTGTAGATGTCTCACAGCGTCTCCAACTGCATTCAATTTGACCAGAACGACGACGCACATCAACTGTTCGACACTTGGACTCGACACGTCAAGGGGCACCAGATGACGTGGTGAACATTTACAAGCATGTCAGTTCGACTAGACCTGAAGCGCGGTCACACGATGTCATCATTGCGAATAAAAACTGTAAATCGTGTTGTCATTTCACACTGCCTTGGCAAGAAAACGAAGCGACCGGCTGCCGACTGTTCGGTGCCCCAAGCGGTTATCGATCTACGCGCCGGCGGCAGTGAATTCATCACTATCCCTTCATCGCACATAAAAACCCCAATCCCATTGCATTGCGGTTCACTCGGTTCTCTCTTCTCGACATTGCCATTGTGCAGTTCTTCTTTCTTCTCTCCAGCCCGAAAAAACCCCAACCACCCCCTTCCCTGCAATGGATCCGTGGTGGCAGTACGAAGCCATCCCGAGCGACTCCGACTGCGAGGGGAACCCGATCCCGTGGTGGGAAGAGGGCCACGGGCATTGGCAGGAGAACGTCGGCTCCGACGACGACGGCAAGGGCGACGACGACGACCAGGGGAAGACGGCGACGACGACCCCGACTCCGACGACAACGACGGGTCCGAGGAGGAGGACTCAGACCCGGAGTTGGAGCCGCAGGATGGCAACGGCTCCGACTCCGACGAGGAGGAGGAGGAGGAGGGCAACGAGGAGGAGGAGGAGCCTCCACAGGAGGAGGATGAGGACGAGGAGGACGGCGACGACGGCCACGGCTCCGACTCCGACGACTCTGACGACGACGGCGACGAACCGCCAGCCCAGAGGCAGCGCATGCAGTAGCAGTGCATTAGTTGCACTGCTACTGATTAGTAGTAGTATTAGGCCGCCGCCGGTGTAGTAGCACTGCATAAAGCACTGCTAATCTTGTCTTATCTTTTGTAAAACCGCAAGAATCTTTTGTAATCAATGTTAATAGTAATTATGAATCATAATTTCAGTGTTAATCTTGTCTATTCAGTTTCAGTTTCAGTGTTAGTTGTAATCAGTTTCAGTTTTAGTGTTAACGCGTAATTTCTAATCATAATTTCAGTGTTAATCTTGTCTATTCAGTTTCAGTTTCAGTGTTAGTTGTAATCAGTTTCAGTTTCAATGTTAACGCGTAATTTCTAATCATAGTTTCAGTGTTAATCTTGTCTAATCAGTTTCAGTTTCAGTGTTAATTGTAATCAGTTTCAGTTTCAGTGTTAACGCGTAATTTCTAATCATAATTTCAGTGTTAATTTTGTCTAATCAGTTTCAGTTTCAGTGTTAATTGTAATCAGTTTCAGTTTCAGTGTTAACAACGTACTAACCAACTCACTAAACAATGACTCGTTTCCTAATCAGTTAATTCAGTGTTAACACGGGTTAATTTCAGTGCTAACGACGTACTAATCAACTCACTAAACAAATCAGTTAATTAAGTGGGCCGAGACCCCACTTCAACTCACTTCCTGACCCAGTTAATCTCACTTCCTCACGCCACCTAACTCGCTTCGCTTCCTGTCCCCACTTAACTTGCTCCCTGTCCCCACTTGACGGGTCCCACTTCCAACTCACGAGCCGCGCCAGGCCGACCCCACAAGTCAGGCCAAGTTACGGTGAAACGAGGTTGACCAGACGGAAACTGCCGTCTTGGCCATCGGCGAGTTTGCCAGGGCACGGACGAGGGAAACTACGCGGGCATGGCACAAACAGATAAAACTGAGGTAGGTAGGGCACAGAAACGATTGACCCTGAATAATTTGTCCTTGCATTACTCCATTGCAAATGGGCAATTGGGGTAATTGCCGAGTCAAAGAGTTGTTAGAATAAGAATATAAGGTGCTATAAACCTATCTTTTTGTGTATAGCATCTAGACCTGGGTACTTGATATGTTTTTACTCAATGTACTACTTATTTCACGGGCTTATGTTGCATGATTGTTATATAACTGCATTTGCGATTTATTGGATCTTATTGGATTTTTGATTGTCTAGGTTGGTACATGAAGGTAGAATTTGATGTACAATGGCATGATTGTCACATTGAGTTATTTTCTTTGATGTTACTGATCTAGAGGTAGATAGGACTCGTGTAAGGGAGAGACGTGTTCTCAGAAGTGTCAAACAACAAGGAAAGCACATGAAGAGAAGGAAGTCAAGGTGATCAATGTAAACGAAGCTACACGTGGGAATGGACCACAACCCACATCAAATTTGGATTTGGAGGTCTACATCATCAGGACATGGAAAGATGGAGGAACTATGTATGATCAAAGACGAGTATAAGCACAAGATGAAGGAAGGTTAACTATTGATGACGACAGAAAAGCTACATGAGAAATTTCCCTAAAGTAGGAGTATTATGAAGATAGAAGATCTAGACATCAGGTCTGGTCGTGACCAACCTCTGATTTGGACGATCAAATAAAAAGACTTATCGAAGGATGACGATTATAGAGTGAAGGACATCGACCGGGAATTGAAATATGATGGATGAAGAAGTCACAATATGTAGTCATATATAGTTGAGAGTTGTCACAACTTGGCGGAAGAAGTTGGTGTTCGGTGAACCAAAAGGCACGACTAATATTTGGAGTAAGTTAAAAAGAAGTTGTATAGAACTTCTATGTCTACAAGAGCCATGAAGTTGATGGTAGAGATTATAAAGCAACATTCCGATACTTAGCATGCAATAAAAAAGTCTGATATTTGGGGCAAGACAAGATATCAGTATCATCGAGATCAAGGAGAAACGACGTCAAAGTTCAACGTTCCGATGGACACACATCAGGACCATAGGAGACGAATTCCTTGATTGTCGATAGTCAAAGGAGTTAGTTATTAAGAATGTGGTCAACAAAGATATGTGATGTCGAAGTATAGTGAAGCTACCATCTAGACGGGTTAATTATAGAGTAGGATGGATTACCATAGAATTGACATCCTATGTCCAAGGACTCAGATGGAGGTTGAACTTACTAC
This sequence comes from Poa pratensis, assembly GCA_947311845.1. Classification (NCBI taxonomy): domain Eukaryota; kingdom Viridiplantae; phylum Streptophyta; class Magnoliopsida; order Poales; family Poaceae; genus Poa; species Poa pratensis. The sequence goes on along the minus strand of CAMZMU010000063.1, from coordinate 137,739,188 downwards.
AGATTGAAGAGTCACATCGTCTGATCAATCAAAAGATAGGAATCAGTTGCAACAACAGACAGATGAAGGAGTTGTTATATCAACCGCGTTTGCACTAGATAACCAACAACTTGTCTCTAACACCCCAAATTTTGGAACCAAGAAAAACTTAGTTTTACAAGACCCAAAACTCAGAACCAACAAAAACTTTTTGAAAAGCTACACTAATCTTGGTGTTTCCCTTGTTGTTGTGTTTGTTTGACCGCGTCTACTTTGTGGTTTGTGTTAACATCCACCAAAATATCAACCTATGAACCCAACCTAGATAAATTATCTATAATCTTGGTGATCTCATGTCATGACAAGAAAAATAATCCATATATCTTCTCCAATCCTATTTTGGCCAAACTCTTTTGAAATACTTGATTTTAAATACAACCCAAAAGTCTATTGTTTGGGGAAGGCAAATGTATCTCTAAAATATATATCTTTCTAAATCTATGGAGATCTATATAATATCTCAAACCTTGATAATTCCCTTGTATTAGTAGCTCTTATTTTAAAACTCTTACTTTCTTCCTTTTGAAAACAATAAAGGTGGGAAGTATACTACCCATATATTTTAGCAACCTTTTGAAAAATATCAAGTTTTGGAGTCAAGCTTTTCCAACATCAAATTTGTCACGATGATACTTGATCACCATCCACCCACATAACTAAGTATTTTATAGTTGCTTGAGAACCTATTTTGTTGCTTGTTTAACTTATGTTGTGTTGATTGATTTTACCTTGTTGTGTGGCTAATTAATCAAGAATTGCTTGAACATTTATTTGATAACACACTTGACAACAATTTGGTCTATGTCTTGCATAAAAACAAACTCCTAACTTTGTTGAACAATTTGAAATTAAGATCATAAGGTTAATGATCTTATCAAATAATTCTCTCTACCTAACTCTCTATTTCTTTCAAACAAATATTTTATTTATGAAAATAATCCCGTGGATGAGATGGAATAATAACCATCCCATTCTCATACCCCTCTTTTCTCAAAATTATATTTTCAAATAAATATATTTCAAATTCTTATTCTTTCTTTACTTGTTTGGATTATCAAAAATCCAATTTTTTTTACTTACACAAAAATTTACCAAGTAAACCACAAATATTGTTGTTTATATTTAAACCAAGGCATGGACATAATTCATCCAAATTTGAATTTAAATCTCACTCAGGCATTCTGTCGAACAGTTGGTGTGCATAAACCCTGATGGACTAAAAAACCAATTAAAAATTTGTGGTAACCTAGTAAAAACGTGGCCACTCTCTCCCTCTCACATAGACCAGCCAGAATCACACTCGAGTGCTGGCCATCTTGGCAGTTCTGGGGCACGAGCAAGCGCCTGTTTTCACTTGAAGATCTGGATCGCTGTTTTCAGAGGAAGGGAGAGTAAACCCGGCACTGGATGGGCCGGGTCGTGGAAATTTTGCACTCATCATCTGGAATTGAACCGAAAGATGCAATCTCAACGTTGGAAAAGACATGTAGTTATACACCTTTGGTCCAGAAGCTGGGACGTTTGAAAGAAAGTCACAAGGGCAAACCCGTCACGATGGCCGAGTTATTGGAGGCCTGTAACAAGCATGCTGCAACAGACAAAACGCAAGATGATCCTGAGGAAGGAAAGGGCAAAAACCCGGCAAACAATGGTAGGAACATCAATGGCAACAACAACAACTCGCATAAGAGAGGGCACAATGAGGGAAGTTCAGAGTTCGTGGCAAACACAAACACCGGGTTTCAAAGGCCCAGGACTGATGGTCGATACCATGATGGAAATAGAGGAAACAATGGAGGCTATAATGATAACAACAGAGGAAACAATGGAGGATACAATATTTTCAGTGGATCACGACCCATGAGTACGGAAGAGGCGTTCAGAATGCCGTGTCCTCGTCATAGCAGGAACGATAAGCCGTCAAATCATTCACTGGCTCAGTGTGCAGATCTTAACAGATGGAAGAACAACGAGATTCAAAGGGCACTACAAGCAGCAAACAGGGGTGGAGGACCCGGCTCGGGTGCAAGCCCGGCCGCGGCTCCGCTCACTGGAGCCAACGCAACACCAACCGGCCCTCCAGCCGGCTCAAGTTCTCAAGGCCAGGGCGTGTTCAACACTCAGCCTAAGCAGCTTGGTTCATATCATGTTTATACATCGAACACTTCGAAAAAGGAGAGAAAAGTAATTCGAAGGGCTGTTAATGCGGTGTCAATGGGAGCACCCAGGTATTTAAGGTGTTCTGAACAAACAATTACTTGGAGCAGAGCAGATCACCTGGATCATGTGGAACACCCGGGTCTGCTTGCGTTGATCGTGGCCCATCAAGTGGAGGGTTACGAGCTGAAAAAGGTTCTCATGGATGGAGGTAGTAGCATCAATATCTTGTACTCGGAAACTTTCTTGTGCATGCGTCTCAAAAAGTCTCAATTACAGAAGACATCCATAGTTTTTCATGGCATAGTTCTAGGGAAATCAGCAACTCCATTGGGAAAAATCACATTAGAAGTGGCTTTTGGCGAGTCCTGGGAAAACTTTAGGTCAGAGATGCTAGATTTTGAGGTGGTAGATTTTCACAGTCCTTATCATGCGTTGCTGGGAAGGCTGGCCTATGCCAGGTTTATGGCCCGGCCTTGTTACGTGTACTTGCAGTTGAAGATACCGGGTCCTAAGGGGATCATTAATGTGCATGGAAACAGGCAGATAGCTGCAGAATGTGACGAAGGACATGCGGCCATGGCAGAGCACGCATGTGCCAAAGAGTAGTTGAAAAGTTACAGGGCAAATCTTGACCCGGCAGATAATACGGTCCTGAAAAGGCCAACCACAGAAGATGACAGGGCAAAATTCAAGTCAGCCCAAGATACAAAGATGATAGATTTTGTGGAGGGGGACTCTTCCAAGCAGTTCTCCATAGGGTCAAACCTGACTGATAAATAGGAAAGCGCGCTCATCGAGTTCATCCGTGAGAATCGGGATGTTTTTGCATGGACACCTAGTGACATGCCAGGTATTCCGACTGAAGTCGCTGAGCACAAATTACATGTTGACCCTAAAGCCCGGCCAGTAAAGCAGGGTATGAGAAAAATGAACGCTGAAAGGAGAAAAGCCATTGGAGAGGAGATAGCTCGGCTTCTGGCAGCCGGCTTTATCATGGAAGTTTTTCACCCAGAGTGGTTGGCTAACCCGGTTCTAGTGCTGAAGAAGAACAATGAGTGGAGGATGTGCATAGATTTTACCAGTTTGAACAGATTTTGTCCAAAAGACCCGTTTACTTTGCCGCGTATCGATCAGATTGTTGATGCAGTGGCAGGAAGTGAGCTCCTGTGTTTTCTGGATGCTTACTCTGGTTACCATCAGATCAAGTTGAATAGAGAAGATTGGGAGAAGACCTCGTTCATTACACCCTTTGGGGCTTTCTGTTACAAGACCATGACCTTTGGATTGAAAAATGTGGATGCCACTTATCAAAGGTGCATCCAGAACTGTTTTGCGGATCAGATTGGGCACAACGTCCATGCTTATGTTGATGATGTGGTGATCAAGTCAGAAAAAGCCGAGTCATTTATCAAAGATCTCAGGGAAACGTTTGCGAACCTACGAAGATAAAATATGATGCTCAATCCAACAAAGTGTGTGTTTGGTGTGCCAGCTGGAAAGTTATTGGGTTTCATTGTGTCCGAGCGTGGAATTGAGGCAAACCCAGACAAAATCTGGGCTATACAGTGCTTGGAGAAACCAAAGGAATAGAAGGATGTTCAGAAACTTACAGGCTGTGTGGCCGCCTTGAGCCGGTTTATAGCCCGGCTCGAGGAGAAAGCAATACCGTTGTACAAGCTCCTGAAGTAAACAGACAATTTTGTGTGGGATCAAGAGGCAGATGATGCATTCGAAGCTTTGAAGGAGCAGTTGTCTAAAGCACCAGTACTTGCAGCGCCGGGTCCCAAGGAACCCATGTTACTGTATGTCGCTGCCGGGCCTCAAGCGGTGAGCGATGTGGTTGTGGTTGAGCATAAAGAGGGAGGCAAAGAACACCCAAAGGCCGATTTATTATGTTAGCGAAGTTTTGTCAGAAACAAAGCAAAGATATCCTCATTGGCAGAAGTTGGTGTTTGGTGTGTTCATGGCAAGCAGAAAGTTGAAGCCATATTTTCAAGAGCATCCCATTACGGTGGTGAGCTCGATCCCACTTGCAGATATCATACGAAATTCTGAAGCTACAGGAAGAGTGGCCAAGTGGGCTATTGAGATGGGAGATTATCATATGAACTATGCGCCTAGGACAGCTATCATGTCTCAAGCCCTGGTGCAGTTTCTTAATGATTGGACACAGATAAGTGCACCACCTCTTGTTCCTAAAATTCAGTCCTGGGTCATGCACTTTGACGGGTCTAAGCACGAGCAAGGATTAGGAGCTGGGTTGTGTTAACATCCCCAAAGGGAGAAAAGATGAGTTATGTCTTGCAGATTCACTTTGATTGCTCCAATATTGTGGCTGAGTATGAGGCTCTGTTACATGGTCTAAAAATCGCAAGAGAGATGGGGATCAAGTACATCAGATGTTTTGGGATTCTAATCTGGTGGCTCAGCAAGTTTCTGGCACTTGGGACAGGAAAGATGCAAAGATGGCGGCTTATAGAAGAGAGGTAGATAGAGTTGTCGGGTTCTTTTCTGGATATCAAGTGGATCACGTAGACCGGCGCAAAAATGATGCAGTTGATGCTTTGTCAAGACTCGGCTCCAAGCGAGAGCCGGTTCCACCCAACACTTTTCTTGATGAGCTGCGAGTTCCATCAGTTAAACCTGAAGATGAGGAAGATTATGCGTATCTGGGTAACCCGGATTCATAGTTAGTAGCAGCAGTACATGAGATTCCTGCATGGACAGAGCCATATCTTGCTTATCTTATGAGTGGGGAGTTGCCCCAGCAGGAAATTATAGCCCGGCAGATTGTGCGCCGGGCCAAAGCTTACGTGGTCATTGATGATGAGCTTCACAAGAGAAGTACCTCTGGTGTATTTCAGCGATGTGTTTCACCAGAGGAAGGCCGGTAAATTTTGAGGGAGATACATGAGGGAGATTGTGGGCATCATGCTTCCACAAGATCGTTGGTAGCAAAAGCGTTTAGACATGGCTTTTATTGGCTCACAGCAAATGAAGATGCAGAGCGTTTGGTGAGTAGATGTGATGGGTGTCAAAGATATGCCCGGCAGATTCATGTGCCGGCTCAAGAGTTGCGCACTATCCCTTTAACTTGGCCATTTGCAGTTTGGGGGATGGACATGGTTGGGCCTTTTCAGATGTCCCCATGCAAGAAAACTCATCTCTTGGTGGCAGTTGATAAAATCACAAAGTGGGTTGAGGTTATGCCAGTCACAAATTGTGAAGCTGCTACAGCAGTTATGTTCCTGAAGAGGATCATCCACAGATTTGGGTATCCACATAGCATCATCACAGATAATGGGACCAATATGTCACTTGGGGAGATGCAAAAATTTGTGGAAGGAGTGGCATACGCCTGGATGTAGCTTCTGTGTCTCATCCTCAAGCCAATGGGCAAGTTGAGAGATCAAATCAAGAGGTGCTCAAAGAGCTAAAACCAAGACTCCGGGTCCCGTGCATTAGAGCTGCTGAAGCTTGGGTAGAAGAGTTACCATCAGTAGTTTGGGGCATCAACACAACACCCAATAGATTCACCAATTTGACTCCTTTCTTCATGGTTTATGGGGCTGAAGCTTTGTTACCAAGTGATATAATTCATGACTCGCCGCGCGTGGCGGGTTATGTTGAGACAGAAAACGAGAAGAGACGGCAGGATTCACTGGACCTGTTAGAAGAGCATCGAGAGAAAGCACTGGAAAGGTCGGCAATTTATCAGCAAGATCTGCGGAGATACCATGCACGCCGGGTCAGAGCTCGTACCTTCCAGGAGGGTGACCTAGTGTTGCGATGGACGCAAAATAGAGATGGGATGCACAAGTTATCTCCCCCATGGGAGGGACCCTTCATTGTGAGCAAGAATTTGCACAATGGGTCTTATTATCTGGTGGATGCGAGAGAAAAGTCAGAAACTATCAATGACACTACAAGATCCACATTTTCGATGCAAGAGCGTGAGCGGCCATGGAACATTGCCCACTTACGCCCCTATTATACCTAGTAATAGGCCGGGTCTTGATATGTAATGCACGATGTAACAGGCAGCAGGTTTCAGACGCGCTCTTTTCCTTAACAGGGTACCTAAGGGGACTGGAAGGTTTTTAATGAGGCGGCTTGCTGACCTAACCTTTCTTATCAATAAAGTGAAGGTTGAACAGAAATTTTTGTCTTTTTCCAGATATTTACTTTCTTGTATTGTCCTTTATGGTTATTTGTTTCAGGTCTTGGGGGTTAGCCATTGAAGCATCACAATGGTTCGCCTCAAGACCCGGATTAACTTTGCGCTCAAGTCTCATATATCAGGTCTTGGGGGTTAGCTGTTCAAAGAGGGGACATCTAACCCAAGGCCCGGTTTAATCAGCTTACTTAAAATTCATTTATTAGGACTTGGGGGTTAGCTGTTCAAAGAGAGAACACCTAACCCAAGACCCGGCTTGTTTAGCTCAGCCAAGTTTCACATATTTGGTCTTGGGGGTTAGCTGTTCACAGAGAGAACATCTAACCCAAGACTCGGTCCATTGGTCCTAGTTAAAAGTCATATATTGAGGCTTGGGGGTTAGTTGTTCAAACAGTGAACATCTAACCTCATAACCCGGTTTATTTTAGTTGTTATCTTTCATGCATGCTTTAGAGTTACAAAGTTCTTTTTCATCTTTATGTTTAGTTATTTCTTTTTGTTATAAGTTCTAGTAGTATTATGATATTGAGCAAGTGAGATATATGGGTCAATGGGGTAAATGTGCAGAGTTAAGCCATTACTTTCCAGAACATTGATCCGGGTCTTGGGGGCTCTTGCTTAAATAGCCTGTAGCTGCAATCTCAAGACCTGGCCTCGATGCCATCACTTTTTCTCGATTATCTTGTTGTTGAGTTTGATGTGACTCGCGCTTATATGGCCTGATTGCTCACTTGTGAATTCAATCAGCCATGAAGCCCAAAGGGACTTGGTTTGACGCTGTTTTTATCAGCGGAGTTGCGACAGGATTATCGTCCATGCGAAAGCCAACTCACGGTTAAAAGAAATCGAAAGGGTCATCCAAATCATTCAAAAGTACGAGGTTTTAAACAAAGCAAGTTTAACCGGGTTACAAACCAAGTAGCATACGTGCAAAGGCGCACGATCAAAACATGAGGCAGGAAATATCAAGTTATTACAGAACTGGCCCAAGGGGCCGAATAAGATTGTTTTTTAGGCAGAAAAAGTACATTCTGCAGCACTATTAACTATCGGCTTCAGGAGCCGGGTTGCGAGGAGGAGAGCTGGTGGTCTGATTTTTAGTAGTTTTGGCCAGATCATCTCCTTTGCTAGCTGTAGTTTCTTCTACTGTGGTTTCCTTCTCTCCAGTCTGGGCCTTGGGGGATGTGTCTTCATGCCAGGTAATTTGACGAAGAGATTGGAAGAAATTTTCGTGCTCATCTTCAACTACAGCTCGGCCAGGTGCCGGGATGTTGGGAGTGGAAGTGCTGGGTGCAGCATCAGTGTTTGTACTAGCAACTTTTTCCTTGGCCACAGAGTCTTTGAAGCTTTGGAGAAGGTCTATGCGAACTGGTTCCAGGTCAGCAATCTCTTCATCATCCGAGTCATAACCACTTTGCAAAGAGTTAAGCTTCAGCTTATCAGCGATCTTGTCGAGGGAAGTGTTGTCTGCGTTAAACTGAGGCCAACCTTTGACAAGAGGAGTCGGGTTAAGATTGGGATAATAGGCTTTGGCCAGAGCAAGGCTTCGCATGGCACCGGCTCTGCATGCTGATTCTTGAGCAAGTTGATCCACTGAGGCACGGTGGATAAGTGACCAAGGACATCATAATAAGCGTTGGGCGGGTTGTCCCAGTTTCTTGTGGCCTTGATCACCTCACAGCTGCCAAAGTATAGCTGCCGGGTCAGAGTATACATGCATTTGATTTTCTCCGCGGCAGTTTTGCGGAGATTTCCGTCACGTGGACCTGATAACAGAGAAATTGAAATAAGGCATATTGTTGCCCGGGATCAAGATAGTAAGAATGTTTTGGTCAGTTTGAGAAAATGCTTACCAACTAAGGATGCAACCATATAGGTGATCATTTTCTTCAGCTTATCAAGTTCTATGGAAACTGTGTCAAGTTTCTGTTGGAGAGCAGATTTTTCTTCTTTCCAATGCTCCTCATGTTCCTCTAGTTCAGCTTTCAAGTCAGAGTTATCTTGAGTTAGGTTGGTCACCTTCTCTTCCAGGGCTTGAAACTGTACAGAATCAGCCTACCGGGCTTCAGTTTCAGTTTTTATAATGCCATGGAGCCGGGAAATTTCATTCCCTGCCTCAGCAAGTTGATCCTGAAAGCGAAAAAAGAAGTTGTTACCACGGTAAACATGGATAAAAAGTTTTTTGCCCAAGCTCCTGAGAAACTTGGGGGCTGGCAAATTCAGTTTTTGGCTTCAAGTGTTCTGAGAATTTTACAACACAAGTCCCAGGTCGCCGTGGACTGGATAACCCGGGACTTGGGGGCTAGGAAATTGTGATTCTAAAAATAAAGAAAAAAGTAACTTAGTTGTTCTGTTGTTAAGTCCCGGGTTATAAAGATTTATAACCCAGAACTTGTGGACAATAAGTTCAAAAGTTGTTTTCACAAAGTTTTAAAGCAGTTATGTTATACGAAGTACCAAGCTTATCACAAGTGATAAGCTTAGTACTTGGGGGTTAGACATAATATGGATGTGTAGGAAGTAAAGAGAAATTAGAGAAAGGAAAGAAATTGTTACCTGGTAGCGCTTCTGGATAAGGCTGACCATCTCTGTTTCCAAATGTTTATGTTGGGCCAGGCGAGCAAAATACTCCTCGCAAAGTGCTGGCACTGACAGGGATTCAAGGACCGGGAGTTCAGAAGAAACGACTGGGTCTTTACCTTTAAGGGCAGCTTCGGGTTTGGCTTCTGACGTGAAAACTTTTGTAATCACGGTAGAAGGGACAGCTGTTGAAGGAGGCCTCGACCCGGTAATTTGTACTTCGTCATTAGTTTCTTTGGTGCCTGAGCCAAGCCCGGGAGATTTGGCGGGTGATGGAGGAACTGGAATTGGAGACTTTTTAGGAGAGGGAGGTAAATCTTTTTCAGGCTCTTTCTCCTGAGCCGGCTCTTCAGTGGAAACCAATATCGGAGAAGGTTCTATGACATTACGAGGGGAGGAGGCAGCCGGAGGAGAATCCGGGTCTTCTTCAGCAAAAGCCATGGCACTGCATATGAAGTTTAGGGTTACAAAAGATAATGAATAACGAAATGGGAAAGGGTTAAAGTGAAAGTAGTTCTAACCTGGTATTGATCTGGAAATACTCGGGCGTGCTAACGCTATCCGAGGAAGAAACTGACAAAGAAGATGATTTAACAACTCGATGTTGTCCGGCAGAAGGATATTTTGGACAAGGGATCTTCTGGATTGACTTGGCCCATTGGTGCAGAGAACATGGGGGGATACCTGTGTTCAGAGAGCTGGGACTGGCCGCAGACCGGGTCCTGGGTTTCTTCTACGCCTCTGCTTCTTTTTCAAGCTCCTTGGCCTGTAAGTATGCCTTGAGTTGAGACATGTTTATTGTGTTAGATGAGATGCGAGAATATGGCACCTTTGCAACAGAAGCTCGGGTCCTCTTATGAGAAGGAGTTGCAGCAGGTTCCGGGGACGGCGCTTCAGCAACATCTGGAGCCGGCAAGTTATCGTTAGCCGGCTCAACAAGATCTGGATGAGAAATAAAAATTTGATGGTTAGTAAAACCTGAGTGAGCTTCGTTCTCGATTAAATCGAGGAAGAGCCGGAGAACAGAGTCAGGCTCACCTTCTTCTTCTACAGAAGCCTCAGCTTCTTCATCAATTGGAGAGGGCGTGGAAGTGTAATCCACTTTCCACCAGTCCTCGTCCTGTATAAGATAGAGACATGAGTTGTTCGGTCAACTGAAAAACAAAAGCAAGCAAGTGACTGAAAAGCGAGGAGTGAGTTTTACCGAGGGTACAGGGCTGTTGGCATATAACGGGGCAAGCCCGGTTTCTGCAATCACAGTTTTCTTTTCACCAAGAAGGGTCTTGGCGTTCTTCACGATCTGACTGTCAAGAAGTGTTACTTCAGAATAACGCAGGTCATCGGTGGTTGACCCGGTATATTCGTGAATCAGCCGGGTCCTTATGCTGAGAGGTTGGATCATCCAACCTATCCAGCACTTCACAAGATCTGTGCCACGAAGGCCATGGGCTAACAGAGCTCTGACCCAGGCACGAAGGGAGTCCACCAAGACCCGGTTCTCATCACCGGCATAGCTGTTCATCTTGGCCTCGTACACAAAGGCCGAGTTACGGAAGGCCGGGTAATGAGCCTCATCAGTTTTTGGGGAGGTGTCCTTGCAGTAGAAATATGTGGTTTGCCACCCTTTGGGGTGACTGGCTAACATAAGAGCCGGGAGATCTCCCGTCTTACGGCGCTGACTGGAGACGCCGCCATAAGGGCCTAAAGATTTGGTTTTGCTAGAAGGATTGCAGTAAAAATAATCTAGGAACAACTCTAAGCTGGGAGCCATTTGTAGATAGTCCTCACAAAGTACTACATAGTTGCTCATATTCAGAATGGAGTTGGGAGCAACATCTAAGGGAGTAAGCCCGTAGTATTGGAAAACTTGGCGAAAGAAAAGGGACCCGGGAGGACGGAAACCCCGGGTCACGTGATCAAGAAGCACAACTATTTCACCTTCTAGGGGAGTTGGTCGAGTCTCTTCCCCGGGAGCGCGCCACTCGATTTCCGTCTTTGGGGGCAGTTCTCCCCTGTTCATGAACGTCTGGAGCGTCAGCTCCGTGACCGATGAACGCGTCCAGTTTACCGGAGCGGCAACTTTGCTTGCACCTGAGCTAGATGCGTCTTTAGTGCCTTTCCTGGCGGCGGCTTTCGGGCCGCCCGCTTTAATCTTCTCCTTCACCATTGGTTTGGGGGGAAGCAGAGGATCGATCTATCGAAATCCAAACAGATGAGGAAGTGGCCAAGAACAAGATGAACAGAAAATGAGGAACAGACGAGGAAATAGATGCGATTCAAGATAGATTCGAGGGAAAGCAATGCGGTGTGAATCAGGAAACGATTTGATGAAAAATTAGTGGCAGTACCTTCTGGGATAAAGCGGAGGAGGATGCAGTGACGCTTGCCCTTGTTCTTGAGCTCGATCTCAGGCAAAAATGGCGGCGGCAGCGCGAGGAAGAAGATGAAGAGGCCAGGGGAATGGGGAAAGTGAACCCTGTGAGCCCTGGCCCTATATTTATAAGGAGCGGTGAGAAAGCCCTAGTGGCATTGTGGTAAAAATAAAGAGATAAGGATATTTGACCTACGGTCAACGACAAACAGATAATGACAAAAAGGAACATTCATAATTGAAGTATCTGGAGAGAGAAAGACAAAATATTTGACTGAAGGTCGACTGGCGTTTTGAATACTAGTGAAACTGACTTTTTCGCTAAGTGTTAAGAATTGAAACCCGGAGGCATAAGAACCCGGAATAAGAAAGCCGGGTTACAATATAAATCATCAAGAATAAGCCGGCCCAAGAAAGGAAGAACAGTTAAAACTAATGATCTTTATGTGTATTCTTATTTATTTTGTCAGGGGATTAACTTGAATAGCCCGGATGGCAATGCTTGAGCAAAAAGATCAAGTTTACGAAGCATCTCAAAAATTTGCCGTCCTGTTATCCAAGCTAATCTTGGGGCTAATGTTGGGGGAAAGATAACTTGGTATACCCAGGAAGATGAAAGTAGACCCGCCAGGCAGGAGGCCGGGCTTGGTCTGCCAACATCATCATGGGCTAGATTCAAGTGGTGGGCCGGCACACTTGGCGGTAACCCGGCCTAAGGAAGGAAAGATCTAGAAGACTCGGAGGTGGTGCGCGTCACGGAGTCCAAGGCTGGAGATCACGAAGAGGTAGAGATAGACTAGAACTCCGCGTACGGGTAGAACCCGGCCTTACCATGTAAGACACCAGGAGACCCGGCCATCTATATAAAGGGGCTCCTGGGTCATAGTTTAGGTCAAGCTTTTGACATCACACAAGTCCCACGAAAGAGAGATCATTGTAACCCTAATCGAGATCCGGCTCTGTTGTTGCAGCCGGGTTATCGATATCGAGATCAATAATAGAGTAGCAGGAAGTAGGTCTTTATCTCCAATGGAGAGGCCGAACCAGGGTAAATCCTTTGTCCCCTCCGCGCTAAACAATCTTCCTGACACCAGTTTCGCCTGGCCCCCAACTCAAAGTCACCCTATGGTGACATATGCCGTGACAACCCCACGACAAATAATATTTCTACTACAGTGTGGATCGTTTCAGGTGAATCCAAAATATATTTTCACTATGGGATTTGAAATAAGAAAGAACAAGAGGTAGGCGAATGCTAGCCGTTTGGACTCACTTTTTCAAATATGCATAAAATATAATTCGATTCTAAACAAAATGAGTACAATGAGAGCTAGCAATAACATGTCAATGTAATTTAGATGACAGTGCATTGATGCCTATGTCGGTAGGAAGATATATTGCATTAACTCACAAAGACAATTAAGAATTAAGAACCGACATGCATCGATCAATAGAACAAACGGTTTAAATACAAGTCTTTCATGTTTAGATCTACCAGTCTTTCAGGTCTATATCTAAGTTTTTATTGGAAATTGCTCAAAAAATATTGGTCCAATGGTACACAAATAGATACAGAAAAATGGAGCAGAAATGAAAAATATGAAACTTCCATGCAAATATATATCTGGAGTCATTATATCAACAATCAATTACAATTAATTAATTATGATTGTGGTATCTCGAGCTTGGTCAACAATTTATTTTGATGGTGTATAGTTAGTGGTGAATTTAAACAAAATAATAGTTGAGTGTGAAATCATACAATTGGTAGAGAAAGATTTCTAAAGATAGAATTCAACTGAAATCTAGCCGCGCAAATGCGCGGGCCACCCAGCTAGTTTGGATTAATTTCAGAAAATCAACATAATCATTTAACTAGAGAAATTAGATACAAATGAAGAAAAATGTACTTAGTTGATTATGATCGTTTAAAAAGTACAAAACAAATATAAAACAATGTCTACATTGCAAAATAATTCAAAGTAGGGAACATTATTTTCCTCACTTCACAAAAGCAGCATTGATCAAATTAATATGCAAAAGTATCACGCATACATCTTTATTTAATCCGGTTACATAGCTGGAGTCCATTTTTATTTAACCCTAATACATCACGAATAATACAACTAACTTCTGCCTGGTCCTAAGCCGCGGGGTGCATCGCGGGCAGCGCTCCGCACCCAAAGAACAGGAACCATCACAGGGTCAATTCTCACATGAGAAGGAACCCTATGAAACATCTGCCATGTATTAATTTACACCGCCGACGTATCCAACATATACATGTAGCAACGGACGTGCTCATCCTCCTCCCTGACACGGCGACGTACCTCCTCCTCGGGGGCCGGCTCCCCCTGCACCGAGCGTGGCCCACGCGACCTCCACCAAAGAAGATCCGGGTCAACGACGTCACCCGGATTTGTCACCAAGCTACGCGTTCTGGAAGATATCACCTCCCAGTGCCAGCCCGGCGGAGCCCACTCCCGGACATTGCCCCTATTGTCGAACACGGATCGTCCCATCATCGACATCTCGGCCCGAGATCTAAAAAAATGAGTGGGGAATTTGATCAAACACCTAAGGTGCATGCAACCTAGGTACGAGAGGTAGGGGAGGGAAAGGGCAGCACCTTGGCATGGGGACGAAGGGGAGGTCCACGGCGGTGTAGAGGATAGCGCGGCGCCGGCGGAGGACACGACAGGCAGGGGCGGCGCCGGGCGCGGAGGAGGGCGTCGAGCGGCGGCGGCGCGGAGTCGTAGGGGCAGCCTCAGGTCTCATCCCTGGGCTTTATATAAGCAAAACTAAAAAAGGAAAAGAACACAACCAAAAAAAACCCTAAACATTACCGCTGGCGGACGAGACACGCTGTCCGGCAGCGGTAACCCACGCATGCGGGCCCACAACGGCCGGCCTTATCCACACACGTGCGGCCGCCCCTTGTCCACTCATCTCGCATCGCGGCCGTGCGCGTCGTCTCTCCACCCGCCCACCCGCCCGCCGCGGCCGCGCCCCACCCGTGCCATGCCACCGCCGCGGCGCGCCCATCCCGTGCCACGCCGCCGTCGAGCCCCACCGATGTCTCGCCGGCCCAAGCTCCGCCGCCGCGCCCCACCACTGTCTCTCCGGCCCGAGCTCCCACCCGCGAGCACGCCACCGCCCCGAGCCCGCCCACGTCCACACCACCGGAGCTCGCTACCGCCCCGAGCTTCCACGCCTCGAGCGCCGCCGCCCGGCCAAGGTAAGCCACACCTCCGATCTCCTCCTAGTCAATTTTTTTAGAAAATAGCTAGGGTTTCAAAATAGGTTCAAGTTTTAGGAATTAGGGTTTAAAGTTGCAAATAGGTTCAAGTTTTAGGAATTAGGGTTTCAAAATATTTTGTTGCAAATGTGTCTTTGTGGCTGCAAATGCGGCTTTGTGGCTGCGAATGCGGCCTTGTGGTGGTGATAAAATGTTTGCAGGTACCCTAGAGACCCTTGAGATTGCTGGAATGTTGATTAACTTCCATTCCGGCAAATTCGGGTACTCATATGTCCTATTTCTCGTGAATTTTGGCACGACTTTGGCCAAAATGTTGTTATGTTTTGTTTTCTTATTACATTTCTCGTGATGTTTTATTTTCTATTTGTTTGTGTATTTTACATCTTATTACAATATTGCAATGATTAGAAGAAAGCTCGATGAGCGGGTTCATCTTATTACTAGCATTTTTTATTTGCCTTGTGTAGAGCATGTCCACGCGTCGCCGCTCCATGAGCGGGTTCATTGGCATCTGTCAGCGCCCATGTCGGGGGGCTACCCCCGGGTAGGGTCATGATACGGTATTAAGTATATCCAAGTATGGTCTGAGGTATGGAGGTGACCGGGTAAACAACTCCGGGATAACCGATAAGTGCTAGATGAGACAATTGGTCTGACATACTTGGGCCGACATGCTTGATCCGACATAACCATGCCGACATATGAATGTCGGTATCACCAACTTGTTCTTATATGCAGGTGAGGAATCTATACCGAGGTAAAGAGTCCGGCATATCCATGCCCAAGGAGATGATCCGGCATAGCCATGCCGGGTTAGAGCCAAGGGTGATCCGAGGTATCTTGGCCGGGCTAAAGTAGAAGAGCAGAGTAGTGTCGGAGCAGGAGTCAATGCTCCTGTCACCTCCCTTCTGGCACGGAAGCGCCTGACACGGAGCATGTCAGGGGCGTGCTACGTAAAGGGCGGGAAAGGTGGTACTTGACCGCTGACTCCGGAGCAACCGGGGAAAAGGCTATGAGGTAGGCACGGCCAGGCCACGTCCTGTCCCGGTCAGAGGGGACATCCTAGCTCTACCGTTGCACTGCAGGGGACGGGCAGGCCACGTCCTGTCCGTGACTGGAGTGCCATCATGACACATCGGAGGCGTGGCTACAATGCATCCAGGGACATAACCGTAACTCGGTTAGCCTATATATAGAGCATCACTCCCTCCTACGCGAGGGACGATGCCCAGAGAGATATTTCCCCCCGTAGCTTCATCTTCTACCTTGAGCACTTCACCATATTCACCATTGTTGGATCATACAGCTCGAGGAGCATCTTGTACTTGTGAGATACCGAGATATATAGAGAGAGGTAGGCAGGAGTAGGGGTGTTACCTCCACACGAGGGCCCCGAACCTGGGTAGATCTTGGTGTGCTTGGTTTTGTGTGTTCTTCATCGTGTGCTCCTTAGCGCGCAAACCCTCCCCGGATCCCCCAGCATCCATCAGCCCCACATCTTAGCCATACCAATGGCATCTACCGTGATACCACCACGACAGCCCATCTGGCCGCTGGTCCGCGGAGATCACCGTGGACGGCCACCGTTGGTACATGGGGACTTTCGACACTGTGGAGCTCACCGCTCGCGCGTTCGACGCGGCAGCCTAGAGGTTTGGACGCTCGCGTTCTGAGCTCAACTTCCCTGACGTTGAGTCCTAGGAGGAGTCTGAGTTCCTCGCGCAGCCGATGGAGATCGTCGACGTAGATGAGGCACGGCGTAACCGCCGCCAGGGGATGGCTCGCCACACTACCGAGGTCGACGAGTGGCGGATGGACGCACTGCGCCGCAACCGCCTTGATCTGGTGCAGGCGGAGCTGGATTTCTACGCCTCTGGACCCTCCACTGCAGCGCCTCCATCTCAGAAGATCGACGTCGATTCGGATTGGAGCATCTCGAGCTTCTGGGATGATAGTAGCTCGGAATCCGACTTCGATTGCGGAGATTATCCTTGAGTAGTAGTTGCAGCTTAAGTGAACTAATGCATGTTATTTATCTTATCGAAGTTTAGCTTAAGTAGATTGTCGTATTAGGGTTGTAATGACATATATGTATGTGTGGATGAACTAATGTCGCTTAAGTACCATGTCATTTTAGGTTTGATCATTTCTATGTGGTTTTATCTATATTATGTTGTTTATTTGACGCATGCACTTGAATTTACTGTATTTTATAATGGATATACTACAATATGATTTTGTAGGAAAAAATAATACCCGGCGTAGTGGATTAGCGCTCTCGGACGCGGCCGCACGCCAGCGCTCTCTAACCTAACGCTGTCGGGCAGAAATTGTGCCCGCCAGCGGTAACGAGCCTTACCGCTGGCGGACGGCCACCCGCCAGCGGTATAAATTACCACTGGCGTAATGATCGGCGTGCGCCCGCCCGCCAGCGGTATGCCAATTCTGTCCGCCAGCGGTAGGCTTTTTCTTACTAGTGCCAGCCACTGGACCATGCACTTCGACGGAGCTTTTGCGCACCAAAGCGCAGTGGCTGGCGCCGTCCTGACTTCACGACAGGTGACAAGCTTGTTGGATATATGCCCTAAGAGACATAAATATATCTGTTTCATGATTAATGTATTATATCTTTATGCTATAACTGCTATGGTCTATAAATGTGAGATTTATAGGGAAACACATACGCACATGTAAGGATATAATCAAACCCATTTACCCTTTGTCCTGTCTCTTGGACGAACTCGTTAATACTGGATGGCGATGTTTTCCAGCCATGGACAAGTGCTCTTGTCATTATTAATGGGAGCATATTGTTAAGTTAACAATATGACTGGGAAGACCCAAATATATGATATACTACGAGGTCAAGTTTCATATAAATAGTATAGTCTAGGATTGATTGCTTGCTTATTCCTTAGACCATGAGAATATGTGGTTATGTATATTGGAGAGGAAGCTTTGACATAGTCAATCATTACGGCCGTAACAGGGTAATAAAAAAGGCTATGATTGGGTAACCTCAAAGATATACTATAACCATAGTAGTTCAAGACTGGGAATCACACCTCTAAAGTTATAGAGAGATACAACCAGGATCCGCTCTAGTGTGAAAGTGTCCATTGACAAGTCTGCGCAGACAAGGTAATGATATGCAAAATATCATGGGATACTTAAACATGAGTTAAAGAGTAAAGGCATCGTACCGGTAACAAGGATAAGGTGACATGGTAAATGAAAGCTATCATTTATGGCAATGTCATATATCTCGCCTTGGGTATTTGATGAGTATCGTGATGGTGATAGGATAAACATGTTAATCAAGCAGGTTCAAAAGAGTGTCTTCGCATAACGGTAGCAGCTATACAGAACGTCCAGGTTCTGACACTGGCAAGTGATTGGATAAGCATTTCCAATTATAGTTACACGTTATCGAACCTGTAGGGTCACACACTTAAGGCGTCAAGATCTGTTGTATTCGTAATGGTCCGGAGTAGAGAGGTTGTATCATCTGGGATGGTTTCCGGCGTGATAGAATTACATTCGGAGAATTAGATCATGAAGAAAGAAAGGTTTATAAGAAAGGAAATAATTGTCCAAGTATATTCTGTCGGCAGACACTGGGTGTCTCGGATCATATAAATATGTTTGTATGATAAGTAATTAATTCTGGGAATTAATTAGACAAAATATTTATTGATTAAATATTAATTTATTTAATTAATAGGAAATTATTAAGGCCAATAAAAGGTGGCTCCAATGCATGCCCAAGCGAGTCGTACAGTATTGTTGATGTCACTACCACCGCATTATGGCGGGTACATTCAAAATTCAAATTTGATTGGTAGTAACATAAGCATGGATGAGCTTACAAGGAAATTAATCATAGCGGAAGCTAAGATTAAAAACTGCAAAAGGGTTGGTTCATCCAACAAGGCATCACAAGATATCGAGGAAGGAGATCTCAATATAGTGGAAGGTTTAGGGATTGGAAATCCCAAAGTCATCAGTGTATTGGATGTGTATTTAACCGGACCTCACAGTGATTCTTGGATCTTTGACACCGGGTCTGTTGCACACATTTGCAACACGACGAGTGGTTTAAAAGATGTGAGGAGGTTAAATCCAGGAGAAGTGTGCATGAGAGTTGGAAACGGAATGCAAGTTAGCGTTCGTTCCATCGGTACCATGAGCCTTCATTTACCTTCAAGATTCATGTTGGAAATGAGTAATTGCTACTATGTACCCACATTGAGCAAAAACATCATTTCAGGGTCACGACTTTTACGTGATGGATATTCTTTTAATTCTGAGAACAATGGATGTTCGATTTATTATAAGAATGTATTTTACGGATCAGCCCCTCTGGTGGATGGTCTGTTTGTATTGAATCTTGGAAGGATAGAAGACACATTACACATTGATGCAAAGAGACTGAAATTAGTGAAAGATGATACTTACACTTGGCACTGTCGTCTTGGGCACATCCGGAAAAGCCGTATGAAACAACTATTTTCGGATGGGTTGTTGCAATCATTTGACGAGGATTCATTTGATCAGTGTGAGGCTTGCCTGATGGGAAAAATGGCCAGGACGCCGTTCGGCGGGGTAGTCGAACGAGCGACCGAATTGATCGAGATCATACACACGGATGTGTGTGGACCTCTGAACATTTTGGCGCGTGGTGGATATCTTTACTTCATGACATTTACTGATGATTTAAGTAGATATGGCTATATTTACTTAATGAAGCAAAAGTCGGAAACCTTTGAGAAATTCAAGGAGTTTCAGAATGAAGTAGAGAATAAACATGACAGGAAGATAAAGTACCTGCGATCTGATCGTGGTGGAGAATATATTAGTCATGAATTCAGTCAACACATGAAGGACTATGGAATTGTACCACAGTTGACGCCACCTGGAACACCGCAAAGGAACGGAGTTTCGGAAAGACGTAATCGAACTCTTATGGATTCGGTTAGGTCTATGTTGGCACTATCTGATTTGCCACTATCCTTTTGGGGTTATGCACTAGAAACAGCAGCTTACACTTTAAATAGATCATCATCCAAGTCTGTCAAGACCACGCCTTATGAAGTCTGGATGGGTAAACCACCCAGCATAAGTCACCTCAAGGTTTGGGGATGCGATGTTTATGTTAAACAATTGCAGGCCACAAAACTTGAGCCAAGGTCTGACAAATGTGTTTTCATAGGGTATCCCAAAAATACCATTGGATACACTTTTTATAACAAGGTCGAGGGCAATATTTTCGTTGCCCGGAACGGCGTATTTCTTGAGAAAGATTTTCTTTCAAGAGAAGTCAGTGGGAGGATGGTAAGTCTCGAGGAGATTTTACAATCTACCGACGAGATAGTCAGAGTTAACGCATCGGAAGAAATTCCGGTCAAAGACTCAGCCACTGATACGGAGACTCCAAATCCTCCTCCAGAGGAAGAGGAAACTCCAGTCAGGAAGAATCCTCAAGTAAGGAAAGGAAGCCAAGTTCGCGAACAACCTAGGTTTTTCGAGAACGAAGTTTTCTTACTAGAGGGTGTCGAGAAAGAAGTTTTCTTCATGGACGAAGTTCTTCTTCTCGAAGACGATGAGCCTGCATGTTATAAAGAAGCGATGAATGATAAAGATTCCAACAAATGGCAAGATGCCATGAATTCCGAAATGAAATCCATGTATGACAATCAAGTCTGGGATTTGGTGGAACTTCCTGATGAAGTTAGACCAATAGATTGTAAATGGATCTTGAAGAAGAAGACAGACGCGGACGGTAATGTTACCGTTCATAAAGCACGCCTTGTCGCAAAGGGTTTTCGACAAATTCAAGGTGTAGAGTATGAGGAGACATTCTCTCCCGTAGCAATGCTTAAGTCTGTAAGGATCATGTTAGCAATAGCTGCCTATTATGATTATGAAATCTGGCAGATGGATGTCAAAACAGCTTTCCTTAATGGAAATCTAACTGAGGATGTGTACATGGTACAACCCGAAGGTTTTGTCGATCCAAAGAAAGCTAACATGGTGTGCAAGCTAAAGAGGTCAATTTATGGTCTCAAGCAAGCTTCACGGAGTTGGAATATTCGATTTGATGAAGTAGTCAAAGGATTTGGCTTCGTTCAAAATTTCGAAGAAACTTGTGTTTACAATAAAGAAAGTGGGAGCTCAATTGTGTTTCTAATTCTCTATGTCAATGATATATTATTACTTGGTAATGATAAGATGTTTCTGGGGAAGTTAAGGCTTCATTGGAAAAGAGTTTTGCGATGAAGGACTTAGGAGAGGCTGCATATATATTAGGCATCAAGATCTATCGTGATGTAGAAAGACGCCTAATAGGTTTAAGCCAAAGTACATATATAGATAAGGTGTTGAAGAGATTCGACATGGCCGATTCCAGGAAAGGCATCGTTCCGATGGTGCCTGAAATTACCTTAAGCAAGAATCAGTGTCCTAGTACAGCTGATGAGCGAAAAGAAATGGCGGACAAACCTTATGCTTCGGCAATAGGTTCTATAATGTACGCAATGACATGCACACGTCCCGACGTGTCATATGCCCTAAGTGTTACCAGCAGATTTCAATCTGATTATGGTATGGCCCATTGGGCAGCAGTTAAAACCATTCTGAAATACCTCAGGAGAACTAAGGCATGTAGTAGTTGCAGCTTAAGTGAACTAATGCATGTTATTTATCTTATCGAAGTTTAGCTTAAGTAGATTGTCGTATTAGGGTTGTAATGACATATATGTATGTGTGGATGAACTAATGTCGCTTAAGTACCATGTCATTTTAGGTTTGATCATTTCTATGTGGTTTTATCTATATTTATATTGTTTATTTGACGCATGCACTTGAATTTACTGTATTTTATAATGGATATACTGCAATATGATTTTGTAGGAAAAAATAATACCCGGCGTAGTGGATTAGCGCTGTCGGACGCGGCCGCACGCCAGCGCTATCTAACCTAACGCTGTCGGGCAGAAATTGTGCCCGCCAGCGGTAACGAGCCTTACCGCTGGCGGACGGCCACCCGCCAGCGGTATAAATTACCACTGGCGTAATGATCGGTGGCGTGCGCCCGCCCGCCAGCGGTATGCCAATTCTGTCCGCCAGCGGTAGGCTTTTTCTTACTAGTGCCAGCCACTGGACCATGCACTTCGACGGAGCTTTTGCGCACCAAAGCGCAGTGGCTGGCGCCGTCCTGACTTCAACGACAGGTGACAAGCTTGTTGGATATATGCCCTAAGAGACAATAAATATATCTGTTTCATGATTAATGTATTATATCTTTATGCTATAACTGCTATGGTCTATAAATGTGAGATTTATAGGGAAACACATACGCACATGTAAGGATATAATCAAACCCATTTACCCTTTGTCCTGTCTCTTGGACGAACTCGTTAATACTGGATGGCGATGTTTTCCAGCCATGGACAAGTGCTCTTGTCATTATTAATGGGAGCATATTGTTAAGTTAACAATATGACTGGGAAGACCCAAATATATGATATACTACGAGATCAAGTTTCATATAAATAGTATAGTCTAGGATTGATTGCTTGCTTATTCCTTAGACCATGAGAATATGTGGTTATGTATATTGGAGAGGAAGCTTTGACATAGTCAATCATTACGGCCGTAACAGGGTAATAAAAAAGGCTATGATTGGGTAACCTCAAAGATATACTATAACCATAGTAGTTCAAGACTGGGAATCACACCTCTAAAGTTATAGAGAGATACAACCAGGATCCGCTCTAGTGTGAAAGTGTCCATTGACAAGTCTGCGCAGACAAGGTAATGATATGCAAATATCATGGGATACTTAAACATGAGTTAAAGAGTAAAGGCATCGTACCGGTAACAAGGATAAGGTGACATAGTAAATGAAAGCTATCATTTATGGTAATGTCATATATCTCGCCTTGGGTATTTGATGAGTATCGTGATGGTGATAGGATAAACATGTTAATCAAGCAGGTTCAAAAGAGTGTCTTCGCATAACGGTAGCAGCTATACAGAACGTCCAGGTTCTGACACTGGCAAGTGATTGGATAAGCATTTCCAATTATAGTTACACGTTATCGAACCTGTAGGGGTCACACACTTAAGGCGTCAAGGTCTGTTGTATTCGTAGTGGTCCGGAGTAGAGAGGTTGTATCATCTGGGATGGTTTCCGGCGTGATAGAATTACATTCGGAGAATTAGATCATGAAGAAAGAAAGGTTTATAAGAAAGGAAATAATTGTCCAAGTATATTCTGTCGGCAGACACTGGTGTCTCGGATCATATAAATATGTTTGTATGATAAGTAATTAATTCTGGGAATTAATTAGACAAAATATTTATTGATTAAATATTAATTTATTTAATTAATAGGAAATTATTAAAGGCCAATAAAAGGTGGCTGCCACATGGGCCGCATGGGCCCACATGGCAGCCGCACCACCGCAAGGTGGTGGGCCGAGTCGGCCAGCCGAACCTGTGGGCCTCGGCCCATGAGGAGGGCAAGGCGGCGCGGAGGCCGAGACAAGGCCGGCCCGGGTGGGCCCCACCCACCCGAGGTCGGTGGCCAGGCGGGCCCCACCCGAGGCGGCGGCCAGGCGGACCCCACCTGGGTCGGTGCCGAGGCGGGCCCCACAGGCAGGCGGCCAAGGAGGAGGTGGGGAGGGGAGTTGGGGTTCCACCCCAACTCCACCTTCCTAGCCGAATTGGGCAAGGGGAAGTTTCCCCTTGTCCAAGTTGAGTTGGACTAGGAAAACTTTCCCCTTGTCCAAGCAACCCTACCCCTTGGGACTTCTTTATAAACCCCACCCCCTCCTCTTTTGGAGACACACAATAGACTTGAGATTTCTCCTCGGAGGCTCCCAAGGTCTAGATCTAATCTCTCTCCCTCTCTCCCATGTGTTGGGGCTCTCTCCACCATACGCATACCAGTAGCACTTAGTCCTGGCACGGCGAAGCGCTGCTGGATCTTGACGGACGTACGTGTGCGAGCTCTCAGAGGGGTGACGCGTCATAGACGTTTGACCCTCACTCGTTTGGATCAAGAAGACATACGAAGGAACGGATATTCTCACCGTCAGGCTTGACCGTGAGAATCTTCATCAAGCTTCATCAACTACGTCGGCGTCATCGTCATCGACAACGTCATCGACATCGACATCGACTCGTCACCGACAACTCTTCCGCAACTCGTTGTTGGTAACGACAGTACTATCCTCTCCTGTATCTACATAGTTGATCCTGGACGTTACGTAGGTCGGAAAATTTTAAATTCTGCTACGTAACCCAATAGTGGTATCAGAGCGATCTATGCGTAGGTACAGGTACGTACTAGAGCACATAAGTCTGTGCGGGCACCGCATAAGTTTGTGTGGGTATGTCAGAACTCTTCTGACATTCAGGTTATTTATGTATGCTTCCCAATAAACTACTTAAGGATGGTTTCCGACGGCATAGTTTGATTTTACGGACTTCTGGCAATCCGCGGACCTTCCGGCTGCTCCTAGTATGCTTGTTGGCGCCAACGAAGTGCTTCAGTAGCTCCGGGTCTTTCTATAGTTGGTCTCGTTGACTTGGTAGTGGAAAGGGCATGTGGACTAGGTCCACACGGGGGTCACGCGCACCAGTGAAGTTTGGAAGGGGAGCAGCAACGTGCTTGTAACGTTGGGTTGTCCTTCACCCCGCAATGTCAATCTAGCATCGTGATTAACCATGCTTGGTTACCTTACGTAGGCAGTAACGGTTTTACTCGGTAAATCCCAAAGCCTCGTAAAAATTGCAAACACAAAGGTTAGAGGACGTCTAACTTGTTTTTGCAGGCATGTGATGTGATGTGGTATAGTCAATTGTTGTATGAAATACCATCATATGTAATTCCAACCTGCGTGTTGGATTTAGAAGAAGCATGATGGGTGGAAACCACATGATTGCTATCTAGGGCCTGCGTGCCACATGTTTTTTCGTTTCTTAGAAATAGGAGACGGACATGAAGGTAGCGTCGTAGACCTCGACGACAAGGAGTGGAACAAGGAAGGAGTTCTTACATCCACATGGAAGACGAAGAGGACTATACTACATCACTTAATTGTGAAAGTTTATTTCTCTTTATTTATTGCACTCTCTTTGATTGCGCAGTAGTCGTGATTATTAGGGTGATTCCTCAAGAAAATATCAAGGAGATCGTGCTCATCCAACTGTGGCACCGTCAAACCGGATGCTTGTCACCGTGCGACCTGTATCCAGGAGTAATGTGTGCCAAGGGTTCGGGAGGCGGGCACGGACCGTCCTAGCAGCATGAACGGTTGGTTGTCTTGACGTCCAGGCATAACTAGTTATGAGTTCGGAGCACTACATCGAAAGATGAACGGAAATCACGGCAGGAAGTGATTGGCAAGTTGGCCTACCCTCTCGTCATAGTGGATGACATGTATCCATGCTTCTCACTATTGAGGATTGCGGATTCCGAATCACTGTTTAACTGATCATGAGGAATATCAGTTTCAGTGGGAGCACACCATAGTTAAATCATATCATTTTAACTCGTGCAAATTAATCATGAAAAAGGGGTCTAAAAGGAATTTGCTATCATTGTAGATTAAAGCCTGTCGACATTAACCTGCTTTGTAAAATGGAAACTTTAACTGTTAATGGTAAGAACTTTGTAGATTGGATCTGCGCCCTTAGAAGTAGACTTAGAGAAAATAGAAAGTTATATGTTCTAGATGCACCTTCCTCTGAATTGTCATGGAATGGCAATTATGTTCGTGATGAAAAGGCAGTAAGGGAATTAATGTTAACTTATATGGATAAACAATTGCATACTCGCTTTGGGAAGGCGAGTGCATATGATGTGCTCACAGAGCTGCATAGTTTATTCCAGGAGAGAGTCAAAGTTGCATGTTATGCAATTACAAGACAGCTCTTCAGTTGTAAGTTAGACATAAAGGGTTCGCTCATCGATCACTTGGCAAGGATGATTAATCTTAATCAAATGTTGGAAGATCTAGGTTTTCCAATGCATGCCCAAGCGAGTCGTACAGTATTGCTGATGTCACTACCACCGCATTATGGCGGGTACATTCAAAATTCAAATTTGATTGGTAGTAACATAAGCATGGATGAGCTTACAAGGAAATTAATCATAGCGGAAGCTAAGATTAAAAACTGCAAAAGGGTTGGTTCATCCAACAAGGCATCACAAGATATGGAGGAAGGAGATCTCAATATAGTGGAAGGTTTAGGGATTGGAAATCCCAAAGTCATCAGTGTATTGGATGTGTATTTAACCGGACCTCACAGTGATTCTTGGATCTTTGACACCGGGTCTGTTGCACACATTTGCAACACGACGAGTGGTTTAAAAGATGTGAGGAGGTTAAATCCAGGAGAAGTGTGCATGAGAGTTGGAAACGGAATGCAAGTTAGCGTTCGTTCCATCGGTACCATGAGCCTTCATTTACCTTCAGGATTCATGTTGGAAATGAGTAATTGCTACTATGTACCCACATTGAGCAAGAACATCATTTCAGGGTCACGACTTTTACGTGACGGATATTCTTTTAATTCTGAGAACAATGGATGTTCGATTTATTATAAGAATGTATTTTACGGATCAGCCCCTCTGGTGGATGGTCTGTTTGTATTGAATCTTGGAAGGATAGAAGACACATTACACATTGATGCAAAGAGACTGAAATTAGTGAAAGATGATACTTACACTTGGCACTGTCGTCTTGGGCACATCGGGAAAAGCCGTATGAAACAACTATTTTCGGATGGGTTGTTGCAATCATTTGATGAGGATTCATTTGATCAGTGTGAGGCTTGCCTGATGGGAAAAATGGCCAGGACGCCGTTCGGCGGGGTAGTCGAACGGGCGACCGAATTGATCGAGATCATACACACGGATGTGTGTGGACCTCTGAACATTTCGGCGCGCGGTGGATATCTTTACTTCGTGACATTTACTGATGATTTAAGTAGATATGGCTATATTTACTTAATGAAGCAAAAGTCGGAAACCTTTGAGAAATTCAAGGAGTTTCAGAATGAAGTAGAGAATAAACATGACAGGAAGATAAAGTACCTGCGATCTGATCGTGGTGGAGAATATCTTAGTCATGAATTCAGTCAACACATGAAGGACTGTGGAATTGTACCACAGTTGACGCCACCTGGAACACCGCAAAGGAACGGAGTTTCGAAAGACGTAATCGAACTCTTATGGATTCGGTTAGGTCTATGTTGGCACTATCTGATTTACCACTATCCTTTTGGGGTTATGCACTAGAAACAGCAGCTTACACTTTAAATAGATCATCATCCAAGTCTGTCAAGACCACGCCTTATGAAGTTGGATGGGTAAACCACCCAGCATAAGTCACCTCAAGGTTTGGGGATGCGATGTTTATGTTAAACGATTGCAGGCCACAAAACTTGAGCCAAGGTCTGACAAATGTGTTTTCATAGGGTATCCCAAAAATACCATTGGATACACTTTTTATAACAAGGTCGAGGGCAAGATTTTCGTTGCCCGGAACGGCGTATTTCTTGAGAAAGATTTTCTTTCAAGAGAAGTCAGTGGGAGGACGGTAAGTCTCGAGGAGATTTTACAATCTACCGACGAGATAGTCAGAGTTAACGCATCGGAAGAAATTCCGGTCAGACTCAGCCACTGATACGGAGACTCCAAATCCTCCTCCAGAGGAAGAGGAAACTCCAGTCAGGCAGATTCCTCAAGTAAGGAAAGGAAGCCGAGTTCGCGAACAACCTAGGTTTTTCGAGAACGAAGTTTTCTTACTAGAGGGTGTCGAGAAAGAAGTTTTCGTCATGGACGAAGTTCTTCTTCTCGAAGAGGATGAACCTGCATGTTATAAAGAAGCGATGAATGATAAAGATTCCAACAAATGGCAAGATGCCATGAATTCTGAAATGAAATCCATGTATGACAATCAAGTCTGGGATTTGGTGGAACTTCCTGAGGAAGTTAGACCAATAGATTGTAAATGGATCTTCAAGAAGAAGACAGACGCGGACGGTAATGTTACCGTTCATAAAGCACGCCTTGTCGCAAAGGGTTTTCGACAAATTCAAGGTGTAGACTATGAGGAGACATTCTCTCCCGTAGCAATGCTTAAGTCTGTAAGGATATGTTAGCAATAGCTGCCTATTATGATTATGAAATCTGGCAGATGGATGTCAAAACAGCTTTCCTTAATGGAAATCTAACTGAGGATGTGTACATGGTACAACCCGAAGGTTTTGTCGATCCAAAGAAAGCTAACATGGTGTGCAAGCTAAAGAGGTCCATTTATGGTCTCAAGCAAGCTTCACGGAGTTGGAATATTCGATTTGATGAAGTAGTCAAAGGTTTTGGCTTCGTTCAAAATTTCGAAGAAACTTGTGTTTACAAGAAAGAAAGTGGGAGCTCAATTGTGTTTCTAATTCTCTATGTCGATGATATATTATTACTTGGTAATGATAAGATGTTTCTGGGGAAGTTAAGGCTTCATTGGAAAAGAGTTTTGCGATGAAGGACTTAGGAGAGGCTGCATATATATTAGGCATCAAGATCTATCGTGATAGAGAAAGACGCCTAATAGGTTTGAGCCAAAGTACATATATAGATAAGGTGTTGAAGAGATTCGACATGGCCGATTCCAGGAAAGGCATCGTTCCGATGGTGCCTGGAATTACCTTAAGCAAGAATCAGTGTCCTAGTACAGCTGATGAGCGAAAGGAAATGGCGGACAAACCTTATGCTTCGGCAATAGGTTCTATAATGTACGCAATGACATGCACACGTCCCGACGTGTCATATGCCCTAAGTGTTACCAGCAGATTTCAATCTGATTATGGTATGGCCCATTGGGCAGCAGTTAAAACCATTCTGAAATACCTCAGGAGAACTAAGGACATGTTCCTAGTCTATGGAGGAGATGAGGAGCTCAGAGTACGTGGGTACACTGACTCAGGATTTCAGTCTGACCCAGACGATTCCAAAGCACAATCAGGTTACGTGTTCGTTCTCAACGGCTGCGGTAAGCTGGAGAAGCTCCAAGCAAGGCACGGTGGCAGACTCTACAATGGAGGCGGAATATGTGGCGGCGTCTGAAGCAGTCAAGGACAGCTATTGGATAAAGAAGTTCATTACTGAACTAGGAGTGGTTCCTTCAGCGGCAGATCCAATCGAGCTCTACTGTGACAACAGTAGTGCCGTTGCTCTGGCGAAGGATCCGAGGTCTCACAGCAAAGCCAAGCACATTGAACGCAAGGATCACCTCATCAGAGATCATGTGGCAAAAGGACACATTGCAATACGTAGAGTTCATACGATTGACAATGTAGCCGATCCTATGACAAAAGCTCTTCCACGCTTGAAGTTTGAACCTCACCGGTTTAACATCGGTCTTAAAGAAGGTTTAATGTAATAGATTATTGTATCTAGTGCAAGTGGGAGACTGTTGGATATATGCCCTAAGAGACAATAAATATATCTGTTTCATGATTAATGTATTATATCTTTATGCTATAACTGCTATGGTCTATAAATGTGAGATTTATAGGGAAACACATACGCACGTGTAAGGATATAATCAAACCCATTTACCCTTTGTCCTGTCTCTTGGACGAACTCGTTAATACTGGATGGCGATGTTTTCCAGCCATGGACAAGTGCTCTTGTCATTATTAATGGGAGCATATTGTTAAGTTAACAATATGACTGGGAAGACCCAAATATATGATATACTACGAGATCAAGTTTCGTATAAATAGTATAGTCTAGGATTGATTGCTTGCTTATTCCTTAGACCATGAGAATATGTGGTTATGTATATTGGAGAGGAAGCTTTGACATAGTCAATCATTACGGCCGTAACAGGGTAATCAAAAAGGCTATGATTGGGTAACCTCAAAGATATACTATAACCATAGTAGTTCAAGACTGGGAATCACACCTCTAAAGTTATAGAGAGATACAACCAGGATCCGCTCTAGTGTGAAAGTGTCCATTGACAAGTCTGCGCAGACAAGGTAATGATATGCAAATATCATGGGATACTTAAACATGAGTTAAAGAGTAAAGGCATCGTACCGGTAACAAGGATAAGGTGACATAGTAAATGAAAGCTATCATTTATGGTAATGTCATATATCTCGCCTTGGGTATTTGATGAGTATCGTGATGGTGATAGGATAAACATGTTAATCAAGCAGGTTCAAAAGAGTGTCTTCGCATAACGGTAGCAGCTATACAGAACGTCCAGGTTCTGACACTGGCAAGTGATTGGATAAGCATTTCCAATTATAGTTACACGTTATCGAACCTGTAGGGGTCACACACTTAAGGCGTCAAGGTCTGCTGTATTCGTAGTGGTCCGGAGTAGAGAGGTTGTATCATCTGGGATGGTTTCCGGCGTGATAGAATTACATTCGGAGAATTAGATCATGAAGAAAGAAAGGTTTATAAGAAAGGAAATAATTGTCCAAGTATATTCTGTCGGCAGACACTGGGTGTCTCGGATCATATAAATATGTTTGTATGATAAGTAATTAATTCTGGGAATTAATTAGACAAAATATTTATTGATTAAATATTAATTTATTTAATTAATAGGAAATTATTAAGGCCAATAAAAGGTGGCTGCCACATGGGCCGCATGGGCCCACATGGCAGCCGCACCACCGCAACGTGTTAGGCCGAGTTGGCCAGCTGAACCCTGATATGCCTCGGCCCATGAGGAGGGCAAGGCGGCAGCGGAGGCCGAGTCAAGGTCGGCCCGGGTGGGCCCCACCCACCCGAGGTCGGTGGCCAAGGCGGGCCCCACCCGTGAGGCGGCGGCCGAGGCGGACCCCACCTGGGTCAGTGCCAAGGCGGGCCCCACAAGGCAGGCGGCCAAGGAGGAGGCGGTGGGGAGGGGAGTTGGGGTTCCACCCCACCTCCACCTTCCTAGCCGAATTGGGCAAGGGGAAGTTTCCCCTTGTCCAAGTTGAGTTGGACTAGGAAAACTTTCCCCTTGTCCAAGCAACCCTACCCCTTGGGACTTCTTTATAAACCCCACCCCCTCCTCTTTTGGTGATATACAATATACTTGAGATTTCTCCTCGGAGGCTCCCAAGGTCTAGATCTAAATCTCTCTCCCTCTCCCATGTGTTGGGGCTCTCTCCACCATACGCATACCAGTGGTACTTAGTCCTGGCACGGCAAAGCGCTGCTGGCTTGACAGTCGTACGTGTGCGAGCTCTCAGAGGGGTGACGCATCATAGACGTTTGACCCTGACTCGTTTGGATCAAGAAGACATACAAAGGAACGGCGATATTCTCACCGTCAGGCTTGACCGTGAGAATCTTCATCAAGCTTCATCAACTACGTCGGCGTCATCGTCATCGACAACATCATCGACATCGACTTCGTCGCCGACAACTCTTCCGCAACTCGTTGTTGGTAATGACAGTACTATCCTCTCCTGTATCTACATAGTTGATCCTGGACGTTACGTAGGTCGGAAAATTTTAAATTCTGCTACGTAACCCAATAAAGCTCTACTATGCGTCCAGCTGGACTTCACCAACAATGACAAGGTCTCCAACAACATCACCGAGTACGAGGGCCTCCTCGCCGGGCTCAGATCTGCTATCGCCCTAGGCATCAAGCACCTCCTCATCAAGGGCAATTCACAGGTCCCCGTCAACTTCTCCAACAAGAGCTACAAGCCAAAAGACGACGACATGACAGTCTACCTTGAGGAGGTCCGCAAACTCGAGAAGCACTTCAAGGGGATGGAACTCATGCACATCCCATGCAAGGAGAATCAGGAGGCAGACGAGATCGCCAGGCGAGCATCAAGAAGGGAGGCCCAAAAGCCAGGCGTATTTGAGGAAAGGCTACACAGAGCTTCAATCAAGCAGCCGAAGCAAGCAGAGGCAACACAAGCAGCAGACATGGACATCGACGAAGAGCTCCCGTTGGCACCACCAACAGGAGCACCAGACCGCGGTCCTCCCTCAGGAGATCGCTTACTGCTAGCCATGGTGCATCAAGAGGCAAGTTGGATCGACGAGATAAAGAGTTTCTGCAAACAGGAGCTCTCCCTGAAGAGGATGCAGAAGCTGGGGCTCCAGACCATCCCGCTCTCTTGGCCTTTCGCGGTATGTGGGCTGCATATCCTAGGACCCTTCCCGAGATCGCGGGGGCTACCGCTACCTCTACATCGCCGTCGACAAATTCACCAAATGGGCGGAGGTAGAAGCGGTGCGCTCCATACCGGCGAACTCGGCGGTGAAATTCCTGAGAAGTATAGCTTGCCGCTTCTGTGTACCAAACCGCATCATCACCAACAATAACTCGCAATTCACAAGTGGCACCTTCAGGGCCTACTGCGAAAACCTTGGCACTAGGCTTTGCTTCGCCTCAGTGGCTCACCCATGAAGCAACGGACAACCTGAGTGAGCAAACGCCGAAGTGCTAAGGGTCTCAAGACGAGAAGCTTCAACCGCCTCGAGGGATGCGACAAGAACTGGATCAATGAGCTCCCATCAGTGCTTTGGTCTTTCTGGACAACCGCCACCAAGCCAAAAGGTGAAACGCCATTTGCCCTCGTATATGGAGCTGAAGCAGGCCTCCCCAGCGAAATCAAGCTCGGGTCTCCACAAGTCCTTGCCTTCAACGAGGATGACCAAGACGCACTCCACAACGACGACTTGCTCTCAGGACGGCAAGGTACCAGCAAGCCCTGCGCCGCTACCACAGCCGCCTGATACGTCTCAAACGTATCTATAATTTTTGATGTTCCATGCATGTTTTATATTAATTGCCACATGTTTTATATACACTTTATATCATATTATGACACTTATTGGACTAACCTACTAAAAGTTGCCAAACTGCACAATGTTCTTGTTTTACACTTTAATGTGTAGGAATTATCAAAATTGGGCAAAGGAAACCTTGTTTTTAGTCGAATTGGGACTTTGCTGAAATCTGTCTGAAAACTATTTTCGAAGATTGTCACGTTTGGGCTTTAAGACGACGTCAAATGGAAATCAAATCTTCTGCAAACTTGCGGGGAAAATTTTCTGCTGATAATCCTGGACCTAAACTTTGGCCCATTTGTAGTTCGGACGCTCCAGATATGCCCATTTTACGAGGCCCTAAAAGGGGATGATGGAAATCCGAGAGTCCATATAAAGGAGGAAACACTAGGTCGTGGGAGAGCCCCCATACCACGAATTTTCTTCCTCCCAGGCAGCCATCTGGGGAGGAGAACCTCCACGACACCATCCTCATCACCAAGGGCAGCCGCCACCGCGCCTCACCGCAGCCGCCTCCACGGGCTGCCGCCGCCGCCGCGCCGTGACTGCTGCGGGCCGCCGTCTCCTCTCCGGGCTGCACCTCTTCATCAACCTCTCCATCAAGCGTGCTCACCATGACCATGTGTGAGTAGTCTTTATCAAGGCTGAGGGCTCTATCGGTAGCTATGTGGTTTATCTTTCTGTGGGGACACCGGACTAGCTGTCCGAAATACCCGATTATGCTTAACACAACGATCCCGTGATCAGTCTGTCGTTGCACATAATCCGAACTGAATATCAAAGTTTACATCCATTACAGTACCGAATTCAAAGTCTGACAAATATGGTCATACAGACCAAGTCTTACATAGGTGCCTTCAAGGGCCAAACTAATTCATGCAGCGGAAACTACGGTGAAGTCGACCAAAACACGTCTTGACACCCAACAGGCAGCTGACTTATGAAGATCCCTAGTTCGTGTCATCGGCGCCATACTCCTCCTCGACATAGTGCTCCTCAAAATCTGGCATCGCAACAATGCCAGGGACGAAACCATTATGAGTACATTTGAATGTACTTCGCAAACTACCCTCGACACGAACATGCACTAGCATTATTTTTATTATACTAAAAACCTTTTTAGTTTTAGAAGACATCTCTGTATCTTTGTTGAAAGAGGTAAGAAGAATTTTAGAAACTTTTCCAGAAAATCCATCATGTTTATTTTTCCAAAAACTCCTCCTTTTTCCGACCATAGCCCTTCATGGTCAATATTTCCTGACAGCTCATACCGACCCTTTGGTATAGCTTCATATCACAATTCCACTTTGTTTTCCGAAATCAACAACATTTGCACAAGGTCTTAGGATAGCCTCCCAACCGTCCATTACCGAGGACTCGGCTATTCGAATAGTTTTTACACTCTGCAGAGGTAGCACGCTTTACCCACACCCATCCGGCAACTCCTCGTGTTAGCCACGTCTAGCCATACACGTTGAGTAACCGGCCATAGCCTTTCCTTTGCTCACGCTAGTACAGGACCCTGCCGCTACGACACTTTCCATCGACACTTAGTCCAGCCCTTCAGAACCTAAGTGTGAGGACTCACAGTTCTGCTCGGCGACCGGAATTCAGTCTTCAATCCCCCAATGTGCGAGGACCCAGGTCAGGGGTAGGTCACCAACCATCCCCTCATGGAACGGAGTCATCTCCGTTTGAGGCATCCCGCACTAAAATGAGCAATCTATATGACTACGCCCTTTCCCATATGGGGGTAAGTGTGGTCGCACAGGGTATTGTTGGTCGTCATAGTACTAAGTACGCATTGTGCATATCTTGGAAAACACCAGCAGACTCTGGTTCTTTCTTCATCTCCAACTATGGTATCTCATAATTCACTCAAGGATAATCAAAGGAGTTTTTGTAAAACCATTTGTTTCCCATCCTATAGTTCATATATCTATCCTCTACTTCTACATAGGTGGCAAAATAGTTTTTCATATAGTTTCGGAAAAAGGTTTTCGAAAACACATTTGTTTTGGGGAAAACATGTATCCAAAAATAGATGCATCATATATAGGGGTGTATACTCAGCAAGTAGCTTGCCTTGCTCGACAAAGTGACCCTGGTCTTGTTCTTCTTGTTCAACAAATCTCCCTTCCTCGTACTCTCCGGCAACGTTCTCGTCTAGTCGTAACAATCAAGCAAATACAAACAATCATGCCACTATTCAACAGAACATCACAAAAATACGAACTAAATTTTACAGATGGCTACTGTCCTAAGGAAGACAATACAAGTGGATTTTATTCAATTTGAGTTACTAAACTCCATGCACAAACATTTTAGTTCAGAAGCTTATTTATCAAGTTTTAGCTACTGTTTTAATTACGCTACTCACAAAATTAAATCCTTTTTGGGGTACACAGTACTTATTAATCCTAACCCAACACAATTGGATTTAATTCATTTGGACTAAGTATTAATCAACTAAAAATGTTCTAGTCCAGAAGGTTTAACAATCTTCATTTCAATGTTAAACAATTATAGTTTCTTAATTAATTCCACAAAAATTAAAGTACCTAAGTTACTGCAATGCCAAGCTAACAAAATTTGATTCACAATTTTCGGACAAACATAGCATCAGAAACAAACAAGTTAAGGTTTTAAACCTTCTATGCTATTTTAATTATCATTCAAATAATATAAATCTAAACATTGTGAAACTAGTGTCGTTAGACAGACAATTTAATTATCTTTCCAGATAAATTTGATTCATATTATTTGGATTTGCAAATCTTGAGATATCGAATTTTAAACATGGGTACAGATTTAAAAGTTTTCTGTAAATTCCTAAATTCGAAAGAGGAGAGAAAAAATAGGTGGGCCGAGAAGGTTCCCAGCCCACTGGGCCTGGCCCAGTTTTATTTTCTTCCCGCGCATGAAAAAGATTAAATTGCTGACGGGTGGGGCCATCCCGTTAGCGGCTCATCTAACAAAGCGGTAGATCGTCGTTGGATTTAGATCCAACGGCTGAGATGCAGGCACACCAGCGGCGACAAAAGATGGGCGGCGCCGCCATGGCCGCGACGGTGGTGATGGCGTGGCTGCTCACCTAGGCCTCCTTGGATGGCGAAGACGACATGATCAAGTGCGGAGGGCCTGGCAAGGAGGTTGGTGGTGACGGCACGGCTTGGTGAAGTCTCGAACGGCGACGGCAGTCCAGGCAGCTTCCACGGATGCGTCCTAGATCCGGCGAGCTTCCGGCGTCGATCCTATGCAAGAAAAGGAGCGACGGGTGAGTTCGGGGTGGCGGTGCAGCACGACAGAGGTTTGGGGGGAGGTAAGAGAGGGAGAGAGTGGATGCGTGGCCACGAGGCCGTCCTCTTCAACCTCGGGTTGGAGCTGCTCCAGGACGGCACGGCACGGCCGTGGCCTGCAGCAGCGCAGCTGCACGGCTCCGCCCTCCTGGCAGGTGCAGAGAGGAGTGGAGAGTGAGGGAGAGGCAGTGTCGATGCGCGGTGAGTGAGGGGTAGTGAGAGTGAGTGAGTTGTGAGAGATTTGGTTGAAGTTTGAACGAATTTGCTCGAGTTCATCTTGAATTCGAATGAACTGAAATGACTAAGCCAAATTCAAATTCAAAATTTGGTTAACTCTTTTCATATTTCTATTCATAAGTATTTATCACTGTTTTTGCTTATGTTTTGATAATTAATTTGTAAGTATTAGTTGGTGTATTAAGTGATTGAAAGAAATAAAGAGAGATACAAGAATTTGAAAATAGGCTTTTGAAAATACGACTCTGAGAGAGAAAAGTTTTAGGAATAAAATGAGAGTGGTTATAATGCCACTCCTCTGATTTTTAGAGAAGACAATAATAGTTTCTTGTAGATTGCTTTGTTTGATTTTACTTTGCTTTTGTGTTTGAAGATTTTTAATCAAACAAGCAACACAATTTTAAACAAGAAAACAATCAACACAAGACAATCAAGCAAAAGTTTTTGTTGGTTCACATTTTTCACTCATCGAACATGGGTTTTGCTTGTTACATGAAATTGGGATGTTATAAATCCTTCCCCCTTAGAATATATCTCGTCCTCAAGATTTGCTAGGCTTAGGTGCTAAAGAGTTCCGGGAATTCCTTCCTAAGGTAATCTTCACGCTCCCAGGTTGCTTCCATCTCGGAGTGATTAGTCCACTGGACTTTGTAGAACTTAATCATACGTCTCCGAGTAAAGCGAACATCCTCATCGAGAATCTTGACGGGTCTCTCACGATATGTTAAGTCATGGTTTAGGTCGACGAAGAGGTAGTCGTTGTTCTTGAAAATATCGAGCTTGTCGGGAACGTCTAGGCATTTCCGGAGGTAGAGATGGGGAAAACATCATGGAACTCTGACAATTCCGGGGGCAACTCTAGCTTATAGGCAACTTCTCCTCTTCGGACAACGATCTTGAATGGTCCGATATAACGGGGTGCCAACTTTCCTTCGACATGGAAATGGTGCATACCCTTGAGTGGTGTCACCCGGAGATAGACATAATCTCCGGCTCTAAAGGTGACATCACGACGCTTGGGGTTGGCATAACTCTTTTGACGGGACTGGGTAGTTTTGAGGCGCTCTCGGATCAATCGTACTTGCTCTTCGGCTTCACGGAAGGTATCGGGTCCAAACAACTTGCCTTCTCTGGCCTCAGGCCAGTTCAGGGGTGTACGACACTTCCTGCCGTAAAGGGCTTCGAAAGGGGCCATTTGCAGACTAGTCTGGTAGCTGTTGTAGAAGATCTCTGCAAATGGAAGGCAGTCCTCCCACTTGGAGCCATAGGATAGGAGGCATGCACGAAGCATGTCCTCCAAGATTTGGTTTACTCGCTTGGTTTGGCCTCCGGTCTGGCGATGATAAGCTGTGCTGAAAGCTAACTTGGTTCCAAGGGCTTCGTGAAGAGCTTTCCAAAATCTGGAAGTAAACTGAGTGCCTCGGTCGGATACAATCCTCGTGTGTACTCCCTGTAAGCTCACTATCCGGAGATGTAGAGGTCGGCTAACTGCTTTGTTGAATAGGTGGTCTTCACGGGAATGAAATGGGCAACCTTGGTCAGTCGGTCAACAATGACCCAGATGGAGTCGTGGCCTCGATTGGATCTGGGAAGTCCGGTGATGAAGTCCATCCCAATTTCTTCCCATTTCCATTCAGGTACTCTCAACGGTTGGAGCAGTCTAGCAGGTCGCTGGTACTCAGCCTTGACTCTCTGGCAGACATCACACTTGGCGACGAAGGAGCCAATTTCTCGCTTCATCCCATGCCACCAGAATCTCTCACGGAGGTCATGATACATTTTGGTTCCGCCAGGGTGGACCGAGTAAGGGGTATCGTGGGCTTCTTTCAGGATCAAGGTCTTGAGTTTTTCGTCATTGGTCACACAGATGCGACCATTGAATCTCAGGATTCCCTCGGCATCCTCGGCAAAACCGGGTGCCCTATTAAGGGGAAACTTCTTCTTAATCCCTTCAATACTCGCATGGCCTTTCTGGGCTTCCTTGATCTGGTCTAGCAGGGTTGGGGCTAACTCGAGATTTGCGAGATAACCTTGGCTGACAAGTTCTAGTCCGAATTCCTCGAACTCCTTGTATAGGGCTGGTTGCTCGGCTTGGATTAAGGCGTTCAGGGTGTAGGGCTTATGACTGAGGGCGTCGGCAACAACATTGCTTTTCCGGGATGGTTGTCGTGTCTCGAAGGACGGACACCGGGGATGACAGGCACCCCCTTTATAGATTCGGTAGGGGCGCGAAGGAGGCCGGAAACGTCTCTCACGGAGGGTTCTCCGACGATCTCTCACTCTCTCTCTCTCGATCTCGATATGTATGGAAAGCAAGCAAAGGACACAGCGATCCACCCAGGTTCAGGCCGCCCGAAGGCTAACAGCCCTACTCCTGCATGTCTGGATAGATGGTGGCATCATGGTGTGGCTACAAAGATGACTCCGGTGAGGTACCCGGCAAGGGTTTGGCTAGAGGAAGAAGAAGGACAGATCCTGGCCCGGAGGAGATCACCTTCCCTTTCTTCCCTGCCCTAGCCTAGCTCTGTGATGATCTTGCTCTGCTGGTTTCCGTAGGTGTCTTCTACATTGGATCCCTCCTTCTCCTCGCCATGCCTTGGCCCTCCTTTACAGACCAGGGGATAAAACAGAGGTCATGCGAGGAGCGTGGGGGGGTCTTGGCGGGAAGAGTCCTCTCTCCGTGGTGGAGGTGGAGACGTGGCCTCTCCTCCTCCAAGTATCCTTCGCCGGTTTGGTGAGATTCCCGCCCTTTGGGGGAAAGCGAAGTGGGTAAAGGCTGGCACACCGTAGGTGGTGTCCCCTGCCCGCGCCTTGCTTCCCAAGTCTTCTGGGTCCTTCTACCATCTTCTGGAGGGTGGTGGAAACCCTAGCTTTGGCTTGTGCGGCCTGGTACCCGAGAGGGAGTCCGACGCTGCCGGGATCTCGGGCTCTCGGGGTCCTCTTCTACTTCCGGGGTGCGGGGGACCCGGGGGTCCTTCGCACCCGGCAGTCTTGGCTGGCGAGCTGGGTGCCCACCAGGTCTTGCGTCGCGTCTTGGCCTTGTCCATCTTCGCGTTGGGCCCATAGGTGGTGGACCCACTTTGGCAACACTAGGGGAACCCCGTGTTCCACTGCTGCGACAATGGTAATGGATTCCGATATCATAATCCTTGATCAGTTCCATCCATCTTCGCTGGCGCAGGTTCAACTCTTTCTTGGTAAAGATGTACTTCAAGCTCTTGTGATCTGTACAGATCTCACAGTGATGACCCACAAGATAGGGACGCCATTTTTTCAGAGCAAACACTACAACTGCAAACTCCAGGTCATGGGTTGGGTAATTCTCCTCATGCGGTCGCAATTGTCGGGACAGGTAAGACACAACCTTTCCTTCTTGCATCAGGACAGAACCAAGTCCGAGACGTGAAGCATCATAGTACACGTCAAAACTCTTGGTAACGTCTGGCATGATCAGGATCGGGGTTGAGGTCAGTCTTTCTTCAGCTCTTGGATACTGTCTTCGCATTCTGGGTCCAGTCAAACTTCTTGTCCTTCCTTAACAACTGGGTCATGGGCTTGGCTATGCTGGAAAATCCCTCAACGAACTTGCGGTAATACCCAGCTAATCCGAGAAAGCTACGGATTTCAGTCACGCTGGTGGGTGATTCCCAGTCTACGATGGCTTTGATTTTCTCCGGGTCTATAGAAATTCCTCCTGCGGACACAACATGTCTGAGAAATGCCACTTCACTAAGCCAAAACTCGCATTTGCTAAGCTTGGCAAATAGCTTGTGCTCTCGGAGTGTCTCCATGACCAGACGCAGATGCTCAGCATGCTCTTCTTCGGTCTTGGAGTAGATAAGGTTATCGCCGATAAACACTACCACGAACTTGTCGAGGTATTCCATGAAAATCTTGTTCATGAGGTTCATGAAATAGGCGGGGGAATTGGTCAATCCGAAGGACATAACGGTATATTCAAATAGACCATATCGGGTGGTGAAGGCAGTCTTTGGGATGTCCGACTCTTG
Source organism: Poa pratensis (assembly GCA_947311845.1). Classification (NCBI taxonomy): domain Eukaryota; kingdom Viridiplantae; phylum Streptophyta; class Magnoliopsida; order Poales; family Poaceae; genus Poa; species Poa pratensis. The sequence goes on along the minus strand of CAMZMU010000063.1, from coordinate 137,699,220 downwards.
AATCATCAACTGGTTATAACCTGTCCGAAGATCGATCTTGGAAAAGACTCGGGCTCCGTTCATCTGGTCGAATAGATCCTCGATCTTGGGCAAAGGGTACTTGTTCTTGATGGTCACATCATTCCGTTTACAGTAATCCACACGCAGACGTGTGGTACCATCTCTCTTATCCACGAATATAATGGGTGATCCCCATGGTGAAGCGCTTGGACGAATGAGACCCTTGCTGAGCATATCAGCCAATTGCTTCTTCAATTCAACTAGCTGTTCCGGATTCATCCGGTAGGGTCTTTGAGATATAGGAGCTGTTCCAGGGATAAGCTCAATCACGAATTCAATAACTCGGATCTCATCTAGGGCTGGTCTGGCTATTCCTTCATGACAGCTTGGTTGGGAAGGGCGGTTCTTGGAAACATATTCCACTTCAACGCCTTGGTCGGTGGTGAGAGAAACTGCTCTTCTGGCACAGTCTATACGGCCACGATACTTGGCTAACAGTTCATACCGATTATGACATCTATGCCTTGGGTACCCAAAATGATTAGGTTGGCAGAGAATTTTCTCCATTGATCTCTATAGGAATTTCGGGGCTGAACCTCTTGGTTTCTACTAAGGATTCTGTGAGGACCCCGGATTAACTATCCGAGATACTCGTTATGTTTCCTGCAACAATCCCATGATCAGTCTGTTGTTGCACATAACTCGAATTGGTATCACAGAACACCCATAAATACCGAATAAAATTACTTACTTGATTGAAGCCAGAACTTCATCAGGTACTCGCAGCGGAAATCACCAATCAACGTGGAGCCCAAGTCACTTGCCAACCCTACAGGCAGCTGACTGGGAAGCGCCCTAGTTCGCATTGACGTTATTGAAGTCTTCTTCTTCGAACTGTTCTTCTTCAAAATCTGGTTAAGACAATAGCCAGGGACGAAACCAATATGAGTACATTTGAATGTACTTGCAAACTACCACCGGAATGAGCATGCACTACTCTTTTATTGTTTAAATAAAACTTCGTTTGCTTTGAAAACTCTATATCCTTGTTGAAAAGAGAAGGATATACTTTTGTTTATTAAAACTTTGTTTTGAAATCTCTATATCTTTCTTGAAAAAGAAAAGAAGGCTTTTAGAACTTTTCCCCATAAACCTGTCTTTGTAATAAGTCTCTTTTAAAACACTTTCCCGGAAAATCACCATTTTGTTTATTTCCCCAAAACTCCTCCTTTTTCGACCATAACCCTTCATGGTCATTCAATCCCAACAACCTCATACCGGCCCTTTGGTATAGTTGCATAAAACATTTTCCACTTTTAAATCACAAAACTCTGCACTTCTCGACCATAGCCCGTCATGGTCCTCCTCTTTTCCAGCAACCTCATACCAGCCCGTCGGTAGAGTTGCTGATACAACACATCTCCATTTTATTTTCAATTCTCAAAACTTTGCAAAACTTGCACATGGTCTTAGGAACAGTCTCCCAATTGTCCATATCCGAGGACTCGGCTATTCGAATAGTTTTAACCCTCTGCAGAGGTAGCACGCTTTTTGCCCACACCCATCCGGTAACTCATCGTGTCAGCCACGTCCCGCCATACAAGGTGTATGCGAAATTGAGCCACCGACCATAGCCTCTCCTTTGCTCATGCTAGTATAGGACCCTTCCCATATGACACTTTCCATCAACACCCAGTCCAGTTTCCCGTCGGAAACCCTAAGTGTGAGGACTCATATGTTTTGTCTGGCGGTGTATAGGGGACATCCTTCTATCCTCCTCCTTATCTTTCCATAGAGTTTGAGCGAGGACCCAGGTCAGGGTAGGTCCTCAGACCATCCCCTCATGCATAACGGAGTCATCTCCGTCGATGAGGCATCCCATACTAATAAGAGCAAATTATATGACTAAGCCCTTTCCCATATGTGGGTAAATGTGGTCGCACAGGGTAAGATTGGTCGTCATGGTTCTAGGACACTGTGCATTTTTCATAAACATCACCATTCTCCATTTCTCCCCTTCAACACCGACACCTCGGCATTCCATAACCACACAAGTATTTTCAAAGGAGTTTTGAGTAAACAATATTTTTCCCATCCTATAGTTTGAAAAAGAATTTCCATCTAATATCTCCATATAGGGTGTCAAAATAATATAGTTGTATTTTTAAAACAAAGGGTTTTCAAAATCATAGCTTTAGTGGCAAACACCACATAAATCACTGTTGCTCTTTATAAGTAAAACATGCGAACCAAAATAGATGTATATAAATGCAAGCTCAGAGGATAGCTTGCCTTGCTCGGCAAAGTGACCTTGGTCTTGATCTTCAGGTTCAACAAATTCCCCCTCCTCGATAATTCCAGCAACGTTCTCGTCTAATCGATAAACAAACCAATACAAGCAATCACTAAACTACTCAATCAAACATCACCACCTTACAATATTAAACTCTACAAATAACTACGGTAGTCACACAAGGCAAACCAATTGGGTTCAATTTAATTGAATTAACCAATATTTAAATTAATAAGTAAAGTGTTGTTTCAATGTTAGGGTGATTCAATTTTAGTCAAACAGGTGTTTGCTTTATACAAACAGATAGATTTTATTTTTCTGTTCATTTTGATATATGTTATTTGTATTTTTCATTAATGAGAATTTTAATAATTTTATCTTATTTAAATTCCCTTTTTAGAATATTTGAGGTTTGAAGAAAGTATTTAACTAATTAAACTTAAATTTTGATTTATTAAATAATAGGAGGAATTATTTATATAACCTAATTTCATTTTATTATATGAGGAAATTAAGAATATATTTATTTCTTAATTCATTTAATTTGAATTTTGAGATATATTAATATATCTTATATTTTAAATCAAGATAAAATAGATTAAGAATACAAAAACAATTTCTTTGCGTTCTTAAAATTACTATGAATATTTTTATTTATTTTTCTGCATTGCATTTCTAGTTATTATGAATAAACCATGTTCTTTGAATTAAATTCTTTGGAAAAGTGAATTGACCCTTTTGCCCCTGGGTCAACTGGGTTGAACCCAACCAAAACCTGGCTCGGGTCGGTGGTCAACCCGACCGAGCCACACTCTCTCACTCGCCTCTCTCTCTCTCTCCATTTCACTCCCGAGCCCGACGCGATTTAGAATCGCCGCCGCCGTCGCCCCTTGATTCCGGCCAAGCGCGGCAAACTCCGCCGCCGTGCTGCGGTGCAGAAGACGCGCCACAGGTTCTCCTCCCTCCCCTCCGCGGCGATTTGATTTTCCCAGTCCGGTGCGGCCGCGCGCGACCCACATCCGAACCTAGGGTTCCGGTGGCAGCGCGGCATTACCGTGCTCCCGGCCCATGCTGCTCAGCCGTGGCTGGTGTGGAGCTCGATCCCGTGCCGCCGTGGTGGTGGTGATGATGGGTGCTCTCCTCCCGTGGTCCTCCTTCATCGGCCACGCGGGCACTGCCCCGCCGCCGTGGAGTTACGGCCATGGGCGATGGTGAGCTCCTCTCCTCTCTCCTCTCTTCTTCTTCTTTCCCCCTCCAGGCCTTCGTGCCTTGCTTTTGAATGCCTGGGTGAATTGGTGATCTAGGTTTTCTTGATGCTTAGGTGTTGGGTTTGCTTGGCTGCCCTTGTGATGATCTCTGAACATGAGCTAGTGCCTCTATGTATTAAATTGGGGATGTTCTAGCTAGTGGTTTTGGCTGGGGTGATGATCTGGTTCTGTCACTCGACAGATTTGCTATCTGTCCTAGACAGTAGCAACAGATGGTGTTCTCTGAACTTTGGTTCAGATATGCCTCTGCTGTTTGCTGTTGTTATTCTGAACCTGAGATTCAGATGTAAACCTTTGATAAAATCAAGTGTACAATAGATTCCTGTTGCTAAATATTTTTTAGTTAAGCATGCTGTGATGCCTCAGTTGAGTTACACAGAAGCTAACTACTAATTTTAGCTTAGGAAATCTGTTTATGCTTATCAGTGCTCTTATTGGTGCACAGATGTGCTTGTGGTGCCTCTCCCCTTGTGGGTTTTGTGCCCAGCATCTAAATACTGGATTTGTGCTTCACAATTGATGAACTCAAGCAAATAAAGCTTGTATGCCTTTGCTACATTTGGTGGATTTGTGTCCCTTGCCCATGATGCATAGGCTGAGGCTTTTGATTTAATAAGAATAGATGCTTTGCTTGATTTAACTCCCTGTGATGATTTTAGCATAGCATTTTTATGCTTAGCTGAGGGAAACACTCCACCACACCATGTGCATCTAGCAGATCATTTGGCTAGAGATAGAATATCAACCTGTGCTCAAGTGTGGTGATGTTGGGGCTGTTGCTTGTAGTTCTTGTGGATCTGTTGCTTGCTCTGCTTGCTGGACTGCTCCTCCTGCTCCAGCTTGCTATCCCTAGCTTCTGGCCTTCTCCTTGCTCCTGCTTGGCCTTGAGCTTCGACTCCATCTTGCTCTTGCTTTAGGCAAGGATCCAGTGGTGAAAAGTGGAGGGATTGGTGGTTTAGTGATGAACTGTGGGCTGTGTGGGTGATGAACTTGAGCTGAGTGCTTGAGTGAGTGAAATGAGCTTGCTCCTTGCTTGCTACTGCTGTCCCTTGCTCTTATCCTCCTCCTGGGAGTGAAGTAGCTGTGCATGTGTAGTGAATGCTCTGGTGGTGGGTGAAACAGGGCTGTGTGGCTTGTGTCCTACAACTCCCTTTGCCCTTGTTATTCACATGTCTATTGCAGTGTGATGATGGCAACACAGGACTGTGTGTGCTGTGGGCTCCTCTACTGGCTCAGTTCAGAGAACTGGCATTGATGGGTTGAGCTTATCTTCATATTTGTTTTCATTTCTTTTTACTCGCTATGTGGATTTTATAGTCTGGGATGTTGTACTGAGGCTAAACATACTGATTAAGAGCAGATACATCACTATGTTGCCTAAACAACTCAATGATGTAATTAGCAGTGCACCTCACTGCTAATCTGAGAGCAACACTAACCACTAATCCTCATTTTATGTTTGTTTCTGTTTTCTTATTCATTGTGCAGATAAACAAGATTGGAATAAGATCAAAAGGAGGAAAAAGAAATACAAGACATTTTAGTTTAGGAAACAATTGTAATTTTCCTTTTTGAATTTCAGTTTGTTGTAATAAAGTGGTAAAGACATTGTAATTTATGTTTAGAGAAAAGAAATGATTTGTTTGCCTTTGCAAGAATTCAATAAGTTGTAATATTTATTGTAAGAATTGAGTTATTCAATCATTTATTAAATCATTTACCTAATTGTTATTTTAGTTACTTCAATGTTTTAATTTGAATTATTTTATGAATTCAATTATTTGAATTCAAATTCCTACAACAAGCAAATTATCTAAAGGTCATGTCAAATTTAGATATGGTATTCTTTAACAGGAGTGAAGATAAGATATAGATCGATAATTTGATTACTTGGAGTCATAAAACCATGGAACAACGCCATCTTTATTTTGGTACACACAACACACAAGATGATCAACTACCCACACCAGTTAGTACAAGTCACACTACAAACATAAGGTAGTCAACAATTTTCGGAACCTTCAGTATATTTATAAGATAGAGTGATCACACTTAACCATGACAAGATGGTGTTAAGGATGCTCAGCAAATAATTTTTTAACATATCAAAAGGTTTTGCTAAAGAAAATATATGGGATGATATGTCTCCCACTTGTTTCATTTCCAAAGGATGTCAAAATAGAGGTTTTAAAATAAGAGCTAAAAATACTTGCAAAATATTAATGTTGAAATATAGGCAGGAGATAGTATGTAGTTCTCCTTAGTTTATAAACAAGTAAATTTTGGAAATACTTTTGCTTTCTCAAATCATGGGCCATTGGGTTGTTGCTAAGAACAAAGCATCACTGAAAGAAGGAGTTGGTCAAATAAGACTGGAGAAGATATATGGAATATTTTTCTTGTCATGACATGATTGCCAAAGTTTAATATATGTTTACTTAGGTTGGGTCCTTAGGTTAATATTTACTAGTCAAACAACTTAAACCACAAGTCACACAAGGTCAAATAGAGCAATGGGAAGGAAAACACAATCAGTAGTGAAGTATTTCAAAAAGTTTTTGTTGGTTCTGAATTTTGGGTCTGGTAAAACTAAGTTTTTCTTAGTTCCAAAATTTGGGATGTGACAGCTCTTCCCCCCTTAAAAATAAATCTCGTCCTCGAGATTTGCCCGGTGGTAACAGGGGAGCACGAGGGCACGGGTTTTGGGTTGACTACTCTTCCGAGGTCGTTGCTTCTTCAGTAAGGTCGCCATGTGAGATCTTGACAAATTGACGTTGCAAGGCTTTCTTTGTCGATAAACTTCTGTGCTGAGTTCGGATCCTTGACGATGGGGTTGTCTTGACGATCGAGACTGATGGACAGTCGTGGTTGGCTGTTTCCAGATACTACAAGGCTAAGGTGCAAGGAACTAATTATTAACACCTTCTGGTATACGTATTGCAGGTCTTCCCCCCTTAAAAAGGGGTTTTGAAGGGTCATCCTGAAGGTTGCGGCTGGAGTTGACTTGGAGGCATTGTTCTTCTTGGGTAGCTTGACATTCTTCGTCTTGGGTGTCGCGCCTTGGTGCTCGGGGTTGGTGCAGATATCACTTCCAGATATTTTCTCCTTACGAGGGTCACAGGTGGGGACGCGTTGTTCTCAGGATGCGTCAAGTCTGAGCACTCGACTCTCTCCGGTTTCTAGTTAGTAGAGGGATGTTATAAACTTCTAAGGGCGTCTGAACTTGCTTGGTGGTTGATGTTGCCAACAGCAGGTGCTTCCGTTGTTTGATTCTTCTTAGTGACTTCCGGTAGATTTTCTTCACGCTTTTCTTCCTTCGGCTTGGCGAGAAAAAGGCTGTCCCGAAAGACTTCTTTGGTTCGGGTTCTTCAGGAAGCTTTGCAGGTGTCTTCACAAGCAAGTTAGAGTGCACCAGAATAGTTTGGATTTCCGGGAAAACTTTCTGGTTGAGGGGCTTAAGTTATTTTTCAAGGGAGTTGGGTGCTATACTCTGAACATCAAACTTATTGTACCTAAGATCCAAAACAACCAACTTTACATAGGCCTCTAATTCTCGAGTCTTCAAAGTACCATTCCAACATCTCTGGTAAGGCCACTACTATTAACTAGTTTATTGAATCATGGCTTTTGCCCAAGCTAAAGTCATTAGTCCACCATCATCTTCTTCGGCATAAACTCTTTATCATAGTATAATTCAATCTATCAAACACCCATCAAACCTTTTAGGCATAGTCTTCCCTTTACATTCTATCACAAAAATCGTAGTGGTCCACCAATTATTTCTTGATTGATTTCTCTCCCCAGATAGGCATATCTCATATTATCTTACTCCTTCAGGGTGGTCATTTTTCCCACGATCATATCATCAAAGCTAAATAAAACATCCAACAGTCATGTCATCATATCATCAAGAATTGACCCACTTTCTAACCAAATTCAGATTTTATCTCAACACCTTTGGGGCCTTGATCTCATAATCACAGATAAATGATCTTTGTAGGAATAATCCAAACAGAGCGGGACAAGCTCTGAAAACTACTGTCGCCTAAAATGTCTTGCTACTAGACCAAGTCACATTGATTCCTAGAATCCGATAAACATTCACTTGTCCTCCACCAATTATTTCTGGCATACAACGATCTGCTCATTTGCTAACTCATCTTTGACCACTTCCTATAATTCCCTAAGAATTTAGTACAGGGTCACTTGCGCCTAAACGTTCCAACACTGGAGTATTCTTCTTAATTTACTTGCTTCCAACCAATCCAACATCATTTTATCAGCAAGTGCTTCCTAAAAATCCATCAACTTTCACCTTTATTTCTAAACCTTAAATCAAGGGTCACGTCTTCTAGTTCCAGATAACCACCAATGGTTGGGGACCACAACTGGTTAGCCCCAGAGTATTAATCAAATATATCATCTGTCCAATCCCAATTAACTTATCGATCCACTCCAAGCTTTCACTTTTATTCTAACCCCAAATTTTTGATATTACCAAACTCATCCACCAAAGTTTGATCTCATCAACTAGATTCTTAAGGGATCCTTTTGACTAATAATCTTATAGTCCAACACTCTTATATCCTCCTAAAGTCTCCTTTGTACCACTAGTCTTGAGTCGTCCTATGGCACTTATTCCCTTGGTCTAGAAAAAGCAGTTAGTATCTTTGCAAATTTTGGTTAGATGAGAGATTTAAAGTTAGATAAATTATGTTAGTTATGTTAGTTTTTCATATTGTTTTGTTAGTCCGACGGGATACGACCAGTGTCATATAACGTCGGGTCTTGAATCTTCATCTTTCTCGATGGCTTGATGTGGTTGTACAAAACGACATATGTAGGCCGCTATCCGTCTTGCAGAAGGTCGCAGAGTCTTGAGGTAGAGAGTATTCCATACCTGGCTTCTCTTACTTAGGAGAAAGTTTTCCGAAGAGTTTTCTAAGTCGGGCTTTTGAGAGGGTACAAAGAGTACATCTGTGGCCAACAAGACAAAAAGGTTTTGTTGCTAACTGTCAAAAATAAAGCAACAGATAAAAGTGTGGTTACTTTGGGTTCCCGACAAGGCGGGTTTTGTGAAACACACCAGGAACCGCTATCCGTCTTGCAGAAGGTCGCAGAGTCTTGAGGTAGAGAGTATTCCATACCTGGCTTCTCTTACTTAGGAGAAAGTTTTCCGAAGAGTTTTCTAAGTCGGGCTTTTGAGAGGGTACAAAGAGTACATCTGTGGCCAACAAGACAAAAAGGTTTTGTTGCTAACTGTCAAAAATAAAGCAACAGATAAAAGTGTGGTTACTTTGGGTTCCCGACAAGGCGGGTTTTGTGAAACACACCAGGAAAACAACACACATAAATGCAACACACAAGCAAGAATCAATCAAGGCACTTTTAGCACCAACAGACGTTTAATACCGTGGAAGATGGGGGTTGCTCACGTAAAACGAGCTTATCCTATCGATCCTATGGGTCTGGGTCAACTATGATTGTTAAAATCTTCATGTCTTTAACTTGTTGACAGATTAATGTCCTTAAACTTGAAACTTGGTAGGGCCTTTGTATCTCGAGGATTTTCTTCATCTTGCCCAAGTGGGAACCTTTGGCGGTGAAATTACTGCAATTTCTGAATTTGACAACTTGAGTAGAATTGTTGATGTTGAGCTGAGATCTTCGGAGTTCTCTTGTTTTGTTGACACTGACAACCTTGGTATTTGCAGATCAATCGCCTTGTTGTTAAATGTTGAGTATTTGGGGATGGAAGCTTCTTCTTCTGGGTACTAGCTATTAGGTCTCACTGGGTTTCATCGTCAAGTATTTTGAACGGGTAAGAGGTAATAGAAGAATTCTTGGAAAATCTTAAAATAGAGGGGTAAGACTTTGAAATATTTGAGTAGATGAGAAGAGTGGAAGTTATTTTTTGGACTTCCTTAGATAAAAATATGTTTTCGGAAACAATATATTTTTAACAAAATATTTCTTTCCTAACTAACGTCCATGCTAACTAAGGTCTGTTACAGTCAGGATGGCTCTGATACCAAGTCTGTGAGGACCCGGATTAACTATCCGAGATACTCGTTATGTTTTCTGCAACAATCCCATGATCAGTCTGTTGTTGCACATAACTCGAATTGGTATCACAGAACACCCATAAATACCGAATAAAATTACTTACTTGATTGAAGCCAGAACTTCATCAGGTACTCGCAGCGGAAATCACCAATCAACGTGGAGCCCAAGTCACTTGCCAACCCTACAGGCAGCTGACTGGGAAGCGCCCTAGTTCGCATTGACGTTATTGAAGTCTTCTTCTTCGAACTGTTCTTCTTCAAAATCTGGCTAAGACAATAGCCAGGGACGAAACCAATATGAGTACATTTGAATGTACTCGCAAACTACCACCGGAATGAGCATGCACTACTCTTTTATTGTTTAAATAAAACTTCGTTTGCTTTGAAAACTCTATATCCTTGTTGAAAAGAGAAGGATATACTTTTGTTTATTAAAACTTTGTTTTGAAATCTCTATATCTTTCTTGAAAAAGAAAAGAAGGCTTTTAGAACTTTTCCCCATAAACCTGTCTTTGTAATAAGTCTCTTTTAAAACACTTTCCCGGAAAATCACCATTTTGTTTATTTCCCCAAAACTCCTCCTTTTTCGACCATAACCCTTCATGGTCATTCAATCCCAACAACCTCATACCGGCCCTTTGGTATAGTTGCATAAAACATTTTCCACTTTTAAATCACAAAACTCTGCACTTCTCGACCATAGCCCGTCATGGTCCTCCTCTTTTCCAGCAACCTCATACCAGCCCGTCGGTAGAGTTGCTGATACAACACATCTCCATTTTATTTTCAAATCTCAAAACTTTGCAAAACTTGCACATGGTCTTAGGAACAGTCTCCCAATTGTCCATATCCGAGGACTCGGCTATTCGAATAGTTTTAACCCTCTGCAGAGGTAGCACGCTTTTTGCCCACACCCATCCGGTAACTCATCGTGTCAGCCACGTCCCGCCATACAAGGTGTATGCGAAGTTGAGCCACCGACCATAGCCTCTCCTTTGCTCATGCTAGTATAGGACCCTTCCCATATGACACTTTCCATCAACACCCAGTCCAGTTTCCCGTCGGAAACCCTAAGTGTGAGGACTCATATGTTTTGTCTGGCGGTGTATAGGGGACATCCTTCTATCCTCCTCCTTATCTTTCCATAGAGTTTGAGCGAGGACCCAGGTCAGGGTAGGTCCTCAGACCATCCCCTCATGCATAACGGAGTCATCTCCGTCGATGAGGCATCCCATACTAATAAGAGCAAATTATATGACTAAGCCCTTTCCCATATGTTGGTAAATGTGGTCGCACAGGGTAAGATTGGTCGTCATGGTTCTAGGACACTGTGCATTTTTCATAAACATCACCATTCTCCATTTCTCCCCTTCAACACTGACACCTCGGCATTCCATAACCACACAAGTATTTTCAAAGGAGTTTTGAGTAAACAATATTTTTCCCATCCTATAGTTTGAAAAAGAATTTCCATCTAATATCTCCATATAGGGTGTCAAAATAATATACTTGTATTTTTAAAACAAAGGGTTTTCAAAATCATAGCTTTAGTGGCAAACACCACGTAAATCACTGTTGCTCTTTATAAGTAAAACATGCGAACCAAAATAGATGTATATAAATGCAAGCTCAGAGGATAGCTTGCCTTGCTCGGCAAAGTGACCTTGGTCTTGATCTTCAGGTTCAACAAATTCCCCCTCCTCGATAATTCCAGCAACGTTCTCGTCTAATCGATAAACAAACCAATACAAGCAATCGCTAAACTACTCAATCAAACATCACCACCTTACAATATTAAACTCTACAAATAACTACGGTAGTCACACAAGGCAAACCAATTGGGTTCAATTTAATTGAATTAACCAATATTTAAATTAATAAGTAAAGTGTTGTTTCAATGTTAGGGTGATTCAATTTTAGTCAAACAGGTGTTTGCTTTATACAAACAGATAGATTTTATTTTTCTGTTCATTTTGATATATGTTATTTGTATTTTTCATTAATGAGAATTTTAATAATTTTATCTTATTTAAATTCCCTTTTTAGAATATTTGAGGTTTGAAGAAAGTATTTAACTAATTAAACTTAAATTTTGATTTATTAAATAATAGGAGGAATTATTTATATAACCTAATTTCATTTTATTATATGAGGAAATTAAGAATATATTTATTTCTTAATTCATTTAATTTGAATTTTGAGATATATTAATATATCTTATATTTTAAATCAAGATAAAATAGATTAAGAATACAAAAACAATTTCTTTGCGTTCTTAAAATTACTATGAATATTTTTATTTATTTTTCTGCATTGCATTTCTAGTTATTATGAATAAACCATTTTCTTTGAATTAAATTCTTTGGAAAAGTGAATTGACCCTTTTGCCCCTGGGTCAACTGGGTTGAACCCAACCAAAACCTGGCTCGGGTCGGTGGTCAACCCGACCGAGCCACACTCTCTCACTCGCCTCTCTCTCTCTCCATTTCACTCCCGAGCCCGACGCGATTTAGAATCGCCGCCGCCGTCGCCCCTTGATTCCGGCAAAGCGCGGCAAACTCCGCCGCCGTGCTGCGGCGCAGAAGACGTGCCACAGGTTCTCCTCCCTCCCCTCCGCGGCGATTTGATTTTCCCAGTCCGGTGCGGCCGCGCGCGACCCACATCCGAACCTAGGGTTCCGGTGGCAGCGCGGCATTACCGTGCTCCCGGCCCATGCTGCTCAACCGTGGCTGGTGTGGAGCTCGATCCCGTGCCGCCGTGGTGGTGGTGATGATGGGTGCTCTCCTCCCGTGGTCCTCCTTCATCGGCCACGCGGGCACTGCCCCGCCGCCGTGGAGTTACGGCCATGGGCGATGGTGAGCTCCTCTCCTCTCTCCGCTCTTCTTCTTCTTTCCCCCTCCAGGCCTTCGTGCCTTGCTTTGGAATGCCTGGGTGAATTGGTGATCTAGGTTTTCTTGATGCTTAGGTGTTGGGTTTGCTTGGCTTCCCTTGTGATGATCTCTGAACATGAGCTAGTGCCTCTATGTATTAAATTGGGGATGTTCTAGCTAGTGGTTTTGGCTGGGGTGATGATCTGGTTCTGTCACTCGACAGATTTGCTATCTGTCCTAGACAGTAGCAACAGATGGTGTTCTCTGAACTTTGGTTCAGATATGCCTCTGCTGTTTGCTGTTGTTATTCTGAACCTGAGATTCAGATGTAAACCTTTGATAAAATCAAGTGTACAATAGATTCCTGTTGCTAAATAATTTTTAGTTAAGCATGCTGTGATGCCTCAGTTGAGTTACACAGAAGCTAACTACTAATTTTAGCTTAGGAAATCTGTTTATGCTTATCAGTGCTCTTATTGGTGCACAGATGTGCTTGTGGTGCCTCTCCCCTTGTGGGTTTTGTGCCCAGCATCTAAATACTGGATTTGTGCTTCACAATTGATGAACTCAAGCAAATAAAGCTTGTATGCCTTTGCTACATTTGGTGGATTTGTGTCCCTTGCCCATGATGCATAGGCTGAGGCTTTTGATTTAATAAGAACAGATGCTTTGCTCTATTTAACTCCCTGTGATGATTTTAGCATAGCATTTCTATGCTTAGCTGAGGGAAACACTCCACCACACCATGTGCATCTAGCAGATCATTTGGCTAGAGATAGAATATCAACCTGTGCTCAAGTGTGGTGATGTTGGGGCTGTTGCTTGTAGTTCTTGTGGATCCGTTGCTTGCTCTGCTTGCTGGACTGCTCCTCCTGCTCCAGCTTGCTATCCCTAGCTTCTGGCCTTCTCCTTGCTCCTGCTTGGCCTTGAGCTTCGACTCCATCTTGCTCTTGCTTTAGGCAAGGATCCAGTGGTGAAAAGTGGAGGGATTGGTGGTTTAGTGATGAACTGTGGGCTGTGTGGGTGATGAACTTGAGCTGAGTGCTTGAGTGAGTGAAATGAGCTTGCTCCTTGCTTGCTACTGCTGTCCCTTGCTCTTATCCTCCTCTTGGGAGTGAAGTAGCTGTGCATGTGTAGTGAATGCTCTGGTGGTGGGTGAAACAGGGCTGTGTGGCTTGTGTCCTACAACTCCCTTTGCCCTTGTTATTCACATGTCTATTGCAGTGTGATGATGGCAACACAGGACTGTGTGTGCTGTGGGCTCCTCTGCTGGCTCAGTTCAGAGAACTGGCATTGATGGGTTGAGCTTATCTTCATATTTGTTTTCATTTCTTTTTACTGGCTATGTGGATTTTATAGTCTGGGATGTTGTACTGAGGCTAAACATACTGATTAAGAGCAGATACATCACTATGTTGCCTAAACAACTCAATGATGTAATTAGCAGTGCACCTCACTGCTAATCTGAGAGCAACACTAACCACTAATCCTCATTTTATGTTTGTTTCTGTTTTCTTATTCATTGTGCAGATAAACAAGATTGGAATAAGATCAAAAGGAGGAAAAAGAAATACAAGACATTTTAGTTTAGGAAACAATTGTAATTTTCCTTTTTGAATTTCAGTTTGTTGTAATAAAGTGGTAAAGATTTTGTAATTTATGTTTAGAGAAAAGAAATGATTTGTTTGCCTTTGCAAGAATTCAATAAGTTGTAATATTTATTGTAAGAATTGAGTTATTCAATCATTTATTAAATCATTTACCTAATTGTTATTTTAGTTACTTCAATGTTTTAATTTGAATTATTTTATGAATTCAATTATTTGAATTCAAATTCCTACAACAAGCAAATTATCTAAAGGTCATGTCAAATTTAGATATGGTATTCTTTAACAGGAGTGAAGATAAGATATAGATCGATAATTTGATTACTTGGAGTCCTAAAACCATGGAACAACGCCATCTTTATTTTGGTACACACAACACACAAGATTATCAACTACCCACACCAGTTAGTACAAGTCACACCACAAACATAAGGTAGTCAACAATTTTCGGAACCTTCAGTATATTTATAAGATAGAGTGATCACACTTAACCATGACAAGATGGTGTTAAGGATGCTCAGCAAATAATTTTTTAACATATCAAAAGGTTTTGCTAAAGAAAATATATGGGATGATATGTCTCCCACTTGTTTCATTTCCAAAGGATGTCAAAATAGAGGTTTTAAAATAAGAGCTAAAAATACTTGCAAAATATTAATGTTGAAATATAGGCAGGAGATAGTATGTAGTTCTCCTTAGTTTATAAACAAGTAAATTTTGGAAATACTTTTGCTTTCTCAAATCATGGGCCATTGGGTTGTTGCTAAGAACAAAGCATCACTGAAAGAAGGAGTTGGTCAAATAAGACTGGAGAAGATATATGGAATATTTTTCTTGTCATGACATGATTGCCAAAGTTTAATATATGTTTACTTAGGTTGGGTCCTTAGGTTAATATTTACTAGTCAAACAACTTAAACCACAAGTCACACAAGGTCAAATAGAGCAATGGGAAGGAAAACACAATCAGTAGTGAAGTATTTCAAAAAGGTTTTGTTGGTTCTGAATTTTGGGTCTGGTAAAACTAAGTTTTTCTTAGTTCCAAAATTTGGGATGTGACAGATCCCGGGGTTTGTATGCTCATGGGTTTGCGTAGGAAATCTTCAGCTAATCCCCCTTGGAGATAAACTCCTTAGTGACAAAGGAATGGGTTGCACCAGAATCAAAAAGAACAGTGGCGGGTACTGAGATGACAAGGAACGTACCCAGCACAACATCTGGCGCGTCCTGGGCTTCCTCAGCATTGATGTGGTTCAGAAGACCTCTTGCAACAGCTGCATTGCCACGGGGTGTGATACGTCTCAAACGTATCTATAATTTTTGATGTTCTATGCTTGTTTTATACCAATTGGTACATGTTTTGCATCTACTTTATATCACTTTTATACATTTTTTGGGACTAACCTATTAACAAGATGCCGAAATGCCAGTTCCTGTTTTCTGCTGTTTTTGTATTCCAGAAAAGCTAGTCTGGAAATATTCTCGGAATTGGACGAAACTACACGGGGGTGCCTATTTTTCCAAAACACGCCTGACGGAGCGAAGGAGCAGCAGAGGAGGGCCACCAGGGCCCCACACGCCAGGAGGGCGCGGTTCCCCCCTCTGCCGCGCCCTGGGGTGGTGTGGGCCCCTCGGGGGTCCGCAGCCGCCGCCCTTTCGCCTACTTATTCCCCCCGACGCGAAAACCCTAAGTACCTGAGAAAATATCCACGAAAAGTTCCAGAGACGCCACCGTCGACAACCCTAGCTCGGGAGGGATCAGAACCTCTTCCCGGCACCCTGCCGGAGAGGGGAATCGTCACCGGAGGCTTCTACATCGCCATGCCTTCCTCCGGAGTGATGCGTGAGTAGTTCATCCTTGGACTACGGGTCCATAGCAGTAGCTAGATGGTTGTCTCTCCACTTTGTGCCATCATGTTTAGATCTTGTGAGCTGCCCTACATGATCAAGATCATATTATTGTAATGCTACATGTTGTGTTTGCTGGGATCCGATGAATATTGAATACTATGTCAAGTTGATTATCAATCTATCTTATATGTTATTTAAGATCTTGCATGCTTTCCGTTACTCGTATATGCTTTGGCCAAGTAGATGCTTGTAACTCCAAGATAGAGTATTTATGCTAGATAGTGGGTTCATGTCTCCGTTTAACCTGGGACAGTGATAGAAAGTTCTAAGGTTGTGGATGTGCTGTTGCCACTAGGGATAACCTAACGATGCTATGTCCACGGACATATGTGTTTGTTTACATTACGCACTTTACTTAATGCAATTATCCGTTGCTTGCAACTTAATACCAACGGGGGACTCAGATGACAACCCGGCGGTGGATTATTAGTCATAGATGCTGTTGGATAACGATCTATGTATTATGTCGTAATGCCCAATTAAATATCATAGTAGTCAACATGTCATGTATATGCATTGTCATGCGCTCACTATTCGTCAATTGCCCAGCTGTAATTTGGTCACCCAACATGTTAGTTATCTTTTATGGAGAGACACCACTAGTGAACTGTGGACCCCGGTCCATTCTTTTACACTGATTAATCAACCACAAACTGCAAACTGTTCCTTTTTCATTCCCTGCAATTTAATACTCATTTTCCACACCATACGTTTAATCCTTTGTTTTCAGCAAGCCAGTGAGATTGACAACCTCACTGTTTCGTTGGGGCAAATTAGTTTGATTGTGTTGTGTGCAGATTCCACGTCAACAGTCCAGACTCCCTGCGACAGCTATTTTTCTGGCGCCGTTGACAACCTTCTGAAGAGTTGCTGCTCCTACTGGTTCGATAATCTTGGTTTCTTTCTGAGGGAAAACTTGCTGCTGACTACATCATACCTTCCTCTTGGGGTCTCCCAACGAACGTTTGTTTCACGTCATCAGGGTGCGGCATTCATTCCGTTGCCAGGGCGGCCTGCTCCAAGGTTAGGTGCTGGGGCATTGGGGCGAGCAACGGGCATCCTTGGATTGGGACATTCTTTGAAAAAGTGGCCCTTACACTAGTAGAGAAAAGCTTATAGGTAGAAGATGATTATGTGGCGCCACAGAAAATTTTTGTGGCGCATAGTTCTGCATGCGCCACAGAAATTTGAAATTCTGTGGCGCACAAAAACCAAATGCGTCACAAAAATTTGACTTTCTGTGGCGCACGTCTCGCATGCGCCACAGAAATGCGTATTTCTGTGATGCATATTGTTTCATGCGCCACAGATTTCAATTTAAAAAACAGATCTCAGATCTGGTTCGATCTGGTCAAACCCACGGTCTGTCGGGGGGCTACCCGGGGTAGGGTCAAGACAAGGTGTAAAGTGTTCTAGGTTGTTGACCGAGGTACAGGAAGGACCGACCTAGTTGGACCTCGGAGAATCCGAGGTATGAAGTGGTCTTGACCGAGGTGACTTGATCCAGGAGTATCCGAGGTAACATGTCGGAGTGGGCCGACGTTCGTGGTCCGAGGTATGATCGACCGACCTAATTACCTCGGTATTGTGAAGTTCATTATGAATGCAGGAGAAGATATTTGAGGGAAGAAGGTCCGACCTGTTTAGGTTGGAAGCACAAGACTCGAGGCATGGCATAAGAGAGTCACGGGTTCTGGACCTCGGATGATGCTCGTTATAAGTTGGACAGGATATACTGGTCTGAAAAATTGGAAGATGAAGGTCTGCCTGGTTCGGCGTGTTTTGGACCTCGGATCATGAGAGAACCACCGGTGCCACAGTTCCAGTTAAGTCGGAACACCAAGCCTTACAATGGCAGCACCAAGCCAGAGGATTGGCTGACAGACTATGTGAGTTCCGTGCACATTGCAGGAGGAAATCGCCGTTGGGCAGTGCGCTATGTCCCGCACATGTTGGAAGGTCCAGCCCGGATCTGGTTGAACAATCTGCCAGCTGGTAGCATCAACAGCTGGTTGGATTTCGAGGAGGCTTTTGTTAGTAACTTCTCCAGCACATATAAGAGGCCAAACCGACCTCAATTGCTCTCTATGTGCAAGCAGAGGAATGATGAGAGTGACAGAGATTATTTGACTCGGTGGAGCAACATTCGCAACTCCTGTGAAGAAGTAGTCGAGGCTCAAGCCATTTCATGGTTTGCGCAGGGATGCCGGCATGGCTCCATGCTTTGGCAGAAGTTCCAGAGAAAGATGCCAGCCACTTTGGCCGAGACAATTCGAATTGCCGATACTTATGCACTTGGTGATCCAATGCAGCCCTTGCTGGACTCGGTTGAACCGAGCAGGAGACTCCCGATGAACAACAGGTCCGGACCAGTGAGGCACAATGATCGCCAAGAGTTCGGGAACAAGAGGAGAGAGCCTGATTATCGGTATGGTTCGGATCAGGTTGCTGCAGTAAACCCGGATCGGCCAGACCTCAGCAGCAATCAGCGTCCGGCATGGGGGCAGAATCAAGAAGGGAAGAAGCCATGGGAGGACCAGAAGCCTCTCACTTATGAAGCTATGCTGGATGGGCCTTGCAGCTATCACACCACAGATTTCCGCAAGCCGGCGAACCATACGACTCGGCAATGCAGCTGGTACACCCGAACTCGGAATGAAGGAGCAGTAAATGGCGGCAATCAGAGAGGAGCCCCGCAGCGGATCCCTCCGAGGCAGAATTTGCCGTTGTCCGGGGCAAATGCTACTCCGGTGAACGCGGCAAGTCCGAGGCCTGCAGCCGCAAGACCTGTCAATGTGGTGAATGTCGGGAACAACAACAGCAATGCTGGGCCCAGCAGACAGAATGAGTACCCCGGAAACGATTACAGAGAAGCTCATGCGAGCTATGTGATCTTTGTGACCGAGCCAACAGACAAGAAGAGCTTGCATCGGCGTGCGTTGGAAGTGAATGCTGTAATGCCGGCGGTGCCGAAGTATATGCACTGGTCCGAGCAAGCGATCACCTGGAGCAGGGATGATCATCCTCGGGTTATGCCAAACCCCGGAGGATATGCTTTGGTGGTAGACCCGACGTTCATTGGACCTAGCGTCAATGTCCGGTTTAGCCGAGTCCTGATTGACAATGGCAGTGCCATTAATATCATGTACCGGGATACTATGGTGAAGCTCGGTGTGTCGCTAAACATGCTGCTGCCAAGTAGCTGTACCTTCCACGGTATAGTACCTGGTGTCTCCTGTGCGCCTATGGGCAAGATTTGGATCGATGTGCTATTCGGGACCAAGGAGAACTGCCGGATTGAGAGCATTGAGTTCGAGGTGGTGGACTTGGAGAGTCCATATCATGCTTTGCTCGGTAGGCCGGCGATGGCCAAATTTATGACATCCACTCATGTCGGGTATCTAAAGATGAAGTTGCCCGGACCTAGAGGAATCATCACTATCTCGGGTGACTACAAACGTGCCATAGAGTGTGCCTCGGCTGGATCTCATTTAGCCGAGTCCTTGGTGATCGCTGCTGAGAAGAAGAGGATGCACGAGGTGGTGGCAATGGCGCAGTCAGCGCAGTTCGGTATGGCAGGAATGGCTAACCCGGAGATGACGGCGGCATTCGAGGTGCCCAAGGAAACCAAGAAGATCCCCATTGACCCGGAATTCCCGGAGCGCACGGCCCTTATTGGGACCGGGCTGGGCGAGAAATAGGAAAGCGCGCTCTGTCACTTCCTCCGTGAGAATCGGGACATATTTGCATGGTCGGCTAAAGACCTGCCTGGTGTTCCGAGGGAGTTGGCAGAGCACTCTTTGTTTGTTAGGCCGGAGGTGAAACCGGTGAGGCAACCGATGCGACGTCTCTCAGATGACCGAAGAAAAGTGGTGTGCGATGAGCTGGCCAAGCTACTTGCGGCTGGTTTCATCATGGAAGTGCTGCATCCGGACTGGTTATCTAACCCGGTCCTGGTAGAGAAGAAGAAGGATGAACCTATGGTGGCCAAGGTGTGGCGCATGTGCATTGACTTCACCAACTTGAACAAGGCATGCCCCAAAGATCCTTTCCCATTACCTCGGATTGATCAAGTGATCGATTCCACTGCTGGTTGTGAACTGTTGTCATTCATTGATGCGTACTCTGGTTTTCACCAGATACCACTGAATCCTAAAGATCAAATAAAGACTGCTTTTATTACCCCGTACGGGGCGTATTGCTATCGTGTCATGTGTTTTGGTTTGAGAAATGCCGGGGCAACTTACCAGAGGTGTATGCAGAAATGCTTACATAGCCAAATAGGCAAAAATGTGCAGGTATATGTCGATGATATTGTCATCAAAACCAAAGAAAAACGCACTCTCCTCGATGATCTCGAGGAGACTTTTGCGAACTTAAGAAAATATCGGATGAAACTTAACCCGGATAAGTGCACGTTTGGTGTCCCGGCAGGAAAGTTGCTCGGTTTCCTCGTCTCAAGCCGAGGTATTGAGGTTAACCCGAGCAAAATCCGGGCTATTGAGAACATGAAATTACCAAAATGTCTGAAAGATGTGCAGAAATTCACCGGGTGCTTAGCCTCGCTAAGTCGATTTGTAAGTCGGTTGGGAGAAAAGGCCTTGCCTCTGTATCAGCTAATGAAGAAAAGCACCGGGTTTACATGGACCCCGCAGGCTGATTCGGCGTTTAACGAACTGAAGAAGATGTTATCCACTGCCCCGGTTTTGGCATCCCCATTGCCCAATGAGCCGATGTTGCTCTACATTGCGGCCACAAACCGAGTTGTAAGTGTAGCGATGGTGGTGGCGGGAAGAAGAAGGAAAAACTGTGCAAAGGCCGGTGTATTATCTGAGCGAGGTGATTTCAACCTCGAAGCAAAACTACCCTCATTATCAGAAGATGACATATGGTGTATATCTGGCGGCCAAGAAGTTGAAACATTACTTCCAGGAGCACCCTATCACCGTGGTATGTGAAGCTCCAATCTCGGAGATCATTGGGTGCAAAGATGCAACTGGCCGAGTTGCCAAGTGGGCTATCGAGGTATCCCCTTATACCCCGCATTATGAAAGGAGAGATGCCATCAAGTCTCAGGCTTTGCCGGACTTCTTTTGCGATTGGGCCGAGATGCAATATGAACCACCCTTGCCCGATTACAATTATTGGAAGATGCATTTCGATGGTTCCAAGACCAAGATCGGGTTGGGTGCCGGGATAGTTCTCACCTCGCCAAAGCAAGATCAGCTGAGGTATGTGCTGCAGATTCATTTCTCGGCATCAAACAATGTGGCGGAGTATGAGGCCCTGATCCATGGGCTCAATGTGGCGAAGGACATTGGCATCCGACGTATAGAATGCTTCGGAGATTCCGACCTAGTGGTGCAGCAATCCTCTGGAACTTGGGATGCCCTGGATGCCAACATGGCGTTGTATCGCTTTCATGTGCAGAAAATTTCAGGATTTTTTGAAGGCTGCGAATACAAGCATATACCTCGGTTGGAAAACGAGGCTGCCGACATATTGTCGAAGCTCGGTTCATCTCGGGATCGGGTACCACCCGGGATATCTTTGAATCATTTGAGATCACCTTCGATCAAACCTTCGCCTGAATCCGAGTCAATTTTTCTCCCGCCTAAACCGGAGTCTGAAGCTGTCCCAATGGATGTTGATGTCGGATGCATTTGGGCAGACCCGGGGACTGCGTGGCAGAACCGGGGACAGCGCGGCAGAACTCGGGGACTGGTCGCTTGATGGTGAAAGAAATAATGGAGGAGATAATGGCGGCCGAACCAATGGAGGTGGACGAGAAACTTTATCCTATGCATCCAGTGCCGGAGTGGGCGGAGCAGATCATGAACTTCTTGACGGAGGGAAGTTTGCCCAGTGATGAAACCGAGGCTAGGCGAGTGCAAAGGAGAGCCAAGGCGTACACCATCATCAACAAGGAGTTGTACAAGAGGAGTGTAACCGAGGTGTTGCAGCGCTGTGTCGAGCCAGCCGAAGGAAAGGAGATGCTCTTGGAGATTCATCAAGGAGAGTGTGGCCATCATGCCAGCACCCGAGCTCTGGTGGCTAAGGTATTCAGGCATGGGTTCTACTGGCCCAGCGCTCATGAGGATGCAGAAGATATTGTCCGGAAATGTGAAGGATGTCAGTGGTGCTTGGATATGGTTGGAGAATTCAAGCCAGCCCTAGGTAACATGACTCACATGCTGGTGATGGTGGATAAATTCACCAAGTGGATCGAGGTGAAACCAATTCGGAAATTGGACGGTCATTCTGCAGTAACCTTTCTGAAGGACATCATCCTGAGATATGGTTACCCCCATAGCATTATCTCGGATAACGGCACAAACTTTGCTGTGGGAGAATTTGCTCGGTTCTGTATGGATAAGGGAATCCGGCTGGACATAGCCTCGGTGGCACATCCGGAGTCTAATGGGCAAGTGGAAAGATCAAATGCCTTGGTGTTGGCGGGCATCAGAGCTCGGTTAATTGAACCTCTGGTACGTACTCCGGGGTGCTGGATAGATGAAATACCTGCGGTGTTATGGGGTCTACGGACCACACCGAACCGATCAACTGGCTACACGCCATTCTTTCTGGTCTATGGAGCAGAGGCAGTGCTACCCACTGACATAGAGTATGACGCACCCAGGGTTGCGATGTATACTGAAACCGAGGCAAAAGAAGCTCGGGAAGATGCTGTGGATCTGCATGAGGAAGCAAGAGAATTGGCCTTATCTCGGTCAGCAATATATCAGCAGAATCTCCGACGTTATGACAGTCGGAAGATTAGTCCTCGGATATTTCACGAGGGAGATTTGGTGCTAAGGCTGGTTCAGCGTAGTGCTGGCCGACACAAGCTATCACCTCCATGGGAGGGACCATTCATTGTGAGCAGAGCTCCGCACAATGATTCGTACTACCTTGTAGATACGCAGGAACCGAGGAAGGACGGGCTGGACAAGCCCGGAGCAGAAACCAAACGGCCATGGAATGTAGCTCTACTCCGCTGTGGCGCCCCGACCCGACTGCTATACAGTGATGCTGTGTGTCACCGGTTAAGCGATACAACCGGAGGTTACAGGTTTACCAATCCCCGGCCAAAACCTTTGGCAGGCGTTGCTCGGAATGGATCATCGGCAACGCAACACCCCGATTGATGCCTTAACACAGGCACAACCCTCAATGCATAATAGAGAGATCAAGACTTGTGGAACAACTGGCACATCACAGACTCTACGACTCAAAGCAATATAGTTCAACTCTTATAATAGAGAAAGATAGCAAATATTACAACCAGAGGTCACAGACCCAACAGTACATCATGCGGAAGCGAGATAAGTTGTTCTAACAACAAGATTCAAATTATGGCCTAAGAGGCCTATAGATAACATTCCCAGCGCCAGCTGTCCCGGAGATGTCCCAAGCTGCCACCTGGGAACCCCAGACTACTCGTCGACATCCACAAAGAACCCACCTTCGAGGTCGGTGAAGTCCTCCTCTGAAACAAAGCAAACGACGTTGAGTTCGACGAACTCGCAAGATTAAATATAGAGCTTTAGCTCGATGAGGCTTTCAAAGTTATAAGGCTGTTTTGCATAAAGCTAGTTTTCTTTAGAAAAGACATAACTCCATGGCATCGACTAATCAGAATATTTTTAAAGAGGTAAGAAGTAAACTCTTTTCTTCTGATCATCTTCAACAACAACCATCATCAACCACTTCACCTGTCTACAAAGGCACCTCCCCGAATCCCCCTCGAGGAAGTCAACCTTGCATGCTTGTTAGTACCTTTAGTACTCAGGTTTTAATCATTCCGTTCAAGTTATCCTATGGTCTCTGAATCCGTCACCAAGTTGTCCTTAACCGTGGACACGGCTTTTCGAAAAGATTTACCCTGCAGGGGTATACAATGTTTACCACGCGTACCGTCCGGCCCATTGCCTGGGCATTAGCTCTCTTCCATGGAAAGCCGGCTGGGTGGGAGCGGCGTCGACTTCTCCCTCGTTAAGGACTTTCCAGGATCATCAGTGGCGGTAGGACTGCCAGGATCACATCACCCCGCCCCACGACCACTCATTTTCCTAACACCACCATCCTCATCTCAGTTCATACCACCATCATCACGCACGCGCAAATGAAAGCCCGAACTAGAGGACCCTGGCTAGCCCCGCTCGAGCTATTTAGTCTATGAGGGTTCCTGCAATTGCATAGGCCTCACGCATGGGTGCACGCTCGGTCTTGGCTCGAAGGGGAGAACTCGCACTTAGGCGGCGAGAACGAGACAACCCACCACATTCCATGTGGCCTCTCATCCCCGCCTTTAAACATGTTATTATATGTCACCACAAATTTCCACCATCATCCGAACATTCCACCACAGTTCCAACAACAACATATCCACCGGACGACTAAGCATTTCACTAAGCATGGCTAAGCATAAACATAGCGGATATAATTAACTCAGGCCAACACAACAATCCTATGGATATTAGGAGGGAAACAGGTAATGGCATCGGAAAACATAATGCATCTAATAGGATACTCTAATCCAACCAAATTGACATTTGGAACCGCATGCAATATTATAGTGGAGAAAATATCTGCGGAAAACATAGGAGACATGCTCAGAGGGGGGATTACGCTTGCCTTGTTCAACGGGCTGATAATACGGGTCGTCAGGGTATTGTGGAGAAACCCCGACTGCTTGATCTATCGATGCATAAGAACATCGGAAAGAACACAATCAAATATCACTCAAGCAAACCAAATGCAATGCTCATACACATGATGTCATGACAAGTTTGATGCACTGAAATTATTATACCCAATGTATCAATTTAAATGGGGTGCAAAATAATTAAATTGACAAGGGAGAAGAAAGTCCCATATCTGGTTTTAATGCTTTCCTGTGCTATGTATTCATGTAAACATGCATGTAAATGATGCTACTGATTAGGTATTGAGTTGCGGAACAATTAGAGCCTTTCAACATCATTTTTGGAATTCTTTTGGATTAAATATGAATTTCCAAAGTGGCATTTCAGTACTGCCATTTTTAGTATTTTCAACATACAGAGGATTTAAATTGCTCAATTAAGTCCAAATAAAATATGGATGTGTAAAGGTTGTCAAGACCAATTTTTAGACACCTTATTTGCTCAATTTGGAATTTCAGAGATAAAGTTATGAATTTTTAAAGAGGTGATTTTCCTCTGCAATTCCTGTAATTAATTTAAAAAGGCAATTTATTTTATGTTAACATGTGCCAAAAATGACATGAACATGTAGAGCACACTTTGCTGAACATGTGGAACTTTGAATCACCCTAATTGGAGCATTTTTCAATTTGTTATTGATTTTAGAATTAAAGATTTGAATCTGCAATTCGGTTTTTAGTTTTTATTTCTCAGAAGAATTATGCCGAAACATTTTTCACCGAGGCTGGGCTAGCCTCAGCCGCTGACATGGGGGCCCAGTGCCACGGTGGCAGCCACGCGAGCAAGCGCGGGCCCAGCGGCCGGTTTGACTGCGACGGCGGCGCGGCAAACGCCGGCGACGCGCACGGATGCGTCGATCTACGGCACGAGGGGAAGAACTACGCGCGGCTACGGACTCGCACGGGCACGGGGAACACGAGTACGGCGGCGCCGCTAGCTAATGGTCGCCGGAGCGACGCGCACGACGGCGACCCGCGGCGGCCGACGGCGAGCTACAACGTCACGGCGAAACCAGAGCACGAAAAAGAGGACGAGATGTCCAGGAGGTTGCTCTGCTCACCCTAGACGCGTGGGTGCGATCCGTTGGTGCAGAGGTGGACGGAGACGGCGGCGATCTTCCTCGACGTGCGGCGGCCGGAGCGGAGGAAGACGAGCAAGAAGGCGGCGATCCCGGGCTCCCCTCTTCGATTCCTCGTGCGGGGAAGTAGAGGCGGACGCGGCGGTGCTTCTGGCGGTCCTGGATTGGCTCGGGGAGCTCCCGAACGTCGGCGATGCGCGGCGGCAGCTAGCTAGGGTTCGGCCATGGCGCGCGGAGGAGAGGGGAGAGGGAGGGCAGAGGAGTGGTGTCGAGCACGGAGCACGGGGGGCCTGGCTGCTCCTTTAAGCGCGTCGAGGCGCAGGGAGGGGGCCCCGGCATCGCCGTGTCGCCATGGCGCGCGGCGGGTGCGGCTCGGACGCGCGGTCGCTACAGGAGGGAGACGACGTTTTTGCAAAGAACCCCCTGCCTTTTTCTGGTTTCCACCTTTTTCTGATTCTTTTAATTCCAGTAGCATTTCCACCATTTAATTGAGGCACTTACACAATTTATAAAAATTTGAGAAAATTCAGGTAGCCTCCCAATATCATTTAGAAGCACCACAAAAATTGGTTTGGCAAAATAAAAAGTTTTGCCACACTTTTGTTCATAGGGTTTGTTTATGGCATTTTTGGTAAAACAAAATGAATTTACTTTTGAATTTTTGAACCAGTCCAAAGTATTAAATCTTGAACCCTTGGAACTTCCTTGACAAATATGGATTGGCATTTGTATTTGTGTTTGCCAAGAACAAGCACATTTGAATTACAAGGATTGAATTTGATTTGGTGCCCTTGTTTCCATTTGTTTCAATTTGTTTTTATCACTTGATTTCAACTTGACACTGAAACAATGGATGCCATGATGCATGAATAAGAAGCAAAAGTGAAAATTTGGTTCAAATTTTACAGTACCAAGAGTGGGGCTGTTACAATTCTACCCTCCTTACAGGAATCTCGTCCCGAGATTCTAAGGTTGCGGAAGGAAGTCGGGATACTCCTCACGAAGACTAGACTCCCTTTCCCAGGTTGCTTCATCTTCGGAATGATGAGACCACTGAATTTTGAGGAACTTGGTGGTCTTGTTTCGAGTCTTCCTTTCTGCTTCATCCAGGATACGGACAGGATGCTCGCGGTAAGTGAGGTCTGCCTGGATATCCAGCTCCTCATGATTGACTCCATGGATAGGATCCTTGAAACAACGGCGAAGTTGGGATACATGAAACACATCATGCACATCGGGGAAGTTAGCCGGTAACTCCAGCTTATAAGAAAGATCTCCTCGCTTGGCCAGAACAGTGAAAGGGCCAACGTAGCGAGGGGCCAATTTTCCCTTAATTCCGAAGCGGCGAACGCCTCGGAGGGGAGAGACACGGAGGTAAGCTTTATCACCAATTTCATAGTGAACCTCCTGATGATGCTTGTCATAATAACTCTTCTGCCTAGACTGGGCAATCTTCAAATTCTCTCGTATGATTCTAACTTTCTCCTCTGCTTCATTGATAATATCCGGACCAAAGAGTGCCCTCTCTCCGGTCTCGGACCAATTCAGCGGAGTTCGGCATTTTCTTCCATACAGAACCTCGAATGGGGCCCTACCCAGACTGGCTTGATAGCTGTTGTTATAGGAGAACTCCGCGAAGGGAAGATACTTCTCCCAATCTTTGCCCAAGGAGATTACACATGCCTGAGCATGTCTTCCAGAACTTGGTTCACCCTTTCAGTCTGACCGTCAGTTTGAGGGTGGAAAGCGGTGCTAAAGTTGACGCGGGTTCCCATGGCTTGTTGGAAACTAGTCCAGAACCTGGAGGTGAATAAACTTCCACGATCAGAGATTATCTTCTTGGGAACGCCGTGGAGTACGACGATCCTAGAAGCATACAGATCTGCCAACTTGGCAGCTGTAATGTCAACACGAACGGGGAGGAAGTGAGCCACTTTTGATAGGCGATCAATGATTACCCAGATGGCATCGTTTCCCTTTGGAGACTTCGGCAGGCCAGTGAGGGACTGCAATAGGGCGAAGAGTGCCGGGAGGCCTTTGATGTTCAGCCTTTACCCGTCGACAGATGTCGCATTCAGCAACATACCTGGCAATTTCTCGTTTCATCCGAGTCCACCAGAATTGTGGTCGAAGGTCTTGGTACATTTTGGTACTACCGGGATGAATAGAGAGAGGAGATTCATGAGCTTCTTGGAGGATCAACTCCCTCAATTTTCGTTTCTTTGGCACTACCAAGCGGTCACCAAAATAAACAACTCCGGATTCATTGACAGAGAAACATTTGGCTTTCCCGCTAGCAATGTTCTCCTTGATTTTTGAATACCCTTGTCACGGGTTTGAGCTTCCTTAATCTGATCTACAAGAGTAGATTTGATCTCCAGATTTGCAAGGTAGCCGGAGGGAACAATTTCTAGGTTCAAACGAGAGAACTCTTCATGGAGGGCAGGTTGGGCCTTTTCAATCATCAGATTGTTGCAATAGGACTTCCGACTTAGCGCGTCAGCCACGACGTTTGCCTTGCCGGGTTGATAGTTCAGACTCACATCATAGTCCTTGATCAACTCCAACCAACGCCTTTGCCTGAGATTTAAATCCGGCTGGGTGAAGAGGTACTTCAGACTCTTATGATCCGAGAAGATCTCGCAACGGTTACCAAACAGGTATGGTCTCCATTGCTTCAGAGCATAGACCACAGCGGCAAGTTCAAATCATGAGTTGGGTAGTTGTGCTCATGCGGCTTAAGTTGGCGAGAAGCATAGCCACCACATGGCCATCTTGCATTAGCACACAACCCAAACCTTGCAGAGAGGCGTCACAGAAGACGACGAAATCCTTGCTTGTGTCCGGCAGGACAAGCACAGGAGCGGACGTGAGTTTGGCCTTAAGTGTTTTGAAGCTCTCTTCAGCTTCGGCCGACCATACGAACTTTCTATCCTTCTTGAGAAGGTCAGTCAGAGCCTTGGCTATCTTAGAGAAACCTTCAATGAATCGGCGGTAGTAACCCGCCAATCCGAGAAAGCTACGGATGTCCTTGACTGACATTGGGTTTCCAATCCAAAATGGACTGAATCTTGTCAGGAATGACAGCCACACCATTAGCGGATATCACATGACCAAGGAAGACAAGGTTATCCAACCAGAACTCACACTTGGAGAACTTGGCATAGAGGCGGTGTTCTCGAAGTCGTGTCAGAACCAACCGAAGATGTTCGCATGCTCTTCATCGGTTTTTGAATAAACGAGGATGTCATCAATGTAAATGACGACAAACTTGTCAAGATAGTCCATGAAGATGGAGTTCATGAGCCTCATGAAAGTAGCTGGAGCATTTGTGAGACCAAAGGACATGACGGTATACTCATATGAGCCATAGCGAGTAACAAATGCCGTCTTTGGAATATCCTCCTTTCTGATCTTGATCTGATGGTAGCCTGACCTCAGATCCATCTTGGAGAATACGTTGCACCAGCTAACTGATCCAACAGATCATTGATACGAGGAATAGGATACTTGTTCTTGATTGTCACCGCATTCAACGGTCGATAGTCAGAGACTAGACGAGGCACGGTAGAATCTCTCTTCTTGACAAAGAGTACCGGACAACCCCATGGTGAACTGCTAGGCTGGATG
Source organism: Poa pratensis (assembly GCA_947311845.1). Taxonomy (NCBI): domain Eukaryota; kingdom Viridiplantae; phylum Streptophyta; class Magnoliopsida; order Poales; family Poaceae; genus Poa; species Poa pratensis. The sequence continues at coordinate 137,669,790 of CAMZMU010000063.1, read as the reverse complement.
AAATCCTTCGCTAACAGCTGATCAATTTGCTCTTTCAACAGAGCCAACTCTTCCACCGGCATACGGTAGGGCTTCTTGGAAATTGGAGCAGTACCGGGAAGTAGATCTATGACAAACTCCACACTTCGGTCCGGAGGCATGCCAGGCAATTCTTCCGGGAACACATCCGGGAAGTCACACACCACGTGTATGTCCTGGATTTCAGGAGGAAATTCGCCTTCCATAAAGCAAAGGAGGATCTCGGGTGAGTTGGGTATGATTGAAGATGGAGGTCTTGAGAGTGCAGACCAATACTCAACAATATCGCCGGAAGAAGTGGTCACGGTGATGGTCTTGGCAGCACAGTCGAGATTAGCCCGGTATTTGGTTAGCCAGTTCATGCCCAGTATGACATCAATGCCATTGGACTTCAGAGCTACCAACGAGAATGGAAAGACGAGTAACCTATGTTAATCGGAACCTCAGGAGTAACACCATCGGTTCGCCATTTAGAGCCAGGGGTGGATATCACCAAGGGATGGCTCATCTTCTCGAACGGTATGTTGTGGTCTTTTGCGAAAGCTATAGATATGAATGAATGCGATGCTCCAGAGTCAAACAAAACTGTAGCTGAATTGCCGTTGATTCGTAACTCACCCATAAGAACGCCGGGGTCTTCCTCAGCTTGTTCAGCAGAGACGTGGTTCAGGCGACCACGCACAGTAGGTCCAGCCTTGCCAGCTGGAGTGGCAGGGCTCGTGCAGGTGTCCCCGTGATAGGTGCCTTCTGGGGGCACTCCCTGGAGTAGTGACCAGTCTGGCCACAGCTGAAGCAAGTGTTACCAGGTGGGACAGATAGCTGGGGGCGATACCCACTCCCGCTTGACCCAAATGTCGAAGTAGTGGGACGCGGAGGTGGTGGCCTGTATCCTGCGGCCCTCGGCATGAATGGAGCACGCGGCACAGCGCTATAGGGCACGAAAACCTTGCGCTTCTTGTTCCCATAGCAGAGGAACTCGGGTGGTCCCCTTGTGCGGACCTCTTGGAAACCTCGAATTCCTTCCTTCCCTGCTCAAGAGTAAGAGCCTGGTTGAACAACTCCTGGTAGTTCTGGAACTTGAAGGGCAGCAACTCATAGCGGAGCCTCGGCGCAAGCCCCTTGCGGAACAACTCTTGCTTGTCAGCATCATTGGTCACGTCCCGAGGGGCGTAACGAGAGAGATGGTTGAATTTGCACCCATAAGCTCGAAGATCCATATTACCCTGGTGCAAATCCAGGAACTCCCTCCTCTTCAGGTCCATTATTGGCTGAGGTATGTACGCCGCACGAAAGGCGTGCGGAAGTCCGCCCACGTGAAAGCATGGCCTGGCGCGAATAGCGCCACATGACTCTCCCACCAGCAGCCAGCCGCACCAGTCAGGAGGTAGGTGGCGAAGTTGACTTGCTCGGCCACTGGGACATGCAGCGCGCCGAACTGGCGCTCCAGAGCGCGAAGCCAGTCATCAGCGTCCAGCGGTTCCTTAGCATCGGCGAAGGTGGGTGGCTGCGAGCGCAGGAACTCAGTGAGAGTGTTGCAGCCATTCCTTAGTGCATTCTGCTGCACCAACTGCTCAAGCAAGCGCTCATTGCGCCCACGGTTCTCCTCAATGGCCATCAAGACCTCAGCCATCGAGGGTGGTGGCGGCAGATCATCCTCATCATCATCGTGGTTACCGCGACCACCACGGCCTCCACGACCTCCTCGAGCCATTCTGGAGATTTGACAATGACACGGTTAGTATCTTTCTCCGAATGGTCGAACAATAGCATTAGCGTCAACACAAGTACACAGACTAGGGACGATAATACTTTGCGAGAAGGAAAACAACAAGATATAACTTGGGTCAAAGATCAGCATCATGTGCTACTAGTGAGAGTTAAGAAATCACAACTTAACACACTCCCGTTGACACAATCCGGGTCCTTATGTTCAAGTCCGTGGGTTAACACCCAAAGAAAGGATCAAATGATTTGACTCGGTAGGAGAATAACAGTGTTCGACATCTGAATTGATTTCAGATTACAACGCAGCGGGAGCAACTGGACACATAACACTAGAAGTCGAACCCCAACCACGTTTCTAATCCTTTTGAAGTAACAGACGAGGAGTAAAACCTTTAAGTCAAATTGAGGTAAGATTGCTCCGAGATTAGAGGGTAACCAGATAAGGAGTAAAAAGAATCCTAAGATGGTTTTCACAACTCATTTTTAGGTTAAAAATATTTTCACAAATACTAGACTCAACATCGACCAGTAGAAGGGTTTCCTACAGGCAGTACTGCTCTGATACCAACTTGTGGCGCCCCGACCCGACTGCTATACAGTGATGCTGTGTGTCACCGGTTAAGCGATACAACCGAAGGTTACGGGTTTACCAATCCCCGGCCAAAACCTTTGGCAGGCGTTGCTCGGAATGGATCATCGGCAACGCAACACCCCGATTGATGCCTTAACACAGGCACAACCATCAATGCATAATAGAGAGATCAAGACTTGTGGAACAACTGGCACATCACAGACTCTACGACTCAAAGCAATATAGTTCAACTCTTATAATATAGAAAGATAGCAAATATTACAACCAGAGGTCACAGACCCAACAGTACATCATGCGGAAGCGAGATAAGTTGTTCTAACAACAAGATCCAAATTATGGCCTAAGAGGCCTATAGATAACATTCCTAGCGCCAGCTGTCCCGGAGATGTCCCAAGCTGCCACCTGGGAACCCCAGACTACTCGTCGACATCCACAAAGAACCCACCTTCGAGGTCGGTGAAGTCCTCCTCTGAAACAAAGCAAACGACGTTGAGTTCTTTCAAAGTTGTAAGGCTGTTTTGCATAAAGCTAGTTTTCTTTAGAAAAGACATAACTCCATGGCATCGACTAATCAGAATATTTTTAAAGAGGTAAGAAGTAAACTCTTTTCTTCTGATCATCTTCAACAACAACCATCATCAACCACTTCACCTGTCTACAAAGGCACCTCCCCGAATCCCCTCGAGGAAGTCAACCTTGCATGCTTGTTAGTACCTTTAGTACTCAGGTTTTAATCATTCCGTTCAAATTATCCTATGGTCTCTGAATCCGTCACCAAGTTGTCCTTAACCGTGGACACGGCTTTTCGAAAAGATTTACCCTGCAGGGGTGTACAATGTTTACCACGCGTACCGTCCGGCCCATTGCCTGCGCATTAGCTCTCTTCCATGGAAAGCCGGCTGGGTGGGAGCGGCGTCGACTTCTCCCTCGTTAAGGACTTTCCAGGATCATCAGTGGCGGTAGGACTGCCAGGATCACATCACCCCGCCCCACGACCACTCATTTTCCTAACACCACCATCCTCATCTCAGTTCATACCACCATCATCACGCACGCGCAAATGAAAGCCCGAACTAGAGGACCCTGGCTAGCCCCGCTCGAGCTATTTAGTCTATGAGGGTTCCTGCAATTGCATAGGCCTCACGCATGGTGCACGCTCGGTCTTGGCTCGAAGGGGAGAACTCGCACTTAGGCGGCGAGAACGAGACAACCCACCACATTCCATGTGGCCTCTCATCCCCGCCTTTAAACATGTTATTATATGTCACCACAAATTTCCACCATCATCCGAACATTCCACCACAGTTCCAACAATAACATATCCACCGGACGACTAAGCATTTCACTAAGCATGGCTAAGCATAAACATAGCGGATATAATTAACTCAGGCCAACACAACAATCCTATGGATATTAGGAGGGAAACAGGTAATGGCATCGGAAAACATAATGCATCTAATAGGATACTCTAATCCAACCAAATTGACATTTGGAACCGCATGCAATATTATAGTGGAGAAAATATCTGCGGAAAACATAGGAGACATGCTCAGAGGGGGATTACGCTTGCCTTGTTCAACGGCTGATAATACGGGTCGTCAGGGTATTGTGGAGAAACCCCGACTGCTTGATCTATCGATGCATAAGAACACCGGAAAGAACACAATCAAATATCACTCAAGCAAACCAAATGCAATGCTCATACACATGATGTCATGACAAGTTTGATGCACTGAAATTATTATACCCAATGTATCAATTTAAATGGGGTGCAAAATAATTAAATTGACAAGGGAGAAGAAAGTCCCATATCTGGTTTTAATGCTTTCCTGTGCTATGTATTCATGTAAACATGCATGTAAATGATGCTACTGATTAGGTATTGAGTTGCGGAACAATTAGAGCCTTTCAACATCATTTTTGGAATTCTTTTGGATTAAATATGAATTTCCAAAGTGGCATTTCAGTACTGCCATTTTTAGTATTTTCAACATACAGAGGATTTAAATTGCTTAATTAAGTCCAAATAAAATATGGATGTGTAAAGGTTGTCAAGACCAATTTTTAGACACCTTATTTGCTCAATTTGGAATTTCAGAGATAAAGTTATGAATTTTTAAAGAGGTGATTTTCCTCTGCAATTCCTCAATTAATTTAAAAAGGCAATTTATTTTATGTTAACATGTGCCAAAAATGACATGAACATGTAGAGCACACTTTGCTGAACATGTGGAACTTTGAATCACCCTAATTGGAGCATTTTTCAATTTGTTATTGATTTTAGAATTAAAGATTTGAATCTGCAATTCGGTTTTTAGTTTTTATTTCTTAGAAGAATTATGCCGAAACGTTTTTCACCGAGGCTGGGCTAGCCTCAGCCGCTGACATGGGGGCCCAGTGCCACGGTGGCAGCCACGCGAGCAAGCGCGGGCCCAGCGGCCGGTTTGACTGCGACGGCGGCGCGGCAGAACGCCGGCGACGCGCACGGATGCGTCGATCTACGGCACGAGGGGAAGAACTACGCGCGGCTACGGACTCGCACGGCGCCGCTAGCTAATGGTCGCCGGAGCGACGCGCACGACGGCGACCCGCGGCGGCCGACGGCGAGCTACAACGTCACGGCGAAACCAGAGCACGAAAAAGAGGACGGAGATGTCTAGGAGGTTGCTCTGCTCACCCTAGACGCGTGGGTGCGATCCGTTGGTGCAGAGGTGGACGGAGACGGCGGCGATCTTCCTCGACATGCGGCGGTCGGAGCGGAGGAAGACGAGCAAGAAGGCGGCGATCCCGGGCTCCCCTCTTCGATTCCTCGTGCGGGGAAGTAGAGGCGGACGCGGCGGTGCTTCTGGCGGTCCTAGATTGGCTCGGGAGCTCCCGAACGTCGGCGATGCGCGGCGGCAGCTAGCTAGGGTTCGGCCATGGCGCGCGGAGGAGAGGGGAGAGAGAGGGCAGAGGAGTGGTGTCGAGCACGGAGCACGGGGGGCCTGGCTGCTCCTTTAAGCGCGTCGAGGCGCAGGGAGGGGGCCCCGGCATCGCCGTGTCGCCATGGCGCGCGGCGGGTGCGGCTCGGACGCGTGGTCGCTACAGGAGGGAGACGACGTTTTTGCAAAGAACCCCCTGCCTTTTTCTGGTTTCTCACCTTTTTCTGATTCTTTTAATTCCAGTAGCATTTCCACCATTTAATTGAGGCACTTACACAATTTATAAAAATTTGAGAAAATTCAGGTAGCCTCCCAATATCATTTAGAAGCACCACAAAAATTGGTTTGGCAAAATAAAAAGTTTTGCCACACTTTTGTTCATAGGGTTTGTTTATGGCATTTTTGGTAAAACTAAAATGAATTTACTTTTGAATTTTTGAACCAGTCCAAAGTATTCAATCTTGAACCCTTGGAACTTCCTTGACAAATATGGATTGGCATTTGTATTTGTGTTTGCCAAGAACAAGCACATTTGAATTACAAGGATTGAATTTGATTTGGTGCCCTTGTTTCCATTTGTTTCAATTTGTTTTTATCACTTGATTTCAACTTGACACTGAAACAATGGATGCCATGATGCATGAATAAGAAGCAAAAGTGAAAAATTGGTTCAAATTTTACAGTACCAAGAGTGGGGCTGTTACATCCGCCCCTTTTACTCTTAAAGGGCACAAATGTATGTACCTCGGTTTATCTTAAATAAAAGGTCGGCACTCCGAAGTTAAGCTCGGGGACTGCCTCGCACTTATGCATGTGTTTTATTCTTGTTTGTTCATACTGTTCGTATGCCGGATTATTTTGAACCTCGTCTCAAACTTCAAGTAATGTATGCTATATTATAGATCTTGTGACTCGACTGACGAACGCCAAAATGGTAGTCAAGAGCAGAGGTTGTGCAATGTGGGAAACATGAAAGTGAACTCGGGGACTCGGTCCAAAAATAGTCCGGCATACGTCGTTTACTAACCCCGGTTTTTTCCTATTTACTTATGTCGGATGACTTTGGAACTTACCTCGAATTTACTAAGTATTGTATGCTATAAAGACCGATCTTGTGACTCGACTGTCGAACGCCAAAATGGCAGACAAGAGCAAAGATTGCTAAGTATAGTAAACAAGAACGTGAACTCGGGGACTCGTTCCAAATGGATTCAACATAAGCTTAAGTCTGGTTCAACTAGCAAAATAATAATAGAGGTAGCACGGCAAACTACTTAAGTGTATATTACATCTGCACCCGGCATACCGGGGATTTAATGTTTTTTGAGTCATAAAGTTCAGGCAGTAGAAGCCTCCGGGGCAGGAACCTCGGTGAAGGAACCTCCGGAGCAGAAACCTCGGGAGCAGGAACCTCGGGAGCATGAACCTCGGGAGCAGGAACCTCGGGAGCAAGAGCATCCTCGGTCGTTGGAGTCGAGGCAGAGGTCTCACCCTTTTCCTTGGTGGTCTTGGGCTCTTCGACCTCGGCGTCGTCCTCGCTCTCCTCGCCAGATAATTCTGCACCGTCCGAGCTATCTGCCTCATCATCGGAGGATGCGCACGCCGGGATGAAGTCGCGGTATTAGCCCACCCGGCCATGAAGTGGGCAGCCTTTTTGCGTTGAGCGACAAAGGTGGCGTCATCAGTCCATGGCGAATGCAGGCATATGGTTTTCATGGTGCCGAGCTCAATTTCTTCATACCAAGACATAACAAAAGTTAGTGCCGTATCCGCTCCAGCGCGAGCTGCGGAGGACCTCCATTCCCGAAGTTTTTCTTCAGCTCCCTGCAAGCACTTGGCAAGTTCTTCGATGGTGGCAGGAGTCGAGGTGCCGGGCCAGAGGACCATGTAGGCTCGGATACCAGCGTTAAGGAGGTCCAGGTCTATAGCTCGGAGCGATGAGATCCGGGCATTCAGCGCCGTCAGATGATCTTGGATGTCCCAGTCCTCGGAAAGGGTCTCGCTTTCAGCTCTTTTTGCCCGGGCTCTTTCTGTGACTCTGGCAGCTGCGTTCCGCGAGTGCTCGAGGTGTTCTGAGGAAGAGAGGAAGGCTATTGCCAAGTTAAGTGTTATGTCGAGTTACAATCACTGAGAATTGAACGGAGTAAAGAAAAAAGCAACTAAGGAAAATTTACCATCCATTTGGTTGTTAATCCGATGGAGCTCGGACAACCAAATTTCGGCCTTGGCCTTAAGGATTGTCAGATCATCCTCTGCCGAGGTGGCGCGAGTCTCGAGCTGCTTGAGGATGTCTTTCTGATGGTCCGAGGCTTCTTTCACGGCGGCTTTTTCTTTCTTAGCCAGCTCGAGCTCTTTCTGCAGCCGGGCTATTTCATCTTGGGCAGTCTTCAGAGCCGAAGCTTTCTCACCGTCACTTCTCTTCTTCTCTCCCAGCAGCAACTGGTGGGACCTCTTCAGCTTGTTATGGTCCAGCAGCAGCTGCTTGAACACCTTGGTCCGTGCATTAGTGCATTCCTGAAAAGAAAGAGAAAAGTTAGTTCGGATTGGAAGAAGTTCGACATGAGTCTCGGGGACTCACGGGTCGAAGTTTGGCTACAATTTAAAGTATCTGAGGTCAAATTTAGACCCGGGGACTAGGTATTGGTCCCGGGGACTCAACCTCAGAATTTTGGGGTGAATGAAATGACAGACTTTTTATGAAGATTCGACCCGGGTAATTCTAACTCGGATGAGTGACAATTACACGACCCGAATCTCGGGGACTGGGATTGGTGTACGTCTGTCATTTGATTGGCAAAGAGAAAAAACTAAGTGAAGGAGCTTACCGAGGCTATCCTGGAGCAGTTCAGGACTGCTGCTTGCATCGTGTAAATAGATTGGTCCAAGGCACTGGGGCCAGCTGGATGCAGAGTGGCTGGGTTGGAGGAAACTTCGCTCGCGTCGGCCGAGTTCCAGTCCATGTCATACTTTTTCTCTGAGCCCAGGCTGTTGCCACTCTCAGTCCGGAGTGCCGGAATCTCCCAGCTGCCGGTGTAAGTCTTAGTAGTTGCAGCCAAAAGATCTCGAGATGTAGAGATACCCGAGCTGGATGGCTGAGTCTTGGCAAGCTGTCGATGAGAGGCCGGCATTGGCGACGGCGCGCTTTTCCGACCTACCAATTGAGTATTGGTGGACTTCGGACTCGGCGGTGGCGGCATCGTAGGCTGCTGCTTCGCTGGCTGCTGTTCGGGCTGCTGCTGTTGTTGGTTCGGTGGGGCGGTTGTTGATTGTTGCTGCTGTTGCTTCTTATCTGTTCTTGGCTGAGGGTCCGGTGGTGGAGGCGCTTCGGAGGTAGGACCTGCTCCAACCAGGGTGTTGGATGGCTCGGCAGTCTGGTTGCCGGAGTCCGTATCCGGATCAAGGATCACGGTCTCCGGGGTGTGCTGCCCTACCCCGAAGGTGGCATGTTGTGTTGGCGGCGGTGTGCCAGTTTCAACCTCGGCTGACTGAGGTTTTGGCTGTGGCGAGCTCATCGAGTTAGCACTTCGCTTAACTTGGCGAGGAGGGCTACATCGAGTTAAAGAGATAGTTAGTATGTGAAAACGTACTTCAAAGGAGCAGAAAGAGACGAGGAGTTATCTTACGCTTCGGAGGTCGGCAGTACTTTTAGGCCGGTCGGAGGCAGTTGTTTCTTCTTGGTGGAGATCTTCTTGGCACGCTTGGCTTTGGGCGCTGCGGTTTCTGAGGTCTTAGAGCCTCGGCGTCTGAAGTACCGGGTCCTGAGCGCTTCCGGGAGGCTGCAGGCGCTGGATGAAAGTTCTTAAATGTCGGAGGAGCATAGGAAATTGGAATAACATCGAGAGGTTCCAGAATTTGGCAATCGTCATCGTCATCGTCGGACCAATCCGGATGGACGATCGAGCTGGTGGGCGGTGCAATGGGCGATCGCGAGTCTTACCTGAGGTGGCCTTGGGAATAGGAAGATGATCCTCATGGTCCGGATCTTCAACCTCGGCGACGACCGGGATAGGCAGGTCGGGAGTCCACTCCTTAGAGGAGATGGGGCCATCCTCGACTTCTTGGCGAACGAACTTCTGCAGAAGTGGCGAGGTAAAACCGAGTTAGCACAGGAGTTAATATAATGTCGAGGTGAAAATGAAACCGAGGGATATCAAACGCCGGGTAAGGTACACTTACTTGGGATGGAAGGTGATCTCGGTCATAGGGCTTAACACCCCATTTCCACTTATCGGGCATGGTGGTCTTGGCGATGGCCCGGATGCGCCTCTTCACTTCGGAGTCACTGAGTTCATGAGTGCTATTCCGGGTGGGGTCATAGCGACCACTCATGTGGCAGATCTTGTGGGCCCGCGCTTGTAGAGGATTAACTCGGCGGGTGATCATGGTGCGCAAGATGTCATCTGCTCCCCAACTTTTCTCCTGGAGTGACATCATGGTTTGATGGATCAATAAAACCTCGGGGGCGTCGGGCGCAGGCTCGTAATCCCAGTTGAGTTGGGCAGTGGGGGCTCCGATGGTGAACTCCGGCAAATTAATGAGGTCTTCAGTTCCCGAGTTCTTCACATAGAAGAAGGAGCGTTGCCATTTCCGGCAGAGTCCAGGCCCTGAATCCGAGGAAACTCAGAGAACCGCCGAGGCGAAATCGAGGCCACCCCGCAAGCGGTCATCTCCTTGTCCGCGACCTTCTTGTTCGGGACACTTTGTTTCTTGAGCTGGAAATACTTGGCCCATGACTCGATGCTAGTCCATAATCCGAGGTAACCCTCGGAAAAAGTTGCGTAGGCCGAGAGTTGGAGGATGGCATTGGCGGGCAAGTGATGTGGTTGTAGCCCAAAGGTGTCCAAGAAGTCCCGGAAGAATTTCCCGGTCGGGAGTCCGAAACCACGTTCGAAGTGATACAGGAAGACGACCCACTCCCCGGATTCCACGTCGGGTTCGATATCTTCTTTCTTCGGAACCCGGCAGATGAGATTGGCCGGGATCCGCCGTGAATCTCGGAGCCACTTAATGTCGACCTCCGTGACATCGGATCCTTCCCAGCCACCTCGTTCTCCGGGTGCTCCTTCCTCGGCTTGATCCGGGATAGAAGACATGTCGATGCGTTCCTGCAGAAGAAGGAAATTCAACCGAGATAAGTACCTCGGGTAATTCAAGATAGCCGGGGTAAGTACCTCGGATCACTCAAAATAACCAGGCTAAAGAGTTTAGGCGGGAAACACGAATCTATGAAGGAAAGTGAAACGCGAAGATCTACCGCGGTGACAAAAAGGGAAATAATCACAAGGCTTGGTGGTGGATCTGTGAGGCATGGTGGTGGATCTATGAGCAAACTGAGTAAATCCATCGTCGAGGCCGAAGGGAGAATCTACACGGTATATGCAGCGAGATTTGGAAAGATCTCGACGGAGTTCATCGGGAACGAGCAAGTTCATCACGGAGGATGAACTGGCCCGTTGTCACCATGAAAAGAATCGGGAAGCTTACCGGAATCGTGAGGAAGAGGTGTGGAATCGGCGGAGGTTCAATGGCGCAAGGTGCAGCGTGCGGACTCTGATGATAGAATATCCTCGACGGCGCTGCTAGACGGCGGCGATGTGCGGCGGCGCTTGAGGCAGAGAGCGCTGCGGCAGGATGAACTGGAGAATGGTGGGGAAGAAGAAGAAGTAACTCCCCTGCACCCCTACTTATAGAGCCTAGGGGCGTGCGGTTGATGGCGCACTACCGCGCGGTTACCTGGAGATGGTGGGATTCATTGCGGGAGGCGCGAGCGGTTGCGAGCGGTTGCGTCAATCGTGGCCGCACGATCGGCCACACCGCTGGCTACGGAATTGCAACCGTCCGCTCAAGGATTCCCTATGGTAGTCAGCGCAGGAATCGAGGGGACACGCCCGCGGTCAAACCGCTCAAGTGCGCTGTAGCATTCATTGTACATGGGGCCCATGCGGCGTGGGCGGTGAGTTGTCAGTGGCATGTCTTATCAAGACACGGTTTCCAAGGCGCCAGGCAGAGATTCTTTGACACGCGTCCGAGGAGATCTCGACACAAATCTTGCCGAGTGTTCAACTCAGGGAGGCAACCGCGCAGGCGAACCTCGGTACCGCCCGGACTTACTCCAAGAGGGAAGTTAGTCCGGACCAACTTTGTTCAGGTCAACTCGGTAGTTGGTTTCAAGCTATTTGGAACCTGCTACGGCCCTTCAGCCAAGGCTGTAGGACCGCACCAGCTTCGGGGACTACTGTCGGGGGGCTACCCCGGGGTAGGGTCAAGACAAGGTGTAAAGTGTGCTAGATTGTTGACCGAGGTACAGGAAGGACCGACCTAGTTGGACCTCGGAGAATCCGAGGTATGAAGTGGTCTTGACCGAGGTGACTTGATCCAGGAGTATCCGAGGTAACATGTCGGAGTGGGCCGACGTTCATGGTCCGAGGTATGATCGACCGACCTAATTACCTCGGTATTGTGAAGTTCATTATGAATGCAGGAGAAGATATTTGAGGGAAGAAGGTCCGACCTGTTTAGGTTGGAAGCACAAGACTCGAGGCATGGCAGAAGAGAGTCACGGGTTCTACAGAGCCCATGGCCCGAAGCTTGGCAGGGATCTGCGGAGTCACGCCACGGGTTTCCTGGGAGCTCAAGCACCTAGGCGCTGACCTGACCTAATTCGGGAAAGGGGCAGAGGCTAGACCCTGGGAAGCTACTGTTTTACCACCCAAAGAGGAAAGCTAGGCCTGCGGCAAGACTGACAGTGCTGCCGTTGGATTGACAGAGGGAAGGGGCTTGTCTTCTTCCTCTTGGCCATGCCATTACCATGTTGAGGCAGGGGTAAAACCGTAATCTGGCTACGCTATAAATATAGCACCACCACCTCCTGAGGGGGAGGGACAGAAGGATAGAGAGGAGAGAAACCCTAGCTTTCATTTCCCCTTGGTAGCTTCGTCTTCCACCTTGTGTTCTCGCCATTGTAGCATCATACAGTTCGAGGAGCACCTTGTACTTGTGAGATCTTGAGATATACACAGAGAGGCAGGCAGGAGTAGGGTTTTACCTCCACACGAGGGCCCCGAACCTGGGTAGATCGTGGTGTGCTTGTGTTCTTGGTTTTCTTGGTTCTGTGCACTTGTGTTCTTGCTTGTTCTTCATGCGTGCCTCTTAGCGCGCAAACCCTCCCCGGATCCCCCAGCGTCCCACACGGCGACACGCACGCACCGAACGCACCATGCCCACACGTTCTCGCAGACTCGCACCGATCCATTCTCTCTCTCCCTTATCTCTTCCTCCTCCCATCGATCACACCGGCCACCATGGCTCGGCCCTGCTCCCATCTCCCCAGGGCAGCCCCCGCCCCGGCCCCAAGGCGACGTCTCCTCTGGCACCCGCCGAGACCGCCCCCACCCCGGCCGAGGCCCCCGCGTCCACGGTGTCCACGCGCCGGCACCTGCACTCCTCCTCTCTGCACTCCACCGCCGCCCATGCGCCGGCACCCTCCCCTGGCGACGCCGACGCCGACACGGGAGACCATGAGTCCCCTGCGGTCGCCCCGGCCGCGATGTAGGTGAAGTGCGGCACGGGCGCCTCCCGTGACTTGAGAAGTCATTGCTCGTGACTTGCTCGTGTAGTGGTGGCAATGGGGCAGGGCATCGTCGAGATCCGGCCCGGCGAGCTCCAGTTCACCTGTAAGCGCCCGCATACACACACGATACCGCATCCGCCTACGCCGACCTCGCCTCCACGCGCTGGACCGCGCGCCATCACCACGCTCGTGTCTTCCATCGACCTCCGGCTCCAGGACGTCCTCCGCGTGTTGCCCTGGAAGGTCCTGGACATCCCCCGCACGCACTGCCCCCGGCTCCAACTGCCCCCTCGACGGGAGGGCCCCGATGCGGCGCACGTGCCGTCGTAATCCTCCGCCACGGATCCGGCCGCGGCCAACTTTGTTTTTAAACCTGAAAACGACTTTTTGTGGCGACCATGCTTCGCCACAGAATCTTCGTATTTCTGTGGCGTATCTGGGGTGCGGCACAAAAAAATATTTTCGTGGCGACGATTCTGTGGCGCACCCACCGTGCGCCACAGAAAGTCAAAACGGTGCGCCACAGAAAGGCTTTTTCCTACTAGTGTTAGTGTCGCACTCAAAGCAGACGACATTGGGACCACGGTTGATGGCGTTGGGGAAACCTCCTGGACGGTTGTTGTCGTTGGGGCGAGGGTAGTAGTTGGGGCGTGGTGCCGATGCAGATGCTGGTGGAGGTCTGTAGGCAGGCTTCGGTGCTGGAGGATAGTTGCGGGGCTTCTGGCTGCTAGAGCCTTCTTGGGCATTCATCCTCCTCTTGTGGCTCTGAAACATGGACTTGCGCTTGGTCTCCAATGGAATGGCCTTGTTCGCAGGGGACTCCAAGTCAGTGAAGTCATGGGTGACGAGAACACAATGCATCTCATCATAAAGCCCATCCATAAAGCGCTCCATCTTCTTCTTCTCGTTGTCGATATATATCATCAGGAGCGTACCGATTATCCGGTCGAGGAAAGGTTTCAACCATTTTTGAGCTAGGCGGGGTCTCTCAGATGCATACTAACCCATTTCAACATGAAGCATCGGCTTGTGATCCAAAATCTAGTGATTGATTATTGACTTGTCAAGGCAGTCTTCTCAAAGAGACATAGATGCTAATCCGCCGGAGATAAAGGAGTTAGGTGAGGCAACATCCCCTGTACCCGGTACACCAGTAGAAGGAACTTCAAAAGCAAGAAAAGTATGATCTCGTTGTCGCTTTCTCTTTGCTCTAAGTTTACTTATCCGAGGATGTTTGTTCATCTTCGCCAGAATGTGTTTCTATGGCCAGGTAATCTAAAGGTAGAGACCCAGATATTGCTTCTGTGTCTACAGGTCGGTAAACTCATCCAGATAGGCAACAACATCTTTACCCCCTTGCCTTAGCTTGCGGAACTCATCCTTCTTCCTCTCGATCAGTCCGCTGGGGATATGCTTCTTGCGAAACTTATCCTTGAAATCATTCCAGGTAAGGACATGGTCGGCTTGCTGAAGTGCCTTGGTAGTTTCCCACCAAGCTCGGGCAGGTCCGGCAAGATAGTGGGTGGCGTAAAGGACCTTCTCATTGTTCCCCACTGCAGCCACCTCGAGATCTTTCTCGATGGTGCGAAGCCAATCATCGGCTTCGAGGGGGAGAAGTCCTTCGGAGTAGGTGGGCGGGTTGGTCTTCTAGAAGTCACTCAAGGTGGATAGCTGATTACCACCCTCTTCTCCATCGCCACCATTGTTGTTGTTCTGGTTGGCGTTAGCGGCAATTTTGGAAGGAGGAAGACTTGGGAGCGAAGGAAGCAAGCGGAGGCCGGAAGCCCAAAAGAGGGGGCCCACGTGACCTCTGTACCTAGCCGCGTGGGGCCCACCCTTTTGGCCCTCGAGGCTCCGCTGCCGTCGATCTTTTCTCCACCGACTTCGTCTTGACCTAAAAACGCCTATAAAAGAAGTCCCACGGCATTCTCGAAAACAAGCGCTGTCGGCCAAATGAAAACCAGGGTGTCATGGGCCGGCCCTTCTGGCCCCAGACACCTAGGCGCAGAATACAGCCAAGGCCTGGGTCGCGGCGCCTGGCGAGCCCCGCGAGGCCCCGCCCCTCACGGGGGCTACAACGATGAATCAAACGACCGAGTCTCCACGAGTAGGGGACCTCCTCGAGAGACTTTTCCCTCTCGAGGTGACGGAGCACTCGAAGTGCCTGGTGAGTTTCTGCCATCCTGGCAGGACGCACATGGGACCTGCACTCCGCAGCAGGATGACGCGCGCACCTGCGCGCGGTGACGAACAAGCCGCAGTTGCCATTCCCGTGCTTAAAGGAGGGCAACAAAGCTGCCCCAAAGGAGGAGGAGTACTAAGCATGCTATTTTGGTGCTAAGGGGACACACTGCCGCTCCGCTCCAACGGCGACGTCATCGACATGACACCGCGGACCTCTGGAGTGCCGGCCACCACTCTGGACGGACGGTGGCAGGGCCTGACGAAGACCAGCAAGACCGGCGATGGTGGACCTCGTCTACGACCCCTCGACCATGGGTGCGCCGCCCTCCTGGACCGGCGCCATGGATGAACCCTAGCTTCCACCCCCGCGTCTATAAAAGAAGGAGGAGCACCACTGGAGAAAGGGATCGATCATTTACACACCTAAGTCTACTAGGCCACTAAGAGAGGAGAGCTTCCACATAGAGGAAGCTCTGCCATCATTGTAAGCTTTGCCCTCGGCAAGCACCCCTGTACTGTAACCTCGCGAAGCAGTGCAATATCACATAGCAGGAAGTAGGTTCTTTACTCCCCGCAGAGGGCCTGAACCTGGGTACGAGCTGGTATCCATCTCTGTCGTGATGCGTGTCGTCGAGCTCGCCGTGCTTGGTCGCCAAGGTTGACGAGAGAGTTGTTAAGTGTCGTGTTCAGCCCCTTCGTTTCCTGGTTCACGGGGATCATTCTCCGACATTTGGTGCGCCAGGTAGGGGGCTGAGGCGCGCTTTCAACCTTCCTTGATAACCTTTCCTGCGCCATGGCTCAGACCCGAGCTGAACGCCTCGCACGTCGCACGAACGCCAACGGCAGGGCCACCACCGAGCCCGCTCCAGGCCGCAACCCGCGTGGTCGTCCCCGTGTTATCCGCACCCCACGTAACGACGACCCTGAGCCCCGCGTCGAGGAACTGGAGGAGGAGGGTGGCGACGAAGAAGCCTCCTCCCTCCATCCCTCCAGGGACCCGGGGGCTTAGTCCCAGAGCCGGGCCGCGCCAAGCCCAAGCGCCGCGCTGTTCATGGCGCAGGAGCTTCTCCGCTACCGCCCCACCGAAGAGGGCCACGCCAACTGGTTGGCCCGCATCACCGAGCTCGTGCACGCCGCCGGCGTCCCCGCTGCCCCAGCTCCTTCGTGCTCGGTGGTGCGCCACTCTGGGCGCGCGGGGGACCCCGCGCCAGGGGCTCCCCCGCCTCCTCCACCTACACCACCACCCCCGCCGCTGGCAGAAGACCACCGCGCTGCATCCCATGCCTCCTCCCCACGCGACTGTCAAATCGTGGTGAGGACGGCCCCAGACCTCCGGGTGGAGATCGAGCGCCAGAAGGAGCGCAACAACTGCATCGTCGATGACATCGCTGCCGCGGGACACCAGAACCGCAACGCGAACGCCACGGACTCAACATACGCTACTGGATGCGTCGCCTTCACAAAAAGGCTGCGCAAGGTCGCCTGGCCGTACAAGTTCAAGCCTGACCTACCTCCGCGTTACGATGGCCGGACCAACCCCCTGGAGTTCCTGCAGCTCTACACTGTGGCGATACAGGCCGCGGGGGAGACGACAAGGCCATGGCCAACTGCTTCTCCATGGCCCTCAAAGACTCAGCACTCTCTTGGCTGATAAATCCCCCCGATGACTCCATCGACTCGTGGGAGGCCCTCTGCAGGAGGTTCGTGGCAAACTTCAAAGGCACCTACGAACGCTCCCTCACCTACAACGACCTCCGTGTCGTGCGCCCTCGGGAGTCGCCGGCAAAAAACAGGCCACAGGCATGTACTGCATTTACCACAACAAGAAGAACCACAACACAGAGGATTGCTAGGAGCTTAAGCAGCTCTCTCAGAAGCGGCAGCAGCAAGACGACCGCGGCGGCCGCGGAAGAAGCCGTGGTGCCCGTGGAGGCGGACGTTACAACGACAATGGCAACCAGCAACCCCAAGAAGGCCAAGACCCCGTCGGGCGAAACAACAACCTCCCCGATGATAACCCTGGGGGCTACCAGGCTCCCAAAGGAATCGCGGCGTGTATCCTCGGTGGAGCTCAGGCGCCGAGGTCGAACCACCACCTCAAGCAGTACACTCGAGCGGTCAACGCTGCCCTCCCCAGCCTTGAGGCTGCCCAACCCCTCAAGTGGTCGCAGTATCCTGTCGCTTTCGACTCCAACGACCACCCCGAGACCACCAAGACGGTGGGAACCATCCCGTTGATGTGTATCCCCACGATCAACAACATCGCTGTGACCAAGACGCTCATAGACGATGGGGCGGGCTTGAACGTCATCTCTGTCGAAGCTTTTGAGCAGCTCCAGGTGCATATGATAAGCTCATGCCCTCCAAGCCCTTTCGCCGGGGTGACGGACGGCCTCATCACCCCGCTGGGTCAAGTGAGACTCGCCGTCACTTTCGGCACCCGAGAGAACTACCGCACCGAGCTCGTCGACTTCGACGTCGCGCACATCGGCCTACCCTATAACGCCATCCTCGGCTACCTGGCCCTGGCAAAGTTCATGGCCGTCACCCACCACGCGTACAACCTCGTCAAGCTGCCACGCTGTCGCGGCATCATCACCATCCACGGCCAAGTCAAGGAGGCTCTGGGCGCCGTCGAACTTGCTTACAAGACCGCCGCAGCGGCGGCCTCCTTGGGTGATGGCGAGGACGACGCCTTCGACCTCTGAAAATGATCGCCACGGCAGACATTTTTGTCTCTGGAGGGACGCCCGAGATGTCACCTCCCCAAGCTTCACAAAGCTTCTCGAGGGCTACTCCACCTGAGCTCTCCCTACCACGCATCGCCACGCGCCACGAGAGATCTTCAGCCGTACTCAATGGAGGCCCATGCATGCACTTGGCGGAGTGTAACTTGGTCGCCCCAAGTATAAACAAACTAGTCATTTTTTGGCACAATGCTCCTCGGCGCCCACCCCTTCTTGTAATGATAACGTGGTAAGGTTTTCTTCCTGTTTTTTCCGCCCACGCTTATATTTTCTCATGTACACCTCGCGAGCGGGGGCTGGGAACGGTGCCTGTGTCTAGGGAGCATCCCAGCAGTACTAAAAAATCCAACGGATCCGAGTTTCCTGTCTCGTGGGCATGCCCCACGCAGGTCACCTCTCCAAGGACCTTGGTGCTTGTCTTCTCTCCTCGCAAGGCGCACACACAAGGAAAAGCCTATAAGCGCGTGCACTTTGGTTGTGCAAGTACTTGTGGGTACACCCTCGTGACTATTTCAGGAAGGGCAGCACCCTCGTTGAAGTTGGGGAAAACATCTCCATAGGGATGGCATGTCCACAAACGCACAAGACCCCACGCAGCTAAGTCCAGAACTAAGCTACATGTCGCTTTTCCTCTCTCGACGTTTCGTTTGCCTCTCGGCCTCCTTTTCTCACCCACGTCTCATGGACTGCTCGCGCGTAAAAAGGGGGCTCTTGAGCATCGTGCCTCAGGAGCCTTTCACCCCCCTAAGCCTTAAACATCCCACGGCCTTGTCGAGCCCAAAACTCTGACATACCGCAGCGGCGATGCCAAAGCGCGAACGAAAGGGTCCTAGCAATGTAGAGCAAAAAAGACATGAGCAGGGGATAAAAGCCCCTCGAGAGGCAAATACTGGCGATGGCTGCAATACGAGCCTTAATAGTCATTACAATAGGGGGAAATACTCAGAAGCTATGATAATGTCTCCAGGCACACCACAGCAAAAGGAGCGTCTTCAGGCCTCGTCGTCCTCAAGCCCCGCCTCATCAAAGCCTTCGTCGCTCCCCTCAGAGTCTTCAGCTTCCACCGCTTCAAAACGCTCAACGTACGCCGTCACCTCGTCCTCCACCTTGGCGGTTAGCTCCATGGCACGAGGCCCTCCAAGGGCTCGGTCACGTCCTCGAAAAGGAAGAAGGGCTGGAAGCGACGAAGATTGGCAACGATGCGGCTGACAGCAAGATGAAGGAGCTTTCGGCTCTCCTCTTCAACCAGGTGATCCATGGTCGTCACGGTTTTCTCCAGCTCCTCCACAAGCCGGTCGAAGAAGCCTATATACCCCTGGATGCCGGCGTCGGCCTCGGTCGTAAAGTCGGGGATCTTAGCACCCAGGCGTTGTGCAATGACTCGAGCCCGAGATGCCAAGGAGCGGAGCATGTCCCGCTGCACTTTCTTCAGGGCCTTGGGCTTCCCGCCTAGATGTCTTGGCCTCCTTGGCTAGCGCGGCAGTGGGTGCCACCTGCTGCTGAAGGTCCCTCATGTCCCCCTCCAAGGTGCGAAGATCATGCTCCACAAGACGGCGGGCGTCCTTGGCCGTCTTCAGGCGGGACCGAAGCTTCTCCACTTTCTCCTCCAGCTCCTGGACATGCTGTTCAGTTTCAGCACGCTTCTCCAGGAAGTGGTCCTCCTGCATTTTCAGCCTCTTCGAGAAATCAGCCTGGCAGTCTCTGCGGAAGTTCTTTTTCTCCTCGTCGAGCTTGGCTTGCTGCTCTTTCTTCTGCTGCTGGAGTTTCTCGTTGGCTCTTTCAATACGGCTTTGGCGCCCGGCCTCATCTTCTGCCATGGCGGTGTCGCGAGCCTCCAGGCGTTCCCTCTCCGCGGCCTGATCTTTTTTGACTTGGTCGGCCTGCTCCTCGCGCCGGCGGACTTCAGACTCGCGGAAGGATAGTTCCTCCTCGCGGGGACGTATCTCCGCGTGAAGCTTGTCCTGGCTGGCTCGAAGGGTCTCCGACGCCGCGGCAACCTCCTTCTCCCTGGACTGAAGCTTTATCTCCCGAACGGAGGCCGCCGCCTCGCGAGCAGATAACTCCTGGTGCTTAGCGGCCGCCTCCGCTTGGAGGGCTTCACGCTTATGCTTCAGTTCCGCAAGGACTTCCTCAGGCTCGCGAGTAACGCTGGCCCGGTCCTCGCCCGTAGCGCGCTCCTCGTCGATGATGTGGAGTTCCAGGCCGCTGAGCATCTCCCTCGGAGAGCGGAAGATGGCCTCGCGACGAGATTCGCACGGACGCTGCGTCTGCAGCGTCAAAGCCAGGCTGACTCCTGTAGGCGCGGAGTTCAGGGTCCCCAGAATCCCACCCCCAAGGCTCGGGTCCTCCTCGAGGTGCCTCGGGGGGCTCAGGTGGGGGACTTCTCCCTCATCAACAGATCCCAGAGGGTCCTGGTGAGGGATGTCGTCCTCAACGGCCGGCTCGCGGGGGCTCCGGCAGGGAGCATCTTCCTCACCGGTAGACTGCTGGGGGCTCCGCTGAGAATCATCGCCTACGGCAGCCGCCCGAGCGACCTGAGGACCGAAGGGAGTTTCGTTGTCGACGCCGGCACCCTCCTGCTTAAGAGGGGCTCCCACCGTTGTCTCTGTCGGATGAGGAGGCGAGAAGTCTCCAGCCTCCCCTGGACCCTCTGGGACCATATCCGCCTCACTCCCCGGATCCACACGGGATTCATCTGGCTCGGGAAAGGTCGATGTCCCAGCGCGATCCGTGACCCCGGGGGGCGAGGCTGCGGACGCGATGGGTGCTTCGTCTGTCGCGGAGGCCTTGAGAATCACCGAAGCCCCTGAACTCTCTCCCGGCGGACATGTCTTCTTTGACTTCGGTGCCGAGGAAGACCTGAAGGAAAAACTAGAAAACATTCAAGACAAGAAAACTCCGCGGGAAAGAAGGGAGAAGAAGAGAAAGAAACTTACACATTGGCAGTATCCACCCATCTCCTCTTCCGCACCCGCCTAGGCGGAGGTGCGTTGGTTGCTGGCACTCCTTGGGACCCCCCAGCCTCCGTCCATGGGAAGACGACATGCTTGACAAGGGGTGGCTCCGCTCGAGGATCTCGGGGGTCGGCTGAAGGACTGCCATGGGGTTCATCTCCCACCTGCCGCGACAGAACGGCTCGGTAGGACGACTCGTCGCCTGAAGAGACATCCAAGACCTGGGTCCTAGGCTCTCCGAGGCTCGGTAGGCGCTCTCCCTCCCCGAGAAGTCGGCAACCGAGCTCGAGGGAGACCCCGGTGAGAAGGCCTTGCCCTGTTCCGAAGCCACCGCGACGAGCCCCTCTTGAGGGCCTGTCCTCCCCTACGAGAACAGCCCCCACGGGGTGAACGACGACATCTTAGCCAAGTATTGGTAGCGGCCCGACCTTTCGAACATATACAAAGGTTTTGAAGATTTGTTCGCTGGCTCTGGTATAGGCGAGGAGGAAAAGAGGAAGCTCATGATCTCATCCACCACCTCAGCCGAGAGACTCTCCTGGTCCAACCGTATTCTGTCGGACATCCCGGTGTACAGCCACACCGACTTCTGGTGCGACTGCAGAGGCGCAATGCAGAGCCTCACGAACTCCCTGGCAATCATCTGACCAGTGAGGCCGTACGAGCGGGCTTCGACAAGGGCCTCTCCACAACCTCAAGGGACTTGTGCGCCAGCTGCTGCCTGCCGCGCCTTCTCTGCCATTTATCGCCACGCAGAGCGGTTTCTTCAGTCATGGTGGGACCCACCGCGTGATCAGTCTGACCGGAGGAGGCGACCCGACGAACGACGGTTGCGCGCCAGGTGTCTCGGCCTAAGAGGGCCCAGTTGGGGCCCGCGATGCTTCACCTGCACTACTTGGGCACCAGGTGCCCCATCGCGGGCCCGGGGGCTACTGTCGGCCCAATGAAAACCAGGGTGTCATGGGCCGGCCCTTCTAGCCCCAGACACCTAGGCGCAGAATACAGCCAAGGCCTGGGTCGCGGCGCCTGGCGAGCCCCGCGAGGCCCCGCCCCTGGCGGGGGCTTCAACGATGAAACAAACGACTGAGTCTCCACGAGTCGGGGACCTCCTCGAGAGACTTTTCCCTCTCGGGGTGGCGGAGCACTCAAAGTGCCTGGTGAGTTTCTGCCATCCTGGCAGGACGCACATGGGACCTGCACTCCGCAGTAGGATGACGCGCGCGCCTGCGCGCGGTGACGAACAAGCCGCAGTTGCCATTCCCGTGCTTAAAGGAGGGCAACAAAGCTGCCTCAAAGGAGGAGGATTACCAAGCATGCTATTTTGGAGCTAAGGGGACACACTGCCGCTCCGCTCCAACGGTGACGTCATCGACATGACACCACGGACCTCTGGAGTGTCGGCCACGCTCTGGACGGACGGTGGCAGGGCCTGACGAAGACCAGCAAGACCGGCGATGGTGGACCTCGTCTACGACCCCTGGACCATGGGTGCGCTGCCCTCCTGGACCGGCGCCATGGATAAACCCTAGCTTCCACCCCCGCGTCTATAAAAGGAGGAGGAGCACCACTGGAGAAAGGGATCGATCATTTACACACCTAAGTCTACTAGGCCACTAAGAGAGGAGAGCTTCCACATAGAGGAAGCTCTGCCATCATTG
Source organism: Poa pratensis (assembly GCA_947311845.1). Taxonomy (NCBI): domain Eukaryota; kingdom Viridiplantae; phylum Streptophyta; class Magnoliopsida; order Poales; family Poaceae; genus Poa; species Poa pratensis. The sequence continues at coordinate 137,647,421 of CAMZMU010000063.1, read as the reverse complement.
TAAGCTTTGCCCTCGGCAAGCACCCCTGTACTGTAACCTCGCGAAGCAGTGCAATATCACATAGCAGGAAGTAGGTGTCGTGTCTCGTTGCACGGACACCGGGAGTATAGGATACCCCCTTTTAGGTTCGGCACGGGGCGCGAAGGAGGCTAAGAATCGTCTTCTTGGGCGGAGTCTAGATCAAGCTCTCCTCTCCACGATCAAGACATGCAACCAAAGGGACACAAGGAGCTACCCAGGTTCAGGCCGCCCGGAGGCTAAAAGCCCTACTCCTGCATGTCTGGATTGATGAGTTCTTCATAGTGTGGCTTACAATGGAACCTCCCGGACGGGGTACCCGGAAGGGTTTTGGCCCGAGGTAGAAGAAGGACAGATCCTGACCCGGAGGAGATCACCTTCCTCTCTACCTTCGCAGCCCTAGTCTAGTCTTGCTCTGGTTCTAGCTGGTGCTCATTCTATCTCCCGTCCTTCCTCCTCCCGTGCCTTGGTCCTCCTTTTATAGGCTAAGGGGTTGCCACATGGTCACGTGAGGGGCACGAGGACCTTCGGGGTGAAGGACCCTCCTCATCTAGTTTAGGGGGAGACGTGGCCTCTCCTCAGCCTAGCGTCTCCTTTGGGTTTGGTGGGAGCGTCCGCCTTTGGGTGGACAGGCGCTGACACCACCACGGGACGTGCTTCCCGCCCACGCCGCCTTCATCTTGCTGCCCAAGTCTTCGTGGTGAGGTGGAGTGCTTATCCACAGGAACGTAGGAAGTAACCGAGAGGGAGCCTGGCCTCCTGCCGGGAACTCGGGCTCTCGGGTCCTTCCTGGCCTTCTTGCTTGGTTCGGGGACCCGGAAGGTCCCCAGGACCGGAGCCCTTAGTCGATGTAGGCCATGCGTGTCTTGAAGGTGGACCCGCCAGCTTGACTTGAGTCTTGGTCTTGTCCATCTTCATCTTGGGCCCATATTGGGTGGACCCACTTTGGCAGTACTAGGGGAACCCCATGTTCCACTATTGCGACAGTAGCCCCCGGGCATGGTCCCGGCGGCTCTTGCTCCAGCTGCCGGGGCCATGGCCTAAAGATAGGTCAAAGTGGGTCCCGGCACCTGGTCTTCTCAGCTCCGTTGGGGACCGCCGAGGCGAGGTAGAGATGAGCCCCGGGTTCTGTTGACTGAATCACGACGAACGTTGCAATTCATACGGACCCCTTGCTTATCCTGGAATCCAACGGGCGAAACACGCAGAAATCGGCACGCCCCCTCGATCCCCACGCCCGTCGGAGAAATGGGGCCGCGACGTGACGTGTGGGATGCCTTATAAGCCACGACTGGCTTCCACTGTAGCCGTTACCTCTCTAGATTCGCCGAAATCCCCAAATCGCCGCCTAGGAGACTCCTTCTCCCTGACTTCGCCAATCGCCGCCTCCCGCCTTGACCGCCGCCGTTCCTCGTCCTTGCCCCCAGCCCATGCCGCCTGAGCGAGATAGGACAGGAGTGAGGAAGATGTCACAATCCGCCGCCGAGAAGATGGCGATGGAGGCTTCCCTGGCCGAAGCGCCGCCCTCGATGAGGGTGACTCAGGCCCTCTTTTCTCCCAGTGAGTATGCATCAGAGAAAGCCATCCAATGCATCCGCCAATCCCTGGCCGCGAGCTTCCGCGGTACTGAGGGAGTGGTGGTGCACCCTGGGAGCGGTCCTCAACGAGAAGGGGAGGTGATTACTTTCCATGATTTCTCCGTCGTCGGCCTTCTTCCTCGTTTTCCGAGTTCTTCGCAGCAATCTTGGAGGCTTACGGGTTGCATATGCTGCACTTGCACCCCAATGCCGTGATGATGCTTGCTACTTTTGCCTATGCCTGCGAGGCATTTGCGGGTGTCATGCCCTCAGTGGCTTTGTAACGCCATTTCTTCGTTCCACGCCTGGGGAAGTCCAAGTGGATCGCTGGCGGTGTCTCTTTCTGCCTCCGGAGAGATGCGGCGCATCAGTACCCGGAAACATTCACCAAGGCCTCTGTTGGAGAATGGAGGCACAACTGGTATTTTGTCGAAGCTGACGGGACCAATCCCCATCTGATGACTCCATATTATCCAGCGGAGTGACTGGCACACTCGAAGGAGAGAAGCTCTCAAGGGGAAGCACTGGCTCCAGTCATCAACAGGTTGGCTGCGCTCCACGCAAGGGGAGTGACGGGTGCCATGATCCTGGCCGACTTTCTTCACAGGGGGATTGCCCCCTTGCTGTTTCGGAGCCGCCCGCTCTGGGAACTCAATCAGGTGGGCAGCAGCCTTCCACGATCTAGATTCCACTTGACAGAGACCACTTGGGCTCTATCCATGGGCTACATACTGCCATGGGTACCCTTCGAGTTCCAGGATGAGACCTTGCCGCTGTTCGAAGATCCGGCCGCCGACGGTATCCGATCTTCGATGCCAGAGTGTAATGAGTACGGGGTGGCGGGTACTACCAAGATCGAGCCCCCGCCGGCACCCAAAACACGCAGTCTTCAATGAGGTAGGCCAAGGGAAAAGGCCCTGCCCACGGGGACATTTCCCCTGAAGAACCTGGGACTTTGGATGATGATGGCGACGAAGCGACTCCTCCGAGAGTACCTTGCGGGCGCGGAGGCCCCGGCGCTCCTTCCGGGGCAGCCACAAATCCGGCAGGTGACGAACTCCCAGAGCAGCCTGTGCCGCCGAGCTCGCCGTCGTTGCAGGAGTCTGACCAGGTGTCGGAGGCCATCCCTCCTCCCCTTGCTGACATGGAGGTAGGGGAGGAGAGCCTGTCCTTGCCGGGTAGGGTCAAGGCTTGGCATAAGAAGAGTTTAAGAATATGCCGAGGTACGGAAAGGGCCGACCTGTTTGGGCCTGGGAGAATCCGAGCTTCATCTTGAACTGGAGAGTTTAAAGGCCGACCTATCTTGGCCCAGAGGGGTCCGAGGTATCCCGTTGGCCTAGCCCGAGGTTCACTGTCTGAGCTATGTTCAGCCGACCTAACTATCTCGGTGCTATGGTTTGTATTGTGATAGCAGGAGAAGTTGTTGGAAGGAAGTAAGATCCGACCTGGTAAAGTTCTTAAGCGCAAGACCCGAGGTACGGAGCCCGTCACATCCGTGCCGAGCTAACCGAGGTAAGAGGCTGTAGGTCGGGCAGGAGTCAATGCACCTGTCACTTCATGCCTGGTACAAGAGCGCCTGACGCGGGAGCGTCTGTCACGGAGCCTGGCAGAGGCGTGCCCCGGGTTCGGCGGGGCAGCACGTCTCTGACCGCTGACCACGCGAGATCTGGGGAAAGGCTACGAGGTAGCTCTGCCAGGCCACGTCCTGTCTCGGTCAGAGGAGACATGCTAGTTCTGCCGTTAGGCAGTAGGGGATGGGCAGGCCACGTCTTGTCCCTGACAGAGGTACGGTGGTGACCGGTACAGAGGCATGGCAACAGTGTTCAGCAAGGGGCACAACGGTAACTCGGCTGGCCTATATAGTGGGCTGCACCCCCTCCTGCTTGAGGGGACGGACGGACAGATCGATCGACAGAAAGAGAGAGAGAGAAAGGAACCTCGGAACACCCCGAAAACACCTCGGATATAGCTCGGAGTGCCTTCTTCCTCCCGTGTAGCTCCATCTTTTACCTCAAGTTCTCACCATTGTATCATCATACAGCTCGAGGAGCAGCTTGTACTTGTCACCTTGAGCTATACACTGAGTAGGATAGTGCTGCAGTAGGGGTGTTACCTCCACTAGAGGGCCCCGAAGCAGGGTACATCGTGGTGTGCTTTGTGTTCTTGGTTTCTTGTTTCCTCGTTCGTGTTCTTGCGATTTCTTGCGTGTTCTTGCTTGTGCACCTCTTGAGTGCATAAACCCTCCCCGGATTCCCCCAACGACCATTCGGCCCCATCTTAGCCATACCTATGGTATCTGCCGTGATCCCGCCACGACAGTTGGCGCCCACCGTGGGGCAGATTGAGGCGTTGGAGGGAGTTTACATCCGGACGGGCTCAGGCGAGCGTGTTCTTTCCGGGCTTATCGCCAAGATCGGTGAGTTCACCTTCATCAGCGACAACGCGGGGTGTTTCGCCGGCAAGCCCTTCCCCGAGCACGGCTTCACCATGATGCTCGGCAGCTTCGTCACATACGTTGCTGTCGAGGTTGTTCGCGAGTACCCGGAGCAGGTGCTCGTAGACGACGAAACTCCTCTCCTCGCGGCTTTAGGTCGGCGTATCACTCGCCCCGAGAGCTGCGTGGAGGTGATGATGACTGGTCCGGTTGACGCCGCTGGCAAAGTAGATGCCAGCAAATCCAGGGCGGCCGAGGTTGCTAAGGTGAGATCTGCAAAGCCCAGGCTTGAGAAAGAGCTGCCTGGCACCCCCGAGCTGCAGGGCCGAGGTGCGACCCTGGTAGAGATAGTGGAGACACTGGCAGACCCAGTAAATCGAGGAGTGGATGTAGTGGTGACTGTGGCCGACCTAGAGGTAAAGCGTGTCCTGTTGCAAAGGAGGCCGTAGCAATGATGACAGCTAGAGATGAGTTCAATAGAGATCTGCGTGAGTACAATGCAGCGAATGGCTTCACCCCGGTAGCAGTTGATACACATAGGGGAGCCGAGGTGCGGCAGAGAGGTAAGGGGCTCAATGATGAGATAAACAGGGAGGCTCGACCTACCACCTCGGCTAGGAGTGAGAGTCGCGTGTCGACTGGAAAGCCGGTATATAGTTCCCCTGCTAAGAACCTCAGAGCTGCCGAGGCAGGCAGGGCCGAGCTATCCGGGTTGACTAGAGATGCTTGGCGTGCGCAGCAGAAGCGAGTCAATGAATTAGTGTATGTAGCCAACCAGCAGAATGAGGCCCTCCGCAGAGCATATGCCGGGGCTGGTGATTCGGAGATGGTTTATTCAGCTAGGCCTGTTAGTCAGGTGTCCAAGGGGCAAGCCTCATCTCCACTCGTCGGAGGAGCCGATCGAGCCCGGAGTGTCACCACGGGTCAGAACAAGCAGCTGCAGATGTATGATCCGGTGTTAGCAGCAAAGCAGAAGGTGTGCCAGGGCAATGCTAGCCGAGCTAAGGGAAACCCCGGCCCAGGTAATGCAAGCCGAGCTAAGGGTAACTCGGCTCAGGGGAATCAGAATGGCGGGCAAGCAGCATCGGCTGGCCGAGGTAAACCACCTCCGCCCCCGAGGTATCAGCAACAACCCCGGCCGCAGGGGCAATATCAGCGAGAGCCGGAGTATGTTCAGCAACCTCAGAACGTCGGTCAAGGCGATGACCGATACGATGATGGAGACTCGGCCATGGCGCGAGCTGGATAACACAGAGTGGATGGGGCGTTGGGACCTCGGATAGGAGCTCGGATGTTAGCTCCGGGCGATGTTCGTAACAAGCTGGATAGAATCTACTTGTCCGAGCAACTGGAGGAGGAAGGCCCTCCTGGTCCGGCGTGTTTTGGACCTCGGATCATGAAGGAGCCACCACCGCCAGTATCTCAGTTCCAGTTAGGTCGGAACACCAAGCCATACAACGGGAGCACTAAGCCGCAAGATTGGCTGACAGATTATGTATCCTCGGTGCACATAGCGGGGGGCAATCGCCGATGGGCGGTCCGGTATCTCCCGCACATGTTGGAAGGTCCAGCTCGAATCTGGCTGAATAATATGCCGGAGTATAGTATCAACTCCTGGATAGACTTGGAGCTGGCGTTTAACAGCAACTTTGCTAGTACATACAAGAGGCCAAACCGACCTCAGCTCCTGGCGGCATGTAAGCAAGATGATCATGAAACTGACCGAGAATTCTTAACTCGGTGGAGCAATGTTCGAAATTCCTGTGAAGGAGTTGTAGAGGCACAGGCCATTTCCTGGTTTGCAGATGGTTGCCGACATGGCAGCATGCTGTGGCAGAGGCTCCAAAGAGATATGCCAAAATCCCTAGCAGAAACAATCCGGATTGCAGATTCTTATGCTCTGGGTGATCCGATGCAGCCAGCAGCAGAGGCTGTGGCGCGTAACAGAAGGAGGGAGCCAATAAACAACCGGCTCGGACCAAGGTGTAATGACCGCCAAGAGTTCGGACAAAAGAGGAGGGAGCCGGACTACCGATACACCTCGAACCAAGTTGCAGCGGTGAGCTCGGATCAACCCGGAGCTGGAGGTGTCCAGAGGCCGAAAATCAATGGTCCGGCATTTAGTCCAAACCCAGAGCCACCCATGACGTATGAATCAATGATAGATGGTCCTTGCTGTTACCAGACGACCGACCCGCGCAAGCCAGCCAACCATTCAACCCGGCAGTGCAGCTGGAATCGCAGAATCAGAGAAGATGGGGCGAAGGCCGGAGGAATCAGAGGAGGACCACCACCTCAGAGATTTCAGCCGAGGTCCCACCCGAATCTGTCCGGAGCAAATGTTACCCCGATAACCACTGCACCTCCTCCGAGGCCTACAGCAGCAAGGCCCGTGAATGTTGTGAATGTCCGAGGTAATAACAACAACAATGGGGCCGGACCAAGTCAGCAGTATGAATACCCCGGAAATGACTATAGAGAGGCTCATGCGAGCTATGTGGTCTTTGTGACCGAGCCAACTGACAAGAAAAGCGTGCAGAGGCATGCCATGGAGGTGAATGCAGTAATGCCGGTGGTGCCGACCTATATGAACTGGTCTGAGCAGGAGATCACTTGGAGCAGGAAAGACACACCTCGGATCATGCCGAGCCCTGGAAAGTATGCCCTGGTGGTAGATCCGACGTTGTGTGGGCCTACTAACAATGTGAGATTTACCCGAGTTCTGGTGGACAATGGCAGTGCCATCAACATCATGTACCGAGACACAATGGTGAAATTGGGCATATCGCCAAATCAGTTGATGCCAAGCAGTTGTACTTTTCATGGGATTGTGCCTGGCGTTTCCTGTGCACCCATGGGCAAGATATGGGTGGATGTAGCATTTGGAACCAAGGACAATTGCCGAGTTGAGAGTATCGAGTTCGAGGTGGTGGACTTGGAGAGTGCATACCATGCATTGCTTGGAAGGCCGGCTCTGGCCAAGTTCATGATTTCCACCCATGTTGCATACCTGAAGATGAAAATGCCAGGGCCTAATGGGATAATATCCATCTCGGGTGACTACAAGCGAGCCATTCAGTGTGCCTCGGCGGGGTCTAATCTGGCCGAGTCTTTGGTGATCGCAGCAGAGAAGAAGAAGCTGCATCAAGTGGTGGCAATGGCGCAGTCAACACAGCTCGGCATGTCCGGACTGATGAGCCCGGACTCAACTGCAGCATTTGAGGTGCCCAAGGAGACCAAGAAGATCCCCATTGACCCGGAGCACCCAGAGCATATGGCCATCATTGGGACCGGGCTGGGCGAGAAATAGGAAGGCGAGCTCTGTCACTTCCTCCGTGAGAATCGGGATATCTTTGCATGGTCGGCTAAGGACCTGCCTGGTGTTCCGAGGGAGTTGGCCGAGCACTCTTTATTTGTCAGGCCAGAGGTGGCGAGAAATAGGAAGGCGAGCTCTGTCACTTCCTCCGTGAGAATCGGGATATCTTTGCATGGTCGGCTAAGGACCTGCCTGGTGTTCCGAGGGAGTTGGCAGAGCACTCTTTATTTGTCAGGCCAGAGGTGAAACCGGTGAGGCAACCGACCCGTCGTCTCTCAGACGACCGAAGACAAGTGGTGCTGGACGAGCTGGCTAAGTTGCTTGCAGCCGGGTTCATTATGGAGGTGCTGCACCCGGACTGGATATCCAATCCGGTCTTGGTGGAAAAGAAGAAAGACGAGCCAGCCGTGGTCAAGGTGTGGCGCATGTGCATTGACTTCACTAACCTCAACAAGGCGTGCCCGAAAGATCCATTTCCATTACCTCGGATTGATCAAGTGATTGATTCCACTGCTGGTTGTGAACTGTTGTCTTTTATCGATGCGTACTCTGGTTTTCACCAGATACCACTGAACCCGAAGGATCAAATAAAGACTGCTTTTATTACCCCGTATGGGGCGTATTGCTATCGTGTCATGTGTTTTGGTCTGAGAATGCCGGGGCAACTTATCAGAGGTGTATGCAGAAATGCCTGCACTCTCAAATGGGCAAAAATGTGCAAGTGTATGTCGATGATATCGTCATCAAAACTAAGGAGAAACGTACTCTCCTCGAGGATCTCGAGGAGACATTTGTGAATTTGAGAAAATATCGGTTGAAGCTTAACCCGGACAAGTGCACCTTTGGTGTCCCGGCTGGAAAGTTGCTCGGATTCCTGGTGTCTAGCCGAGGTATCGAGGTTAACCCGGCCAAGATCCGAGCTATTGAGAACATGAAGTTACCGAAGTGTTTGAAAGATGTGCAGAAATTCACAGGGTGCCTAGCCTCGTTGAGCCGATTTGTAGGTCGGCTGGGAGAAAAAGCCTTACCTTTGTACCAGCTCATGAAGAAAAGTACCGGGTTTACATGGACCCCGCAGGCCGACGTGGCGTTCAATGAGCTGAAAAAGATGTTGTCCACTGCCCCGGTGTTGGCGTCACCATTGCACAATGAGCCGATGTTACTTTACATTGCGGCCACAAACCGAGTTGTAAGTGTGGCAGTGGTGGTGGAGCGCGAAGAAGGTGGCAGGTCGGTGCAGAGACCGGTGTATTACTTGAGCGAGGTGATCTCTACCTCGAAGCAGAATTACCCTCACTACCAGAAGATGACGTATGGTGTCTACCTGGCGGTCAAGAAGTTGAAGCATTATTTCCAGGAGCATCCCATGACGGTGGTGTGCGAAGCTCCAATCTCGGAGATCATCGGGTGCAAAGATGCAACTGGCCGAGTTGCCAAATGGGCGATTGAGGTGTCTCCATATGCACCACATTATGAGAGAAGAGATGCAATTAAATCCCAGGCGTTGCCGGACTTCTTTTGTGATTGGGCCGAGATGCAGTATGAGCCACCCAGGCCGGACTATAATTATTGGAAAATGCATTTTGATGGGTCCAAGACAAAGATCGGGCTGGGGGCTGGAATAGTCCTCACCTCGCCGAAGCGAGATCAGCTGAAATACGTGCTGCAGATTCATTTCTCAGCATCAAACAATGTGGCGGAGTATGAGGCCTTAATCCATGGCCTCAATGTGGCGAAGGAGATCGGTATCCGGCGTGTAGAGTGCTTCGGCGATTCCGACCTGGTGGTGCAACAATCTTCTGGAACTTGGGATGCTCTGGATGCCAACATGGCGTTATATCGGTTCCATGTGCAAAAGATATCCGGGTTCTTTGAAGGGTGTGAGTACAGGCATATACCTCGGACAGAAAATAATGCTGCCGACGTGTTGTCAAAGCTCGGTTCATCTAAAGAGGCAGTACCACCTGGGTAGCCCTGAATCACTTGAGAACTCCTTCAATCAAACCTTCTCCTGAATCCGAATCTATTTTCATCCCGGCGGAGCAAGAGCCCGGACCTGTTCCAATGGAGGTAGACGTCGGGTGCGTTTGGTCGGACCCGGGGACTGCGTGGCAGAGCTCGGGGACTGCGCACCGAACCTCGGGGACTGCTCATCAAGACTCGGGGACTGGTCGCAGGATGGTGGAGGAAATAATGGAGGAGATTATGGTGGCCGAACCAATGGAGGTGGACGAGAATTTTTTCCTTTGCACCCAGTGCCGGAGTGGGCGGAGCAAATCATGAAGTTCATAACGGAGGGAAGCTTGCCAAGTGACACAACCGAGGCTAGGAGAATCCAAAGGAGGGCAAGGCGTACACCATCATCAACAAGGAGCTCTATAAAAGAAGCGTAACCGAGGTGTTGCAACGGTGTGTCGAGCCAGCTGAAGGCAAGGAGATGCTTTTGGAGATCCACCAAGGAGAGTGTGGTCATCATTGCAGCACAAGAGCTCTGGTGGCCAAGGTGTTCAGGCATGGGTTCTATTGGCCCACTGCTCTTGCTGATGCAGAGGCCATAGTCCGGAGATGTGAAGGATGCCAAAGGTTTGCCAAGCAAACGCATATGCCAGCCTCGGCGCTCAAAACAATTCCTATCACTTGGCCGTTTGCGGTATGGTGTTTGGATATGGTGGGAGAGTTCAAACCAGCCCGAGGTAACATGACGCACATACTGGTGATGGTGGACAAGTTCACCAAGTGGATCGAGGTGAAACCAATCCGGAAGTTGGATGGTCATTCAGCAGTGACTTTTTTGAAGGAGATCATTCTGCGATATGGGTACCCCCATAGCATTATCTCGGACAACGGCACGAACTTTGCTGTTGGAGAATTTGCTCGGTTTTGCATGAACAAGGGAATCCGGCTGGACATAGCCTCGGTGGCACACCCGGAGTCTAATGGACAAGTGGAAAGATCAAATGCTCTAGTGTTGGCCGGCATCAAGGCTCGGCTCATTGAACCACTGCTGAAAACGCCGGGGTGTTGGATAGATGAGATACCAGCAGTACTGTGGGGTCTAAGGACCACGCCAAATCGATCAACTGGCTATACGCCATTTTTTATGGTCTATGGGGCAGAAGCTATGCTACCCACTGACATCGAATATGATGCGCCCAGAGTGGCAATGTACACTGAAGCCGAGGCAAAAGAGGCTCGGGAGGATGCAGTAGATCTGCTTGAGGAAGCTAGAGAATTGGCCTCATCTCGGTCAGCAATATACCAACAAGGTCTCCGACGTTATCATAGCCGGAGTATCAACCCTCGTGTGTTTCACGAGGGAGATTTGGTGCTGAGGCTGGTGCAGCGCAAGAAAGGTCGGCACAAGTTGTCACCTCCATGGGAGGGACCGTTCATTGTGAGCCGAGCTCTGCTCAATGATTCTACTATCTAATAGATGCGCAGGAACCAAGGGAAGATGGGCTGGACAACCCCGGATCAGAGGTCAGGCGACCATGGAATATAGCTCTACTCCGACCTTTCTACTCATGAAGGGCGCAATGTATGTGCCTCGGTTAATCCTTAATGAAATGTCGGCACTCCGAGGTTGAAGCTCGGGGACTGCCTCGCTCTTGTGCTTGTGTTTTATTTCTGTTTGTCAATTTCGTTCATATGCCGAACTATTTTGAACCTCGTCTCAAACTTCAAGTAATGTATGCTGTGTAACTAATCTTGTGACTCGACTGACGAACGCCGAAATGGTAGTCAAGAGCAAAGATGAAAAAACGTGGGAAACATGAAAATGGACTCGGGGACTCGGTCCAAAAATATAGTTCGGCATGTGTCGTTTACTAACCCCTGTCTTTACCTTTCGTTTATGTCGGATGATTTTGAAACACACCTCGACATTTGCTAAGTACTGTATGCTATAAACAACAATCTTGTGACTCGACTGTCGAACGCCAAAATGGTAGACAAGAGCAAAGAATGCCAAGTATAGTAAACACGAAAGTGAACTCGGGGACTCGTTCCAAAAGGGTTCGGCATAAATTCTTAGAAAAGCATGGTTCGGATAGCAAGATAATAGTACTGGTAGCAAGGCAAACTACTTAAGTGTATATTACATCTGCACCCGGCATACCGGGGATTTAATGTTTTTTGAGACAAGTTCAGGCCTCGGAACCAGAGACCTCGGTCGCCGGAGTTGTGGTAGCGGGACCTCGGAAGCAGGAGCCTCGGGCGCAGGAACAACCTCGGGCGCAGGAACCACCTCGGTCGCGGAAGCAACCTCGGTTGTTGGAGTGGATGCCGGGGTGTCCGTCACGTCGGGGGAGATCACCTCGGTGGCTACGGCTTTGCCGGACTTGCCCTTGGAGTTCGGAGGTTCGTCGAAGCTGAAGTCATCATCAGAGCCTTCAGCCACCTCGGTTGTTTTGCCGGCCTTGCCCTTGGAGCTCTCAGGCTCGTCAAAGTCAATTTCCTCGCCGTCAGAACTTCTTCACCGGACTCTGCTTCCTCGTCCGAGCTCTCTTCATCCTCAGAATAGAGGCGCCCGTCATCAAAGGTCCGGGTGTTTGCATAACTAGCAAAGCGGTCGGCTGCTGCTTGGCGTTTCGCAATGCCATCAGGGGTGGAGTTCCAAGGAGAGCCCCTGCGCAGGGAGGTAACCGTGTGGATCTCAACATCTTCATACCAGACAGCACGAACACCAGGGCCTTGTCCGCTCCAGCCCGAGCTGATGAGCATCTCCACTCCCGAAGTCTAGCCTCGGCTCCTTTCAGCTTCGTGGCGAGCTCGTCGATGCAAGTGGGAGTCTTGACCTTGGGCCAGAGGGCACGGTGGACCTCGATGGCAGCATCAACCAGCTTGGTTCCAATGGCCCTGAGCGGCCTGATCCGAGCATTAAGGGCAACAAGGTGGTCCTGGATATCCCAGCTTTCGCTGAGGGTTTCTGTCTCAGCCCTCTTTGCCCGAGCTGCTTGAACTTCGCGGATAGCCTTGTCCTTGGAGTGCTCGAAGTTCTCTGAAGAAGACAAAAAGGCTGTCGCTGAAATAAGGCATACGGTGGCACGGGGTGTAGGTCGGCAGAAAATAAGGAAAAGGGGAAAAGAAACTTACTGTCCATTTGGTGATTAATCCGAGCGAGCTCGGACAACCAGCTTTTCGATATAGCTCGGAGGGCGATAAGTTCGGCTTCGGCCGAGGTGGCGCGGCTCTCCAGGGTCTTGGCAAGCTCTTGCTGCTGTTCGGCGGCCTGGTCTTGACCTTCATAGCGTCCTCCACAGCAGTTTTGGCTTCATTAGCCCGGTTCAGCTCTTGTTGCAGCCGAGCTATTTCATCTTCGGCTGTCTTCAACTTGGAGGCGTAATCTTTGTCGCTCTGCTCCTTGCGGATAGAAGAGTCCGGTGAGACTTCTTCAGTCTGTTGTGATCCAGCAGGAGGTTCTTGAAGATCTTTGTCCGAGCATTGTTGCACTCCTGAAAAAATAGAGAGATCAGTTCGAGAAATCCGAGGTTTTTAGCACCCGAGGCCCAATTGAGTCCCGGGGACTTGGCATTGGCCTCGGGGACTCAGCATGGGAGAAATGACAAGTTTTTGAGATTCAAGCCGAGCAATTTTAACTCGGTGGAGTGTCAATTGCTCAACCCGAATCTCGGGGACTGGGAATAGTGTATGTTTGTCATTTGGTTTCAAAGGAAGAAAGAGAGTTGCGTAAAGAAACTTACCGAGGCCTTCTTGCTGCAATCAAGGACCGCAGTCTGCATGTTGTAGATGGACTGGAGCACGGCGCTAGGTCCAACTGGATGCTCAGAGCTCGGGTTAGAGGAGACCTCGGCAGTGTCAGCCGAGTTCCAGTCCATGTCATAGTGCTTCTCCGAGCCTAAGCTGTTCCCGCTCTTGGTCCGGAGTTGCCCGACCTCCCAGCTGCTGATGTTCGGCTGGATGGTAGCAGCAAAAGAGCTCGGGAGGTGGCGACCTGAGAGCTCGAGGGCGCGGTCTTGTCAAGGTGGACTCGGCGCGGGAACATGCGGCACAGTTGGGTGCTCGCAGCCTTGGGGCCCGGTGGCGGTGGCGGCATTGGAGTTTGCTGTGGCTGTTTGGGGGGCTCAACAACTGGAGCTGAATCTTTCTTCTGCTTCTTCTGCTTCTTCTGCTGCTGTTGCTGCTGGTTGCGCGCAGCTTGAGACTTGGGGGAGAGCCGAGGCTCCTGCACGGTCTTAGCCGGAGTCTTGGCGCGATCTGTCTCCGCATCCTTCTGAGGAGGCGGAGGAGTCTGATCTCGGCGGGGAGCAGAGTGCCCCAGGCCGGAGTCAGAGCTCGGCGGTGGAAGTTCGGCGGAGGAGACACGCACCGGGGAGGAGATGGTCTTCTCCGGGCTGCTGAGGTCAATGGACCGTTCTGGAGGAGAGGCTCTGGCGGGGCTGCCGAGGTTAACCTCGACCTCGGTTGTCTGAGCTTCAACCACTGGAGGCAGTGGTGAATGTATCGAGCTGTGGCTCTGCTTGATCTGCCGAGCCGGGCTAGACGAAAAAGAAAAGATTAAGTTAGAGTATAAAAAACTTAACCTCGGAACAGCGTGAAAGGTAAAAAGGAGCAAGGTGACTTACGCATCTTCCTCCACGGGGCCTCGCTTCTTGTGCCTCGCCGAGGTCTTCTTGGCACGCTTGGCTTTGGGCGCCGCAGTCTCCGAGGTCTTGGAAGCCTCGGCATCCGAGGTACCAGGTCCTGAGCGCTTCCGGGAAGCTGCAGACGCTGGATGAAAGTTCTTATATGTTGGAGGAGCATATGAAATGGGAATAACGTTGACAGGTTCCAGAATTTGGCAATCGTCATCGTCATCATCGGGCCAATCCTGGATAGACGATCGAACTGGTGGGCGGTGCGAGGTGAAACCACGAGTCTTACCCGAGGTGGCCTTGGGAATGGGGAGGTGATCCTCATTGTCCGGATCTTCAACCTCGGCGGCGGCCGGGACAGGCAGGTCGGGAGTCCACTCCTTAGAAGAAAGGGGGCCATCCTCGATTTCCTGTCGAGTGAACTTCTGCAGAGGTGGCAAGGTAAAACCGAGTTAGCACAAGAATCAATACAAGGTCGGGGTGAAAATGAAACCGAGGAATATTTTACGTCGGGTAAAGTACACTTACTTGAGCTGGAAGGTGATCTCGGTCATAGGGCTTGACACCCCATTTCCACTTGTCGGGCATGGTGGTCTTGGCGATGGCCGGATGCGCCTCTTCACCTCGGAGTCATCAAGTTCAAAGGTGCTGTGCGAGTGGGGTCGTAGCGGCCACTCATATGGCAGATCTTATGGGCCCGCTCTTGTAAAGGGCTAACTCGGCGGGTGATCATGGTGCGCAAGATGTCATCTGCCCCCAGCTTTTCTCCTGGAGGACATCATGGTTGGTGGATCAGAAGAACCTCGGGAGCGTCGGGTGCAGGCTCATAATCCCAGTTGAGTTGGGCAGGGGGGTTCCAATGGTGAACTCCGGCAAATTGATGAGATCTTCGGTGCCCGGGTTCTTCACATAAAGAAGGAGCGTTGCCATTTGCGGCAGGAGTCCAGGCCCTGATCCGAGGAAACTCAGAAGGCGCCGAGGTGAAATCGAGGCCGCCCCGCAAGCGGTCATCTCCTTGTCCACGACCTTCTTGTTCGGGACACTTTGCTTCTTCAGCTGGAAGTACTTGGCCCAGGACTCGATGCTTGGCCATAATCCGAGGTAACCCTCGGAAAAGGTCGCGTAGGCCGAAAGTTGGAGGATGGCATTGGCGGGCAGGTGGTGTGGTTGTAGCCCAAATTTGTCCAAGAAATCCCGGAAGAATTTCCCGGCCGGGAGCCCGAAGCCACGTTCGAAGTGATCCAGGAAGACGACCCGCTCCCCGGATTCCACCTCGGGTTCGATATCTCCTTTCTTCGGAACTCGGCAGATGAGTTTAGCCGGGATCCGCCGTGAATCTCGGAGCCATTTGATGTCGACCTCCGTGACATCGGATCCCTCCCAGCTACCTCGTTCTCCAGTGCTCCTTCCTCGGCGGGATCCGAGGCAGAAGACATGTTGAGCTTTCCTGCAGAAGAGGGAGGTTCAACCGGGGTAAGTACCTCGGACAGTTCAGGATAGCCGGGGTAAATACCTCGGATCATTCAAGACAGCCGGCTAAAGGATTTAGGCGGGAAACATGTTTCTACCACTGCGAGATACTAGCAAAGATCTACCGATGAGCTAAAAAGGGAAATAAATTCGAGTTCATCAGGGGCAAACCTAAAAGGACAGTGCTACGGGTGCGTCTGATGCAAGTCTAGATGAGATCTAAAATGGCTAAAAGAGTGCAAAGAGAGCATCTAGTTCATCAAGGTCTTAGGGTTCATCAGGATCCTCGAGTTCATCGAGGATGAACTCATCCATGGCAATGGAGGGGAAGCGAAGAACTCACCGTGGAGGAACGCGAGGGATCGGCGGCGAGTCGATGGCGCCAGGCGCAGCGCGCGTACTCCGGTGCGGCGAGGCGCTCGACGGCGTGCGGAACGATGCTGCAGAACGGCGGCGCGTACTCCGGTGCGGCGAGGTGCTCGACGGCGGCGATGGAGGCAGTGGCACGGAGCAGTGGGCAAGTGGGGAAGAAGAAGAGGAATTACCCCTGGGCCCCTATTTATAAGCGCGTGCGGTAACGGCGTGCGGTAACTGCGCACTACCGCGCGGTTACCGGGAAGGCGCGGGATCGTGTGCGGGCGAGCGCACGGTTGCGCGGTTGGTGGCCGCACGATCGGCCACATCGTGGGCCGCAGAGTGGCAACCGCCAGCCTCGGATTTCCTGTGCTGGTCAGCGCGAGAATCGAGGAGTCGTGGGCGGTCAAGTTGGCCTCGCACTTGAGTGCGCAGGTGCGCTGTTTGGTGGGTCCGGCTGACGAGGGCGGCGTGTGGTCAGGACCTGTCTTTCAGAGGTCCGGATTTCGAGGTCCGGGCAGAGATTCTTCGCCACGTGCCTCGGAAAATCTTGAGGCAAGATTGTGCTGAGTCAAACAGCTCGGAAAGTTCAGATTGCATATCTACCTCGGATTAGATTATGGTATGTGGGAAGTACCTCGGCGGAGCTATGTTGGAGGTCGGTTTTAGAGGTGGTGCCTTGCTTATTTTGAACCTGCTACGGCCCTCCATCCGAGGTCGTAGGACCGCACCAGCTTCGGGGACTAATGTCGGGGGGCTACCCCGGGTAGGGTCAAGGCTTGGCATAAGAAGAGTTTAAAGATATGCCGAGGTACGGAAAGGGCCGACCTGCTTGGGCCTGGGAGAATCCGAGCTTCATCTTGACCTGGAGAGTTTAAAGGCCGACCTATCTTGGCCCAGAGGGGTCCGAGGTATCCCGTTGGCCTGGGCCGAGGTTCACTGTCCGAGCTATGTTCAGCCGACCTAACTACCTCGGTGCTATGGTTTGTATTGTGATAGCAGGAGAAGCTGTTGGAAGGAAGTAAGATCCGACCTGGTAAAGATCTTAAGCGCAAGACCCGAGGTACGGAGCCCGTCACATCCGTGCCGAGCTAACCGAGGTAAGAGGCTGTAGGTCGGGCAGGAGTCAATGCACCTGTCACTTCATGCCTGGTACAAGAGCGCCTGACGCGGGAGCGTCTGTCACGGAGCCTGGCAGAGGCGTGCCCGGGTTCGGCGGGGCTGCACGTCTCTGACCGCTGACCCGCGAGATCTGGGGAAAGGCTACGAGGTAGCTCTGCCAGGCCACGTCCTGTCTCGGTCAGAGGAGACATGCTAGTTCTGCCGTTAGGCAGCAGGGATGGGCAGGCCACGTCTTGTCCCTGACAGAGGTACGGTGGTGACCGGTACAGAGGCATGGCAACAGTGTTCAGCAAGGGGCACAACGGTAACTCGGCTGGCCTATATAGTGGGCTTCACCCCCTCCTGCTTGAGGGGACGGACGGACAGATCGATCGACAGAAAGAGAGAGAGAGAAAGGAACCTCGGAACACCCCGGAAACACCTCGGATATTGCTCGGAGTGCCTTCTTCCTCCCGTGTAGCTCCATCTTTTACCTCAAGTTCTCACCATTGTATCATCATACAGCTCGAGGAGCAGCTTGTACTTGTCACCTTGAGCTATACACTGAGTAGGATAGTGCTGCAGTAGGGGTGTTACCTCCACTAGAGGGCCCCGAAGCAGGGTACATCGTGGTGTGCTTTGTGTTCTTGGTTTCTTGTTTCCTCGTTCGTGTTCTTGCGTTTCTTGCGTGTTCTTGCTTGTGCACCTCTTGAGTGCATAAACCCTCCCCGGATTCCCCCAACGACCATTCGGCCCCATCTTAGCCATACCTATGGCATCTGCCGTGATCCCACCACGACAGTTTTCCTCCTCTGGAAGCGGCACTGTGGTCGGCGCATCGGAACAGAGTTCCTCCTTCGCTCCATACGTCCATGGGGAAAGAGGGACATCAATGTTCGTGGCACCTTCCTCAGGTCTTCCCGTGCTGACCAGAGAGCTGACATAAGCGGCTGGAGGAAAGAAGTGGACCCCGAAGGCGCGATCTTTAGCGGCAGGTGCCGGCGTGGATCCGTCAAGAACGAAACCGAGGCCGGGGTACCGCAGGAACTCAAAGGCTGACTTTCCTTTTCTCTTCTTTGTCATCTTGAATGTCGGATTCGGTGCTTCTTTTCACGAGAGCCGCAACTAGCGCCGTTCCGAAGGCGTTGAAGCAGATCTTGACACGGACTGAAAGCTTGACGCAGAACTTGACGATGAACTTGGCGATGAACTTGACGATGAACTTGGGGTTGATGAAGAAGAAGAGGAGCCTGGTGTAGACTCCGAAGTTGTCGACGAAGAGCTTGCCGTCGCGGCTGATGCAGGCGAATCCAGCGCTTGCGCCCCCTACCTGGCGCGCCAGATGTCGTGTCTCGTTGCACGGACACCGGGAGTATAGGATACCCCCTTTTAGGTTCGGCACGGGGCGCGAAGGAGGCTGAGAATCGTCTTCTTGGGCGGAGTCTAGATCAAGCTCTCCTCTCCACGATCAAGACATGCAACCAAAGGGACACAAGGAGCTACCCAGGTTCAGGCCGCCCGGAGACTAAAAGCCCTACTCCTGCATGTCTGGATTGATGAGTTCTCCATAGTGTGGCTTACAATGGAACCTCCCGGACGGGATACCCGGAAGGGTTTTGGCCCGAGGTAGAAGAAGGACAGATCCTGACCCAGAGGAGATCACCTTCGTCTCTACCTTCGCAGCCCTAGTCTAGTCTTGCTCTGGCTCTAGCTGGTGCTCATTCTATCTCCCGTCCTTCCTCCTCCCATGCCATGGTCCTCCTTTTATAGGCTAAGGGGTTGCCACATGGTCACGTGACGGGCACGAGGGACCTTCGGGGTGAAGGACCCTTCTCATCTAGTTTAGGGGGAGACGTGGCCTCTCCTCAGCCTAGCGTCTCCTTTGGGTTAGGTGGGAGCGTCCGCCTTTGGGTGGACAGGCGCTGACACCACCACGGGACGTGCTTCCCGCCCGCGCTGCCTTCATCTTGCTGCCCAAGTCTTCGTGGTGAGGTGGAGTGCTTATCCACAGGAACGTAGGAAGTACCCGAGAGGGAGCCTGGCCTCCTGCCGGGAACTCGGGCTCTCGGGTCCTTCCTGGCCTTCTTGCTTGGTTCGGGGACCCGGAAGGTCCCCAGGACCGGAGCCCTTAGTCGATGTAGGCCATGCGTGTCTTGAAGGTGAACCCACCAGCTTGACTTGAGTCTTGGTCTTGTCCATCTTCATCTTGGGCCCACATTGGGTGGACCCACTTTGGCAGTACTAGGGGAACCCCATGTTCCACTGTTCGACAGTAGGGTCTTTACTCCCCACGGAGGGCCTGAACCTGGGTACGAGCTGGTGTCCATCTCTGTCGTGATGCGTGTCGTCGAGCTCACCGTGCTTGGTCGCCAAGGTTGACGAGAGAGTTGTTAAGTGTCGTGTTCAGCCCCTTCGTTTCCTGGTTCACGGGGATCATTCTCCGACAAGCGCCGCCACACGACAGAAACACGAAAACGGAGATCTAGAGCTGCAGATTGGAGGGGGAAAACTCCGGTGGGGCCCTGCCGGCGTGGTCTCCATCTTCTCCATCGACATCTCCACCGTCTCCATGATGAAGAGGGAGTAGTCCACATCTGGACTATGGGTTTGTGGAAGTAACTTATGTATCTCTTCTCTCTTGAGCTTCACTAATTAGTGCCGTATGAGCTGTTGAACATGATTACGGTCATCGTTGTAATTCCTATGTGGTGGATCTTTTTGTGAGTTAATATATGTTTGAGATTACAATGTTTGTTTCAGTTATGAAAATAGATGCATATTATGTACCCGTTCTTGTCTACTTGTTATGATCAAGCATGTTTATGAGAGCGTGTGTGGGGTGATGTGTGCATTAGTTGGAGTAACGGGGGGTGGTGAGTGCGGTAAGTTGACCACTGTAATATCGCGATCCAATTGGGTGTTTTAGCTTACTTTGTTACCTCACTAGGGATAAACAAAAATACCATGCTACAAGGGTTGTGGGTGACATGCCACTTCTCCGTGACTAGATCTAGCATGTTCTTATTTTAACTTCATGTCATGATACTTAAAGATATACTCGGAGTTATCTTAACACTAGTAGGAAAACCCTTATTTGTGGCGCACCAAATTGGATTTCTGTGGCGCACCCCAGAATTGCTGGGTGCGCCACAGAATCGTCGCCACTAATTTTTTTTTCTGTGGCGCACCTGTCTTGGTGCGCCACAGAAACCACATTTCTGTGGCGCACCTGGCCTGGTGCGTTACAGAATTCTGAAAAATTCAAAAAATTCAAAAACTGCAAAAAAAAAGTTTCAAAAAAAATCAGAAAAATCAAAATATAAAATAATATGAAAAATCCAAATTATTGGAATTATTTTCAGATTTTTTTAATTTTTGAACTGATACCTTCCCGCTAGGTCACCCATCATCAAATTGCTCCAACCGTAGCATGCTTAACTTCTAAGTTCCACCTAGTCCACCTACCATTGTGCTACTCAAGTTCTTAATGATATATATCATATGAACCCTCTTAAGCCTTGTATGTGTATATCTTACATATGTGTTATAAATGTGTGTTTTTAAATTTCAGATTTTTCAAAAACTTTTAGACTTTCAAAAGGAGATTCAAAAGTATCAAAAGATCCAAAAAATTCAAAAAACTTAAAAAAATCCAAAAAAATTCAAAAGTTTCAAAAGATCCAAAAAAATCAAAAAAATTCAAAAACTTAAAAAAAATCCAAAAAATCCAAAAAAGTCAAAACATTTCAAAAAGTCAAAACACTTCAAAAAAGTCAAAAAACTTAAAAAAATTCAAAAAATCAAAAAAATAAAAAAATCCAAAACACTTCAAAAAAATTCAACAATCTTCTTTGTTATACATTTCTGTGTCTTCTTTGGAATTTTGGAATTTTTAAATTTTTGAAATTTTTGAAATTTTTTGATTTTGCTGCGAAAAATCGTCTGTTTGAAATAACTTTTTTTTCTTTTGGAATTTGAGGAATCTGTGAATTGCTGACCGGGTAAACGCGTTATTTGAGGATTCGAACTCGGATTTTTCTCTAGTTTTTTTTGGCATATAAAACGCGTTATTTCGACGTCGTATGTAAAAGTTATGGCCGTTACAAGATTTCTTTTTCATTTGTTGCAGAAAAGGTCAAAATTCATATTTCAAAATTTCTATACCTACTAGACACTCATACCTAACTACATGTCAAAGGATTTTATTTATTGAATTTTGTATCATTTTCTTTTACTTCCTGCAAGACAAAAAAGGCGATCCACAGGGGGGTGGGATTTGAAAAAAATAGCCTTTCTGTGGCGCACCAGGCCTGGTGCGCCACAGAATGTCAACTTTCTGTGGCGCACGTGTCAGGTGCGCCACAGAATTTTTTTTTTCAAATTTTAACCCGCCCCCGGACAACTTTCTGTGGCGCACCTAGCCATGTGCGCCACAGAAATGTGACTTTTACATCTTGCATTCATCATAAAAAACCCAAAAATATCATTCATCATTGTTATCATCATCCTTGCACATTTATTCACCACCATTGCATATTTATTTCTTGTTTCCATTGCATAATTATCTTGATATCATTCTTACACCTTGTTGCGAAGGTTTATCCAAGGAGATCACAACAAAGTCAACATCACCAACTTGTGATAACACCTAAGCTTAGGGAGGTTGCACCTACGTGAGCATCATCTTATCCATCTTTACCTTCAAAGCAAAATTATTATTTTTGTCACTGTCTTGCATTTGTAATTCGGTTTGCACTTGTGAGAATCATTTTATTTTCAGTTTACATAAAAAATTAAAAAATACATAAAAACTTTGCCAAAATGAATCCTAGTGTTGAATGAGCAACTTTGGTCAATATTATGGAGAGTCATTAATGGATGCTTGGTATAGAATTAAGGACATTAGTAAAATTGGTGTCATTAAATATACTCCTGCTACTTTGATAAGAAACTTTTATAAAGGAATAGATGGTTGGTCAAAAAGTTTCCTAGACTCATTAACTAGTGGAAGATTTGCCTCTGAAAATCCCTCACATGCTAATAACTTAATGGAAAATCTATTTGGGAATTCTATAGAATCAAAAGATGAAATTGGAATCAAGCAACTAAAAGTCTCTATGGATAGGTCAATGTTATGTCTGCAAACTTATATGGAAGATTATCCTACTAAAAATGAGATGCATTCATTTGTCCTTCATACAAAATCTAACATGAAAAAGACAAATAACACTCTTTCTGGAATTTCTTTAAAAATGGAAACAATATTGAATTATGCCAAATCTAAAAAGAAGTTGACTAGAAAATTGAATGAAAGAATATCTTCTATGTTAGAACTTTGGACAAGGATATTGAAAATTATGTTGAGGAAGATGACTCCCACATAGTCTCGAATCCTGTTTTGAAGAAAAGGAATGAGAAACTTGTTTGGATAGAGGAAGTTAAAATGCTTAGTGAAGTCAAGGATCCTTTGCTTGACTTAGAAAATTGTAGCTTGCATGAATTAATCTCTATCTTACAAAAGTTTGCAAGTGATCCTTCCATCAACACTAACCAAGCTGGATTTGGTTCCTATATTGCTAATCATGTCTTGAAAGAGAAAATTGCTAGGTACAACCAAGAGGCCATGATACCACCTAAACTTGGGGATATATGGATTCCCAAGGTACTAGTAACTATTTGTAAAGAGACACATCATGCCATACTTGATTTAGGATCTAGTGTCTCTGTCATGTCTAAAGAACTATATGAAGTACTTGACTTGAAAAATCTTGAAAAATGCTCTATTGAAGTTGCACTTGCTGATGATTCCATTAAACATGCTTTAGGGAAAGTAAGTGATGTTATGGTAGAGTTACATATGACTTTTGTGCGTGTGGATTTTCTAATCATGGACATGGGGAATAAAACCTCTAGTCATATTATTATTGGAAGACTTTTTCTTCGTACTACAGGTGACATCATTGATTCGAAAGAGGGGTACGTGAAGTTTCAGTTTCCACACAAGAAGTGCATGGAACACTTCCCAAGGAAGAGGAGGACATCAAAGTTCAAACTCCCTGATGAGATTCATCTTCTATAAACAACAAGTAAGAAGTCTAGCAATATGGCTATAAAGAAAGCGCTTTGCGGGAGGCAACCCGGTTATTTTTATGTGTGATCTTCTTTGTGTCCTCTTGCTGTAACAAGAGAGTTTGTTTTTGTTTAGTTTCTGGAATTTTGAATAAAGTGCCAAGTTTTACCCATATTTGTTTGAGAAAGTTGCTTATGGCGTTCGGAGATTTTATTCCTGCACGAATCTGTGCACGGTATGATTTTTAATTCTTATTCTGTAACTCCGAATGAGCTCATATTTGAACTGTAGTTGCCACTTTTCATCCTCTGTATGCATGATTTTTTTGCGGAATTTTTCTGCAAAGTTTGGTAGGGTAGAAAAATACGTTTTTCTGCTGCTGTTTTTCTGGACAGATTATGTCCCATTTTGTTTTATGCATGTTTCGAACTTTTATCGTCAATCTTTTCGATTCAAATGAGTTTATGAGTAGGCATACAACATCATATACTTTCTGGACATTCATATAATGTTTTGTTTAAGGATTATATTTAGCAAGAAACCTATTTGTTTATCACTACTAATGCACCCCACAGAAAAGAAAATGGGAGAAACAGTGTTTTGAAGTTTTTCACAGGGATTGGAGGAGATGCACCAAGAGCTATCCAAGGATGGTGAAGACCATAAGCTTGGGGATGTGAAGACAACCCCACTGGACCTACACACTCTCGGTTTGCACACGTCTAACTTCTGTTTTTCGATCGAAACACTTTATCGCATAAACTTGGAGCGTCTTTTTGTTTGTTTTTGGTTTGATTGTTATTTTGTGAGACCACCACACTATCATTTATATGAGAAAGAGCTACTGGAAATATGGGTTGAAATATGTTGGATACTTTTATTGTATTGGGAAAAGTGATGTTTGAGTTGATTTTTAATGATACATATAGTTGCATGATTCATGAGCTTGTTTATGAGTAACTAGCTGGGTGGCCCGCGCAATTGTATGGCTAGCACTGACATATTTAGAATCTTTATATGTAATGTAACTTTTTTAATTAATTCCCTTTTGTGAGCAATATGAGAGAAATAAGAAGCCAAAATACATATAAGAATCACGCACTCAATTTGTGAGTTTTGCTATACTTCCAAGTTTTAGCTGATAGGTTTTTTGCACATGTAGAAACGCAAATCCCGAGTAACTGCATTGTTTAGGCATCCCCAAGTTATATTATATATAGCAGTGGTCATATTCATTCCTGTCCGCTGCACCCTGACTTCTCACCAGCTCAAATATCAATCTTGTTTTAGACCAGGCTACACAGGGGCCTTGTGCTTTCAGCACTTCGTAGGCGCGAGATTGACAAAAGTTCTCAACAGTCATCGTGTCTCAGGCTCAGAACCTTCATATTTACTGGCGAACCCGGCTGAGACCCAATATGGAGAAGAATCCTTGGTCATGCAAAGCCTACAACAGATTGTCTTAAATCCTACAATATACAACTGAGCTTCGAACCAAGATTTACAACACTGGCGAACCAAGGATCTTGACAGGGGGTGTTCCGTTTAACCGCATGTAACGCACATACTTTTTAGTTTTGTATTGAAATGTTTAATCCAATATTACGTTGACAATTTGAGATAGATATATCTTATATTTTTTTAATGGTTTATAAACAAAGGATGAGCTAAGGCTGGAACACTTAAAATTTGCAAGCAAGGCTACTTTCTGTGCAACATATCAAGGAAAATTTGAAATAAATTTTGGCTCATAGGTATAGATGCACCCACTATTTGAATATGGCATTTCAAAATATCCAAAATTTCCAAAGTTCAACTGTACACTCAGATGTACTATGTAGGTAAAAAAAGGTTCATGGAAAAATGTCATTTTTTGTGGCATGTGTGACAAAACAAAATGATATGGTACAAAATGAATTTCCACATAACATTAATAAACATACAACTGAAAATGTCTTTTTTTAACGAAATTTTGTTGCCTGTAATATCGAGATGTACACCCGACATTTTTATTTGGAATTTTCTAGGTTATAAAAAGTTTGATTTCTTTTTATGATGGGTACATCTACACCTACGACCCAAAACGACGTATCCAGCAAAAGTATGATTTCATAATAACAAAACATGCGAATGTACCCCATGAAGCATTCAATTTTTCACACGAGGAACATAATTTAGTAGAGAACAGATTAAATAATTATTTAATATTTGCCTCCATATATACAAATTTGCATGCATAAGGGATCGGCAAATATTCACCTTTTCGTTAAAAAAAGTAGGGATTTTTTTTTAGAATGTAGGGACCATAGTGTGAACTTGTACCTATTCCAGTTAATATTGATACCTGATAGACCGTAGCACTTGCAATGAAAATCAAAAGCAACTGAAATATCCATGCTAGTGAGACCAGCTTATCTCTCTGTTTCTCCTAGGCTTCACTGAACCATCTCATCTAAGTCTTCAGCTTCGGCATGTTACCAGCTAAGCCATCTCCTGTAAATTTTCTACCTAAGTAAAATTCACCTTAAGTGCTAAAATTATATTAAGTTAGGGATAACCGAATAAAAGAAGATTCTCCACAAACACCGTTGAACCCCTCTTCTTCTTACCTGTGATAACGCCGGCCTTAGTGTAATCACAACACTGAAATTCAAGATTGGCATGAGGTTTGGCTGGATTCTGGATCCGCCACCGAATGCAACGACAACTACCTCCGCAAAATACTTATGGCGACATGTGGAGCAGACAGTTGAGTAACTCCCTAGCTTATTCGCTCCTGCAAAACCAATTTTTGGAACAAAGTTCAGTTAGCGCTGGTCATTAGTATTCACTAATCCAGGAAAAATATGTCACTGCACCGAGTAAACGTACATGGTGAGCTCATTTTACCTAAATTTCAAACTGATGTTATACCGCCAATCATGTTGCTTCAAACCTATTTGGAACAAACTAATACACGGGCGTGTACAACAATATTTCCATGGCCGATCCTTTTTAGTTTCATGTTCAGTTCAAAGGAAAATATTAAGATAAAAAGCATACTGATATCCTCTTTTTACGCTCTAAATCTTGTCTCATGATCATTCTACAAATTCATGAAATAATGGCTAGCATGGACCTGAGCATCAATACCTGAATGTTTTAAAACACAAAAAACCAATCTGGTGTCTCAATCCATGCCACGATCTTTTTTCGCTGTTATACTTCCATTATTGTATTATAAATTTATAGAGCTCTTTACGGTGCTTGGAAAATTACCACAGGTAGTTTCCGGTAGCTCCCCACCAAAAATATTTGAGCCATTGGATTTGTCTGCATCCCCTCTAAATTATGTCAGCCATCCAATCACTGAATGTTAATTAGTGGGGGTACGATTGTAATTTTTCCACGAACAGATTAGCTTCGTCCCCTTCCTCGATCCGGTCTTCCTCCCCCTCGCTTCGATGTGTGTCAATGATATTAGCACTGAAACTTTGTAAGGCCATGCATTGATCGTATTCCATCAGCGAGTCAATGGTTCCTAGTAGTCAAATTAGACAATGGATCGATCGATCGAGCAAGGAAAATGGCAGCAGCAGTTCCACGCGTTTGGCCAGTTTGACCTGGATTACCGAGAGCGCTTAGCCCGGCCAAGAGGAGAATGATAGGGTGGGGGACATGTACTGAGTGGTGGCCGCCATGGCGCCGCTCTACTTCGCCCTGGACGCCCTCGGCTACTGTAACATCCCAATATTTTGGAATGTTCAAAAATCACTAAAAATTAAAACTTTTATTTTTATTAAAAAGAAAACTTTCAAATTTTAATAAAAGAAGACTTTTGGCTTTTTCAAAAGTTTAATAGTTTAAATATCCAAGTAATCTTAAATTTCAAAATTTGAGTTTAGTTTAAATTCTTTTATCCAAGGTATTTCAAAGACACCTTCATCTCATAAAATGTTTTATTCCAATTAATGGATTTTGAATATTTAACTTTTGACTATTTATTAAACCCAAAAGCCATATTTGCAAAGTCCAAAAATTATTTAAAGTATGCCTATTTCTAAAATGGTTTTGGTTAAACTATATGATTTAAAATCAGGAGTTTGCTAAATCCTAAAACAATATCTATAAAGTGTTTTAAATTATTCAAAGCTTGTTCTATTATAAAAATTGGTTTTGATTCTATTATACTTATCTAAAACATAAGTTTAAAATAAGTTATTTCCAAAATAGATAATTGTGGTAAATTATTTGGATATCTGCAAAACCCTTGTATGGTTTTGGTTAAACTATATGATTTAAAATCAGGAGTTTGCTAAATCCTAAAACAATATCTATAAAGTGTTTTAAATTATTCAAAGCTTGTTCTATTATAAAAATTGGTTTTGATTCTATTATATTTATCTAAAACATAAGATTAAAATAAGTTATTTCCAAAATAGATAATTGTGGTAAATTATTTGGATATCTGCAAAACCCTACAAGCTTTGAATAATTTAAAACACTTTATAGATATTGTTTTAGGATTTAGCAAACTCCTGATTTTAAATCATATAGTTTAACCAAAACCATTTTAGAAATAGGCATACTTTAAATAATTTTTGGACTTTGCAAATATGGCTTTTGGGATTAATAAATAGTCAAAAGTTAAATATTCAAAATCCATTAATTGGAATAAAACATTTTATGAGATGAAGGTGTCTTTGAAATACCTTGGATAAAAGAATTTAAACTAAACTCAAATTTTGAAATTTAAGATTACTTGGATATTTAAACTATTAAACTTTTGAAAAAGCCAAAAGTCTTCTTTTATTAAAATTTGAATGTTTTCTTTTTAATAAAAATAAAAGTTTTAATTTTTAGTGATTTTTGAACATTCCAAAAATATTGGGATGTTACAGCTACGGCTCGGTGCGGTGGTGGAAGCTCTTCACCCGGGACCAGGTTGTCCGTCGCCAAGGCCGCCAGGCCGACGCGCGGTGGCCCCTCCTACTCGTGGTGCATCACCGGCTTCTAGCTCGCGGCTCTGAACAACACGCTCCTCATGGGCGTGCCGTTGCTGGACGCCATGTACGACAAGTGGGCACGCGACATCATCGCGTAGCTCTCGGTGCTCCAGTCTGTCGTTTGGTTCCCGTTGGTGCTAGTGGTTATCGAGACAAGGCAGGTATGGCTAGAGATGACGCCGGCGGCGTCCGGAGAAGGCGCACTCGAGGAAGGCGATCAGACGGCGCCGAAGAGTGACGAAGTTGACCGGCAAGCACCCCGACCAACCCTGGAAATGCTCTGTGTCTGGTTAGAGAGTGAGCCCAATTCGGGATGAAAATAATGACCGTGGGGTCAATCACACAAAATTACCTAATACCCTTTTAATTTCGATTAAAATAAAAGATTATTTGGTAGTTTCAGGTAGTTTTATTCCAGTAGTTTAAGGTAGTTTTAATCTAGTAGTTTCAGGTGGCTCCAATTTTATTACCGTTGGATTAGAGCAGATGGACGGTTGTCAAAAATACCAAGTACTGTAAAACTTGTAAAATTATAATAGGTCTCAAAATAAGATTTTGTTTACACGCAGGGACGGAGGAACGGGGGGACGAGGAGGGGCTTAGCCACCCCCAACAATCAGATTTTCTTCATACATCCCCTAATACTCATGCTCATATCAGTAGTTTTTAGCCCTTTTCGCCCCCTCCAACAAGAATCTGCCCCCTCCAAGTATGGGAGGCTCCGTCCCTGTTTACACGTGGTATGGAAATAATAATACCCTCCGCTTGCTAGTTGTGCTGAATAACTTATTTAAACCTAGAGAGCAGAGCAATGTCATACCGTTAGGTTAGAGAGAAGTGCATATTACAACCCTAAACTTCTACCCTAGTTTAACTTACAACCTTGAACTGCAAAACCGGTTAGAACACACCCTTCAACTATTGAAACCGGTTAAATCTAGCCCTATGACGAGTGGAAGGTGGTTTTGCACGTGGTATCCCAGTCAACATGTCTTTTCAAAGATAAACTAGCTAGCAGAAAATATCAGCGATGAGTGCACTCAGGCCCATGCAGATGTTGGCGGCTCGTGCCTCACTATAATTAAGCTCTACTTTGAAGACGAGTAATCAGACTGAACATTTTAAATGATTCCGTCATTGAAGCCACAAAGTATCTATGAGAGTGTAAATATTCTTAAAAGTGGCCACGTACTTTGTGCAATCAATTCCTTGTCCAAAACGTATGAAATCGTGCAATGACTAAGTGCAATCAATTCCTTTATCCAGGCGAAATTGTACGTCATTGATCAAAATGCCACTGGCCAACTTTTCTGAATTCTAAACTTGCGTTGCACATGTGTTTAGTGTTCCATCAACTATATAGCATATCACTGTTCTTTTCTTTGGATGTGACACATACTGTTTTTCTGCATATTTCATATATTATAACTAGCTGTTTGTTTTTTCATTTATGGTGAATTCTTTTGTTTGCACGTGACACATACTTTTCAACAGTAATTCTGAATTTCGTATTAGCTATTTTTTAACAGACAAAGATCATCCCGGTGCACGAGACTTAAGCGCACCAAACGATGATTGTCTTATAAATGTTACTTTAACTAAAACGTCAACTGCAATATTTTGAACATTGTCAAAACTATTTTACATCGCCTAAACATACATGTCGTTGCACGTAGATGTTTACTATAGTAACAAACTGCTGATATTACGATGCCACATCATGACAAAACCACCTTTCAATTGTCTCGGTGGTAAACATATCCGGTTTCAATAGTTGAGGGGTGTGTTCTAACCGATTTTACTCTTCGGGGTTGTAAGTTAAAGTAGGACAGAAATTCAGGGTTGTAATATGCACTTCTCTCGTTAGGTTACATACCTAGAACTATATGCTTTATGTGTACACATCATCACCTTGAATCCTAGAGTCCATCGGCTAACAGGACTACATAAGTTGTCGTGTAGTAACATGTATACTGGGCTTATGATTGCATGCGCACTTGTGCAGAAAATTGAACTCTGAATGTCCAGATGTTACATCAAAACCAATCATAGAACAACAATAATAACATCTACGAATCAATGCCTGAGGGCTTAGGCAATGGTATACTAACATGCAGGATGCGAATACGATGGCACAATGAGAAGAGCTTCGCTATTTGTACCCTGGCCCGAAGATTAAACAATGGGAACATGGACATATATATCGATTCAATTCATTAACTTTACCTCTAAGCAGAAGCTTGAAAGTTTGGTGCACACTTGACGATCAATCGTTGGCACTCCATGGCCGATAAGTGAGAGGGTCTGATGTCGTCCTCTCTCCATGAGTTCTGCCTAAACGGATTCCCGCACACTGTCGAGAATTTCGAAAACCTAGCGGTGTGGACTCATGTGCCCTCCCTGCTCGGCTAGTCTTGCCGTCGCCCTTTTGCACAAACATCCCGCCATCTTTATCATGATGACCCATACGCTGAACTGAGCTTTCAGCTCTCGGCCTGCGCATAGCTTGCCCAAGAGTCGATAACCTTCTTGTCGTCCACCCTGCGCATAGAGCTATGTCCGATGCCTTGTTTGCCCAATAGCCATCGCGTGGTTAACTGCTCCATATCCCGATGGCCTATACTCCGATTCCAGCCTTGACCCAAGGACAGGGATCGCCGCGCTCTGTCGGCAAGGCGCTGCTCCGAGACGAACCCATTCACGATGAACCTTTGGCCGTTGGGCATGGCCGTCGGGACTAATGACAATGCTTCAGACTGCCAGGACCAATGGCGTGCTTGCAAGATGTAGACACAACGAACATGCATGTCGCGCCTGTGACGTTGTCGCAACAGCTCCGCCGGAAGGCCTTGACGACGTTTGGTCGATCTGCACGACCAGATCTCAGGTTTGTGCAGGCTAGATGATTTGACGCGTTGAGGACTCCTGCTCCAGTACAAAGAGGACTATTCAACGTGCTAGATGAATAGCACTTTATACGCAATTTGTCTCCTATTCCAGTCCGATCAAGCTGACTTACCAGCTTTTAAACTCCAACATGAAAGCCGTGTGCATGCCAATCTCTTTCTACTGTAAATATCGCATTTAAATCTGAGCCGTACCTTTTCGAGTGTTTAATCTGAGCCATTAATTATCTTGTGTTTTAATTATATAATAGATAATTTGTAAATGTTTTATCGAGAGCTATCACTTATTCATGTTTTGATGCTGAAAGTTATTTTACTTTGTTTAACATGGATTAGTTAGTTCTATGGACACTGATGCATGCATCTAGATAGTCAACTTTCTCCCTCTTACTAGACCAAAAATTACAACAAGTAAAAACTTGTTTCCAACACATTCAACCAAAATTATTCCAGTGAGTCCACCATATCTATCTAATGGCTTTATGCTATTCCGAGTATGGAAAAGTTGGTTATATAGCTCTCTCGAACTTGATGCACAACTTTATTTTTATTTCATAAATAAAACATGACTCATTGTGATTAAGATTATGATGTTAGTGCCTTGATAAATGTCCGAGGTTGGGAGTTAGCCCATATGTGTTGTCACATGCAAAACTTTCAACATGCTCCTTCATCTCATTTAGTTGATATCATGTACTTTTGTTTATGGATGTCTATCATGGTGAAATGAGGAGGAAATGAAGTAGTTTAAATGAGTTTGTATAAATGGTTAGAGAGACGCCTGGACCGCTGATCTAAGCCATACATCATTCATGATGGAAATTTACTTACATGCTATGCTGAACCGTCTGTGATGCACCTTATAATAAAAGTTATTCCAATGGTAAATAAAAAAGGGTGTTGAGTTTGTTCATCTTGTCATTTTGATATGGGCTTGTTCCATATCCTGGGACAAGAGGTACCCCAGTTGACGCTCTTGATGATACTATTATTATTTACAATGATATATAACTTGAACTTGCTTTGTTTCCTAAGTTGAGTAACTCATGGCGTAAGAACTTGTATTCAAGGGGCATGAAACACCTAAGCTTTACTTTATCAAGCACACTACTCATATTTGCTTTCACATTAAACTTTAATCATTCAAGATGCTATGATAGGGGTAATGAGAACTTGACACCAAGAATTTCACATTGCAATCATTAACTTAAGTAGAAGAGTTTGGAAGTTAGATGAAACTTATGCATGCTTTACCTCTACTCACATATACATCTTTCCAAAGTGTCCACCTTTTATATTCAGATTTTCATCTACACTCTATGACCAATGTAGGATGTTCTTACTTATCAATATGCATACATGTGGTCCATATTACTATCTTCTATGTTACACTTTGTGAACTATCATTGAACATCCTTGCTTGAATACTTGATATCACTTCATAAACTATCTTGCATATTGCTACTCCTTTGAAGAATGAATCATTTGACTCTATGTAGCAGTAGCAATCATCTTTGATATCCATTGTTAGTGCTATATTGTAAAGCCCATATTAGTTTTATCACCTTCATACTTGAGGACGAGTATTGGTTAAGCTTGGGGATGTTGATGCATGTAACATGCATACATGAACTTTGCACTATATCACTCATATTCCAATCATATTTGCATCATATAAGGGTTATATCACTGTTATATAATGATTTTTGGGAATAAAATATTTATTTCCTACTCTAGAGCTGATTCTCGCCCAAGTAAATCTTGTTATAAGCTTTTGATGAATTCCAATCTCTGGAGCTGATTCTCGCCCAAGTAAATCTTGTTCCTGATGTTGCTGATGAGTGGCGTACCATTTGGAAGGATGGCTCCTACTCCTCGAGAAGATACTACTTCCACTGTTTCCGTGATCAGCGTGCTAGCAAAGTCTATGATTGGACCTGGAAGACTAAGGTAATGCTTCAAATTAAGGTGTTTGCCTGGCTGATGGTTAGTGATCGGTTAAATACACGTGATATGCTACGTAGAAGACATTGGAATGTGACGGATGTTTTCCACTGCGTGATGTGCCCCACGAGACAGACAGAAGATTGGATGCATTTGTTCTTTCACTGCAATTTTAGTGTCAGAATATGGAATTATTTGCAGATTCAGTGGGAGGATGGTGACAGTTTTGAGCAGGTGTTCTACAATGCTCGCAAACAGTTTGAGAAGCCTTTCTTTGCAGAAGTAGTGACCATTGCAGCGTGGCACATCTGGAAACAGCGTAATGAGGCAATTTTTCAGAACATCCTCCCAACTTTCCAAGCTTGGAAACGGGGTTTCACACATGATATCACCATGCATAAGCATAGGGTGAAGGCGAAGTATGTTCAACAGCTAGAACAATGGATTGACAGCTTACACTAGCTAACTTTTAACTTGCTTTTTGTTATAAATATGTTGTAACTGTTGTACGGTGCTCTTTTATATATAATAAAATGTTGTGGGGTTTAACCCCTACAGTTTAGGTCTAAAAAAATATATATTTCCTATTTTTATGGAATTAACCCTACGTAGGCAGAAAACCCTATTTTTTCCTTTTAAGTTTCAGGGACCCAAACGACGTCCAAATAACTTGGAAAAATACATGCGTCAATATTTTGGAAGGAGGAAGACTTGGGAGCGAAGGAAGCAAGCAAACGGAGGCCGGAAGGCCAAAAGTGGGGGGCCCACGCGGCCTCCGTACCTAGCCGCGTGGGGCCCACCCTTTTGGCCCTCGAGGCTCCGCTGCCGTCGATCTTTTCTCCACCGACTTCGTCTTGACCTAAAAACGCCTATAAAAGAAGTCCCACGACATTCTCGAAAACAAGCGCCGCCACACGACAGAAACATGAAAACAGAGATCTAGAGCTGCAAATTGGAGGGGGAAAACTCCGGCGGGGCGCTGCCGGCGTGGTCTCCATCTTCTCCATCGACATCTCCACCGTCTCCATGATGAAGAGGGAGTAGTCCACCTCTGGACTATGGGTTTGTGGAAGTAACTTATGTATCTTTTCTCTCTTGAGCTTCACTAATTAGTACCGTATGAGCTGCTGAACATGATTACGGTCATCGTTGTAATTCCTATGTGGTGGATCTTTTTGTAAGTTAATATATGTTTGAGATTGCAATGTTTGTTTCAGTTATGAACATAGATGCATATTATATACCCCGTTCTTGTCTACTTGTTATGATCAAGCATGTTTATGAGAGCGTGTGTGGGGTGATGTGTGCATTAGTTGGAGTAACGGGGGGTGGTGAGTGTGGTAAGTTGACCACTGTAATATCGCGATCCACTTGGGTGTTTTACCTTACTTTGTTACCTCACTAGGGATAAACAAAAATACCATGCTACAAGGGTTGTGGGTGACTTGCCACTTCTCCGTGACTAGATCTAGCATGTTCTTATTTTAACTTCATGTCATGATACTTAAAGCTATGCTCTGAGTTATCTTAATTACTAAGGTGTATGATTTAGTTCGCATCTTGGTGGAGTATAAGTGAGATTAATAACCAAAAGATCTCTATGTTAGGACGTGATGCCCATATAATTAGTAACTTGATATCAAACCCTGTGTTGCAATCTCATATGTCAACTCTATGTGTCCATTGTCTGCCACTTTATTAAAGAGAGAGTGCATTTGTGAAACCATGAACCCTGGTCCATTTTTAATCATAAGAAACACCTTTCCGACAACTTTTACCACTTTTCCATTTTCTGCAATTATTAAATCCGAAAATATAAAAACACTTTTACATCTTGCATTCATCATAAAAAAACCCAAAAATATCATTCATCATTGTTATCATCATCCTTGCACATTTATTCACCACCATTGCATATTTATTTCTTGTTTGCATTGCATAATTATCTTGATATCATTCTTACACCTTGTGCTTGACAACCACAGGTGAGGTTGAGGACCAAAACATTTAACTCTGTTTTGTAGGTGACCAAAAAGAAGGATAAGAAGATAAACTTTTCAGTACTGATTCTCCGAGAGTTCGATATTAAACCCTCGAGTCACCCTCGTGGGGATAACACGTCTTCCACTTACTACACACTCTGCACTTGGAGTCTCAACCTAACCCATTTACTTTTGACGCAGGTAACTACGCACCGGAGATCAAACCGTTTTCTAGGGCTCTAGATCAACCTCTTCAAGGGCCATCACCTGTCGTTGCACATTATCCGAACTGAATATTAAAGTTGACATCCATTACAGTACCGAATTCAAAGTCTGACAAATGTGGTCATACAGACCAAGTCTTACATAGGTGCCTTCAAGGGCCAAACTAATTCATGCCGCGGAAACTACGGCGAAGTCGACCAAAACACGTCTTGACACGCAACATGCAGCTGACTTATGAAGATCCCTAGTTCGCGTCATCGGCGCCATACTCCTTCTCGGCGTGGTGCTCCTCGAAATCTGGCATCGCAACAATGCCATGGACGAAACCATTATGAGTACATATGAATGTACTTCGCAAACTACCCTCCACATGAACATGCACTAGCATTATTTTTATTATACTAAAAACCTTTTTAGTTTTAGAAGACATCTCTGTATCTTTGTTGAAAGAGGTAAGAAGAATTTTAGAAACTTTTTCAGAAAATCCATCATGTTTATTTTTCCAAAAACTCCTCCTTTTTCCGATCATAGCCCTTCGTGGTCAATATTTCCTGACAGCTCATACCGACCCTTTGGTATAGCTTCATATCACAATTCCACTTTGTTTTCCGAAATCATCAACATTTGCACAAGGTCTTAGGACAACCTCCCAATCGTCCTGTCGCAACAGTGGAACATGGGGTTCCCCTAGTACTGCCAAAGTGGGTCCACCCCATGTGGGCCCAAGATGAAGATGGACAAGACCAAGACTCAAGTCAAGCTGGCGGGTTCACCGTCAAGACACGCATGGCCTACATCGACTAAGGGCTCTGGTCCTGGGGACCTTCCGGGTCCCCGAACCAAGCAAGAAGGCCAGGAAGGACCCGAGAGCCCGAGTTCCCGGCAGGAGGCCAGGTTCCCTCTCGGGTACTTCCCACGTTCCTGTGGATAAGCACTCCACCTCACCGCGGAAGACTTGGGAAGCAAGGCGAAGACAGCGCGGGCAGGAAGCACGCCCGTGGTGGTGTCAGCTCCTGTCCACCCCAAGGCGGACGCTCCCACCTAACCCAGAGGAGACGCTAGGCTGAGGAGAGGCCACGTCTCCCCCTAAACTAGATGAGGAGGGTCCTTCACCCCGAAGGTCCCTCGTGCCCCTCACGTGACCCTGTGGCAACCCCTTAGCCTATAAAAGGAGGACCAAGGCACGGGAGGGGGGACAAGATAGAGCGAGGACGAACACAGGCTAGAACCAGAGCAAGACTAGACTAGGGCTGCGGAGGTAGAGAGGAAGGTGATCTCCTCCGGGTCAGGATCTGTCCTTCTTCTACCTCGGGCCAAAACCCTTCCGGGTACCCTGTCCGGGAGGTTCCATTGTAAGCCACACTATGAAGAACTCATCAATCCAGACATGCAGGAGTAGGGCTTTTAGCCTCCGGGCGGCCTGAACCTGGGTAGCTCCTTGTGTCCCTTTGGTTGCATGCTTTGATCGTGGAGAGGAGAGCTTGATCTAGACTCCGCCCAAGAAGACGATTCTCAGCCTCCTTCGCGCCCCGTGCCGAACCTAAAAGGGGGTATCCTATACTCCCGGTGTCCGTGCAACGAGACACGACATCTGGCGCGCCAGGTAGGGGGCGCAAGTGCTGGATTCTTCTTCTTCATCAACCTCAAGTTCATCGTCAAGTTCATCGTCAAGTTCGGCGTCAAGCTTTCAGTCCGTGTCAAGATCTGCTCCAACGCCTTCGGAACGGCGCTAGTTTCGGCTCTCGTGAAGAGAATACCGAATCCGACATTCAAGATGACAAAGAAGAGAAAGGGAAAGGCAGCCTTTGAGTTCCTGCGGTACCCCGGCCTCGGTTTCGTTCTTGACGATCCTCGCCGGCACCTGCCGCTAAAGATCGCGCCTTCGGAGTCCACTTCGTCCCTCCAGCCGCTTATGTCAGCTCTCTGGTCAGCACGGGAAGACCTGAGGAAGGTGCCACGAACATTGATGTCCCTCTTTCCCCATGGACGCATGGAGCGAAGGAGGAACTCTGTTCCGACGCGCCGACCACAGTGCCGCTTCCGGAGGAGGAAAACCTCGACCAAGACACAAAAAGCGAGCCTCGGCAAGAAGATCCTCTCATCTACGTGCCCCAAGAACTCCAGATTCCTCTGCGCAAAGATGGCCAGCCTGGAGTGTGGTGCATGTACCACAGATCTGACCGGCACAGTCTGGAAGATTGCCGACAGTTCAACGACATCCAGATACGCCAGAAGAACGGTGATTGCTATTCGTGCGGAGAACCAGGACACATCATCCGAGATTGCCCTCAACAAGAAGTCCAAGAAAGCCAAGAGGAGTGCCACAGCTGGGGTTCCTCAGAAGGGAAGATCTTTCGGACCTTTGCCAATGCATCCACCCAGACTGAAGAGCTCCCGGAACCTTGCTTACTACCGGCGCCCCCACAGATACAAAGCAGTCAAGGGCAAGCTGCAGCTAGCTGGGATCAAACCTTCATCTGCGGAGACGTGGCCCACGGAGAATGGGATCTCCCGGGTCACATCGTCACGATACAGCCTGGACCAAGTGGACCCCCTCAGAAGTACCGGATTGCTAAGTGGCTAGCATCAGGATCCCGCGAGTAAAGCAGCTTCAGGGTCTCCGGACCGGCATGAGCCAGCCAGATTGCCGGATCACCAAACAAGGAACATCCGGGTCCAGGAAACTAAGACAACCGTGGGGTCTCCGGACCGGCGTCTCTGATACGCCAGCAAGTCGCCGGATCACCAGTTGGGTGGTCTCCGGGTAACTCGAGCAAGTAGCACAAATGGTCTCCGGACCGGCGCAAGCCAGCCAGTCATGCCCTTGGTCGGCATTGGAGGCTATCTCGGTTGGAAGCCTTGTCCCCGCCAAGAATTGCTGGGCAAGGCAGAATTATGTCTGAAACACGGCATAGAAGACCCGCCTTGGCGGCAGCGCGACAGAACGATTACCGAGGTAGCCAGAAGGAGTCAAAACGCGAGCTAAGTATAAACGTGCTTGCACGGGCTTGTTCCCGGGTACATCAGTTTTATGTGCTTTGGCTAAGGCGAAAGCGGGCGTTCTCCTGGGGCAGCGCCTTCGCGATGACACTGTCAGTTTCCCTCGGGCAGTGGAATCGTGGGCTGAGGTCCGTGCGGTCAGGAAACGGTGGGTCCTTTGGGGGGTTGCGCCCTGTGTCCGCACTTCAGATCAGTCTGAGTGCCCACGGCTGGTTAGCGCTCACACCTTTGGATCCTTCCCGAGAGCGTAAAGCCCCCACGAGTACAATAAAACTTATATACTTTGGGAAGAAGTTATTTACATTCAAAAGCATGAGTTCATAAGCCAGTTGGCAATATCAGTACAAAAGCATGGTTCACGGCCCCTGGTATTGTCCTTTTCAGGACTTCACAGGTTCACGGGTCATCTTCTCGGGAAAGGTGCTTCAAGATCTCCTCCACCTGGCGGGTCACGTCTGGAGGAAGCGGCGTCCCGGGTTCAGGCGCCTCCAGCTCGGATAGCAAGGAGAGCTGCGGGTGTCGCTGGCGAAGCGCTGTGACGAATCGGGTCGTCACCTGCCTCACTGCCTGTTCCCCAGCAAGGCGAGTGGCTCTGCTAACCTGCTCCTTGATACCTTTGATGAGCGAGGCCACGTACTTCAAGAACCCGGGATAGCGGGCGAAGGAAGTGGAATGGTCGGCCATGAGGACGGGCGGAGAAGGCACTCCCAAGTTCGTGAACTCCTGCACGATGTCCAAGGACCCGTGGTTCATCTGGAGCAAGACGTTGTGATCATGGCGGTGGTGAGCAAATCGCCGTCGCTCTTTCTCAAGTGCACCCTTCGCTCCGCCAGCTCTGCCTGCACTCCCGTCAGCTGGTTGGATACCTGCTCATGTTGGTGCCACGCAATCTGAGCTTGGGATTTGGACGCTTCCATCGCCGCACGCCCATCAGCCAGCTCCTTTGTTTCTTTCTTGCGAAGGACAGTCATGCGCGCATCTTTGTCCTTCCAGAAGTCAATTGCATCGCCCAGTTCCCGGATCTTCCTTTCCATGGCGACGCGGCCAGCCGTGGCCTCTTGCTTAAACTTCTCAGCTGTTTTGAGGGCCTGCTTCTGCGCCTCAATCGTGGCCGTCATCGCCTCAGCCCGGGCGGACAAGCTATCTCTTTCGCCCCTGGCTCTCTGGAAATCCGAGAAGGCCTGTTCCCGCCTTTCCCTCTCGCTCTTGAGCTCGCTCTGGAGTTTAGAGACCTGCTTGCCTAGCGACGAGGCGGCTCTGCTTTTGGCTCGAAGGTCATTTTCGACCTCGCTGCGAGCCCAGCAGCCACGTTCTCCAGGCCTTGTTCGAAGCGGTCCTCGTCCCGCTCCATTCTGATCTGGAGCTCCTCAATGGTGCCAAGGTAGTGGCGCTCTTCATCTTCCAGCTCGGCCTCTCGTCGCTCCAGCTCTTTCTCGCGGCTGGCCACTCGCTGTTCCCAAGCATAGAGCAGCTCTTCGTCCGCCGCCAGCTTCAGTTCACGGGCGCTACGAGCTTCCTCCCCAGAGGGAAGCCGCAGCTCGCGAGCCTGCGAGTGCTCCCCGCTGTCGGAGGTCGGGGCACCAGCCGCGCCAGTTCGGCACGGGCAGAAGACAAGAACTCCGAGACGCTGGAGAACGTCTTGGAGAACCCGGGGCCTTCCTCAACTCTCCCGGGTTCAGGGCAGGGGTCAGCGTTCCCGAGGGCGGAGCCCCCGGGGATGTACCCGCCTGCTGCGAGTCCTCGCGGTCCGAGGGTCGCCTGGGGATCCACGTCGCGCCTCTCCCCAGGGCCTTTCGCGCGACAGCCTCCGCCTCGTCTGCGACGACCGGAGCCACCCCCTGGTCCTTGGGGCGGACTGGGGGCTTGGGGCTCGGAGTTGCCTCCGTCGGAGGTGCCGGTGGAGCTCGACGCTTCGACGTCCTCGCCTCTCCGGGGTCGCTTGCTTGGCCACTCCGGGGTCGGGCTCCTGTGCAAGAAATGAAGTCAGAAGTCAGGACGGCGGCAAAAAAACTCCGCTTCAAAGACAATGCCATCAAAACTTACCGGCGGGCTCTCTTCGATCCGGAGAAGCTCCATCTCTTCTGCACCAAGTCGTCAAAGAGGTCCGGCAAGGACAGGCTCTCCTCCCCTACCTCCATGTCAGCAAGGGGAGGAGGGATGGCCTCCGACACCTGATCAGACTCCTGCAACGACGGCGAGCTCGGCGGCACAGGCTGCTCTGGGAGTTCGTCACCCGGCGGGTTTGTCGCCGCCCCGGAAGGAGCGCCGGGGCCTCCGCGCCCGCAAGGTACTCCCGGAGGAGTCACTTCGTCGCCTTCGTCATCCGAAGTCCCAGGTTCTTCAGGGGAAACGTCCCCGTGGGCAAGGCCTTGCTCCCTTGGCCTACCTCCTTGAAGACTGTGTGTTTTGGGTGCCGGCGGGGGCTCGATCTTGGTAGTACCCGCCACCCCGTACTCATTACACTCTGGCATCGAAGATCGGATACCGTCGGCGGCCGGATCTTCGAACAGCGGCAAGGTCTCATCCTGGAACTCGAAGGGTACCCATGGCAATATGTAGCCCATGGACAGAGCCCAGGTGGTCTCTGTCAAGTGGAATCTAGACCGTGGAAGGCTGCTGCCCACCTGATTGAGTTCCCAGAGCGGGCGGCTCCGGAACTGCAAGGGGCAATCCCCCTGTGAAGAAAGTCTGCCAGGATCATGGCACCCGTCACTCCCCTTGCGCGGAGCGCAGCCAACCTGTTGATGACTGGAACCAGTGCTTCCCCTTGAGAGCTTCTCTCCTTCGAGTGTGCCAGTCGCTCCGCTGGATAATATGGAGTCATCAGATGGGGATTGGTCCCGTCAGCTTCGACAAAATACCAGTTGTGCCTCCATTCTCCAACCGAGGCCTTGGTGAATGTTTCCGGGTACTGGTGCGCCGCATCTCTCCGGAGGCAGAAAGAGACACCGCCAGCGATCCACTTGGACTTCCCCAGGCGTGGAACGAAGAAGTGGCGGAACAGGGCCACCGAGGGCAT
Source organism: Poa pratensis (assembly GCA_947311845.1). Classification (NCBI taxonomy): domain Eukaryota; kingdom Viridiplantae; phylum Streptophyta; class Magnoliopsida; order Poales; family Poaceae; genus Poa; species Poa pratensis. The sequence goes on along the minus strand of CAMZMU010000063.1, from coordinate 137,606,427 downwards.
GACACCCGCAAATGCCTCGCAGGCATAGGCAAAAGTAGCAAGCATCATCACGGCATTGGGGTGCAAGTGCAGCATATGCAATCCGTAAGCCTCCAAGATTGCTGCGAAGAACTCGGAGAAGGAGGAAGAAGGCCGACGACGGAGAAATCGTGGAAAGTAATCACCTCCCCTTCTCGTTGAGGACCGCTCCCAGGGCGCACCACCACTCCCTCAGTACCGCGGAAGCTCGCGGCCAGGGATTGGCGGACGCGTTGGATGGCTTTCTCTGACGCATACTCACTGGGAGAAAAGAGGGCCTGAGTCACCCTCATCGAGGGCGGCGCTTCGGCCAGGGAAGCCTCCATCGCCATCTTCTCGGCGGCAGATTGCGACATCTTCCTCACTCCCGTCCTATCTCGCTTAGGCGGCATGGGCTGGGGGCAAGAACAAGGAACGGCGGCGGCCAAGGCGGGAGGCGGCGATTGGCGAAGTCAGGGAGAAGGAGTCTCCTGGGCGGCGATTTGGGGATTTCGGCGAATCTGGAGAGGTAACGGCTACAGTGGAAGCCAGTCGTGGCTTATAAGGCATCCCACACGTCACGTCGCGGCCCCATTACTCCGACGGACGTGGGGATCGAGGGGGCGTGCCGATTTCTGCGCGTTTCGCCCGTTGGATTCCAGGATGAGCAAGGGGTCCGTATGAATCGCAACGTTCGCCGTGATTCAGTCAACAGGACCCGGGGGCTCGTCTCTACCTCGCCTCGGCGGGTCCCCAACGGAGCTGAGAAGACCAGGTGCCCGGGACCCACTTTGACCTATCTTTAGGCCATGGCCCCGGCAGCTGGAGCAAGAGCCGCCGGGACCATGCCCGGGGGCTACTGTCGCAACAGTGGAACATGGGGTTCCCCTAGTACTGCCAAAGTGGGTCCACCCCATGTGGGCCCAAGATGAAGATGGACAAGACCAAGACTCAAGTCAAGCTGGCGGGTTCACCGTCAAGACACGCATGGCCTACATCGACTAAGGGCTCCGGTCCTGGGGACCTTCCGGGTCCCCGAACCAAGCAAGAAGGCCAGGAAGGACCCGAGAGCCCGAGTTCCCGGCAGGAGGCCAGGCTCCCTCTCGGGTACTTCCACGTTCCTGTGGATAAGCACTCCACCTCACCGCGAAGACTTGGGAAGCAAGGCGAAGGCAGCGCGGGCGGGAAGCACGCCCCGTGGTGGTGTCAGCTCCTGTCCACCCCCAAGGCGGATGCTCCCACCTAACACAGAGAAGACGCTAGGCTGAGGAGAGGCCACGTCTCCCCCTAAACCAGATGAGGAGGGTCCTTCACCCCGAAGGTCCCTCGTGCCCCTCACGTGACCCTGTGGCAACCCCTTAGCCTATAAAAGGAGGACCAAGGCACGGGAGGGGGGGGACAAGATTGAGCGAGGACGACACAGGCTAGAACCAGAGCAAGACTAGACTAGGGCTGCGGAGGTAGAGAGGAAGGTGATCTCCTCCGGGCCAGGATCTGTCCTTCTTCTACCTCGGGCCAAAACCCTTCCGGGTACCCTGTCTGGGAGGTTCCATTGTAAGCCACACTATGAAGAACTCATCAATCCAGACATGCAGGAGTAGGGCTTTTAGCCTCCGGGCGGCCTGAACCTGGGTAGCTCCTTGTGTCCCTTTGGTTGCATGCTTTGATCGTGGAGAGGAGAGCTTGATCTAGACTCCGCCCAAGAAGACGATTCTCAGCCTCCTTCGCGCCCCGTGCCGAACCTAAAAGGGGGTATCCTATACTCCCGGTGTCCGTGCAATGAGACATGACACGTCCATTACCGAGGACTCGGCTATTCGAATAGTTTTTACACTCTGCAGAGGTAGCACGCTTTACCCACACACATCTGACAACTCCTCGTGTTAGCCACGTCTAGCCATACACGTTGAGTAACCGACCATAGCCTTTCCTTTGCTCACGCTAGTACAGGACCCTGCCGCTACGACACTTTCCATCGACACTTAGTCCAGCCCTTCGGAACCTAAGTGTGAGGACTCGCAGTTCTGCCCGGCGACCGGATTTTAGTCTTCAATCCCCCAATGTGCGAGGACCCAGGTCAGGGGTAGATCACCAACCATCCCCTCATGGAATGGAGTCATCTCCGTTTGAGGCATCCCACACTAAAATGAGCAAACTATATGACTACGCCCTTTCCCATATGGGGGTAAGTGTGGTCGCACAGGGTATTGTTGGTCGTCATAGTACTAAGTACGCATTGTGCATATCTCAGAAAACACCAGCAGACTCTTGTTCTTTCTTTATCTCCAACTTGGGTATCTCATAATCCACTCAAGGATAATCAAAGGAGTTTTTGTAAAACCATTTGTTTCCCATCCTATAGTTCATATATCTATCATGTACTTCTACATTGGTGGCAAAATAGTTTTCATATAGTTTTGGAAAAAGGTTTTCAAAAACACATTTGTTTTGGGAAAAACATGTATCCAAAAATAGATGCATCATATATAGGGGTGCATGCTCAGAAAGTAGCTTGCCTTGTTCGACAAATTGACCCTAGTCTTGTTCTTCTCGTGCAACGAATCCCCCTTCCTCGTACTCTCCGGCAACGTTCTCGTCTAGTCGTAACAATCAAGCAAATACAAACAATCACACCACTATTCAACAGAACATCACAAAAATACGAACTAAAATTCTACAGATAGCTAGTGTCCTAAGGAAGACAAACAAGTGTATTTTATTTAATTTGAGTTACTAAACTCCATGCACAAACATTTTAGTTCAGAAGCTTATTTATCAAGTTTTAGCTACTGTTTTAATTAAGCTACTCACAAAATAAAATCCTTTTTGGGTAGACAGTACTTATTAATCCTAACCCAACACAATTAGATTTAATTCATTAGGACTAAGTATTAATCAAGTAAAAATGTTCTAGTCCAGAAGGTTTAACAATCTTCATTTCAATGTTAAACAATTGTAGCTGCTTAATTAATTCCACAAAATTTAAGGTAGCCAAGTTACTCCAATACCAAGCTAACAAAATTGGAATCACAATTTTTGGACTAACATAGCATCAGAAACAAACAAGTTAAGGTTTTAAACCTTCTATGCTATTTTAATTATCATGCAAATAATATTAATCTAAAAACATGGCGCCGGCTCTCCTTTTCAGGCGTGGCGGCGAGGTAGCCACCCCGATCGAGCCGAACTTTGTGTCCGAGTGTACTCGAATCCCCCTACTTCTTGGCGGGAAGTTATCGGTGTAAAAACCTCCCCGCACTAGTAGAAAAAAGCTTAAAGGTACATGGGATTATGCGGCGCACCCTCAATCGGTGCGCCACATAAATATTTTCTGTTGCGCATTGTTTTGGGTGCAATTCTGTGGCGCACGGAAACCACATGCGCCACAGAAAGTCCCATTTCTGTGACGCACCAGGCCTGGTGCACCACAGAAAGTCACATTTCTGTGGCGCACATGGCCAGGTGCGCCACAGAAAGTCATCTCGGGGGTGGGGGTGGGATTTGAGAAAAATATTATGTGGCGCACCTGGCCTGGTGTGCCACAGAATGTTGACAGCCCCCCTCGTGGATCGCCTTTTTAGTTTTGCAGAAAGCAAAAGAAAATTATAAAAAATTCAATAAATAAAATCCTTCGAGATATAGTTTGGTTTTAGTGTCTAGTTGGTATAGAAATTTTGAAATATGAATTTTGACCTTTTTTGCAAAAAATGATTTTTTTTAATAAAACGTCCATAACTTTTGCATACGATGTCAAAATAATGCAAATAATATGCCAAAAAAACTAGAGAAATATCCGAGGGTCAAACAATTCACAGATTCTCCAAACTCCAAGAGAAAAAAAGTTATTTCAAACCGACGATTTTTTTCTACAAAATCAAAAAAATAAAAAAAATCGTAATTTCAAAAAGTCCAAAAAAAGACACATAAATGTATAACAAAGAAGATTGTTGAATTATTTGCCTTTTTTGATTTTTTTTTAAGTGTTTTGACTTTTTTGGATTTTTTTGAAAAAATTTAAGTTTTTTTTTATTTTTTTGGGTTTTTTGAAACTTTAGAAGTTTTTGAAAAAAATGAAATTTAAATACACACATTTATAACACATACCACACATATACACATACAAGACTTAAGAGGGTTCATATGATATATATATCAATAAGAACTTGAGTAGCACAACGGTAGGTGAACTGGGTGGAACTTAGAAGTTAAGCGTGCTAGGGTTGGATCAATTTGAGGATGTGTGACCTAGTGGGAAGTTATCAGTTCAAAAAATCTGAAAATGATTCTAATAATTAGGATTTTTCATATTATTTTATATTTTGATTTTTTTGAATTTTTTTGAAACTTTTTTTTTTTGCATTTTTTAAATTTTTTGAATTTTTTGAGAATTCTGTGGCGCACCAAGCCCGTGCGCCACAGAAAAACAATTTAGTGGCGAGACTTCCGTGGCGCACCCAGCAAAGTTGGGGGTGCGCCACAGAATCCCAAAAAGGTGCGCCACAAATAGCAGTTTTCCTACTAGTGCCGAGGGCAGCGGGTGCTTCGCCTGAAGCTTCGGAACCCCCGAAACTTCCCACCAGTGCCATGCTTTTTGTGCCCCACTCGAGGTTGCGCCGGAGCGCCCCAAGAGAGTAAGGGGCTTGCATAGGGATTCGGTAACTCCTGGAACCCAGAGGGAGTCCTAGCGAGTCCAGTGATTTGCGGATTACGGTCGGGCTCTTCCCAACAACGCTCATCGCGGGGGACAACACTTAACTCCCTGTTTCTGGGTTGGCTAGATGCTCCCTGATTTCGCCGACAGTTTTAACCCTCATCCCAGATAGGGTCGTAAGGATGGGGAGTCGTAGTGGGCACGCGTAGTCACATGGCCCGCGCGCCCTGCCTTCCCTCACCCTGCTTGCCAACCACGGGGCGCCTGGGGCACCCAACTTTTGTTCGGCGCCCCGAGTTTTTGGTGGAGGCATGTTTCTTGGTTGCCGGTTTCAGGCGGGCCGCCTCTTCAGGGATGCTCACCTCCTCGATCTTCCCCTTTTTAGGTTGAAGGGGGGAGGGCACTTTCCCAGCTTCCTCCAAGCATCTCCCCCCGGGATTAGCTGGCACCAGAGCCTGGAAGGTTTGTTTGACGCACGCTATGACGTCTTTAGCATCCGCGTTCACGGTGAGTACTCCCCAAGTGGTTGGCATCTTGAGGGCGTTGTAGGCATGGTGGGTGACGGCCATGAATTTGGATAGGGCGGGCCGCCCCAGCAGGCCGTTGTATGGAAGCGGGATGTCCGAGATGTCGAACATCACGTTCTCCTTTGGCCCGAAGGTGACAGGCAACGTCAGTTCGCCCAGGGGTTGAATAGCGCCCGAGCTCACTCCTTGGAAAGGGGAGGTCGGAAGTAGCTGTCTTTTCGAGATCTGTAGCTTCTCCATGTGGGCCGCCGAGATGAGGTTGATACTTGAGCCCCCATCCACCAACATCCGCGAGACGTTTATGTTGTTGATGATAGGGGACACCACCAAGGGCAGCGTCCCGGCCCCCGCACTGTTGCGCGGGTGATCTTCTTAGCCGAAGGTGATTGGTACATGTGACCACTTCAGCTTGTTTTGGGACTCGTACCCGGGATCACGGCGCATACGTCACGGGTGAAGCGCTTCACCTCCCCACGTGAGGTGAGAGAGAAGGCCCCACCGTGTAAGCATGCGGTATCCCGAGCATCCAGGTATTCGTCTTCTCCCCCCGCGGATGCATCCGCAGGATCTTCTTCTTCGGCTGTCGCTGGCTTCGGCGCGGCCAGGGCGGTGCCTTCCTGGTGACGTCCCCGGCTGTCCTTGTTTCCGCCCCGCCCTCTGCTCCCTTGTCCGGAGGGGAATTCCCGGGGTGGGTTCCTGGGTTCGTCACAGATGAAGCAATTCCCGTTTGTGCCGACGGCCTCCGGGTCTGCGTATCTTTTCCGCTGGGCATCCGCGATTCCTCGCACTGCCCGGCAGTCCTTGGTGTCGTGGGAGTCGACCTTGTGGGTAGGACACCACATCCCTGGCGCGGATTTGATGGCTGTCGGAGAATGACTCCCACGAAACAGGGGCAGTCACACTCGCGAAGAGAGTTCGTGTAAGGGGCTGAACACGACGTCAATCAACCCTCATCCGGCGCGGCGACGCTGCTCGTCGTGCCTGAGGAGGGACATCACGGCAGAGAGAGACACGGCGCGTACCCAGGTTCACGGCCCTCTTGTGGAGGTAAAACCGCTACGTCCTGCCTGTCTGTATTGCTGCTTGTAGAGGTTACAGTACAGCGTGCTTGCCGAGGCACTGTTGTGGCAATGGCGCGTACAAGGGGAGGGAAACTACTGTCTTCTTCTCCCTTGCGCGCAAGTAGCTAGACTAGGAGTAAAATGTGTTCGATCCCTCTTAGGGTGGTGCACCAGCTCCTTTTATAGGCGCCCCGGGCCTCCTCCCTGTCCTTGTGCAGCGGAGGGCTACCACATGGCGACAACGGTCGGGAGCACGGTGCACCGCTGCTTGGGCGTCCATGAGCGCGGTCCATGGGCACAAAAGCTGAGGCCGCAGCAGAGAGGCCGCCGTCCATCCAGGACGGCCAGCTGCCGCCGCAGAGGAGCGGGGAAGTCCCCACGGTGACGTCGCGTTTGGCGCGTAGCGCCGGCCTGCTCCCTTATCACCAAAGAGGAAAGCTTGGTGGTCTGCGCCGTTGCCCCTGCTTTGTTGACTCCTTTATCACCAAAGTGGGACTGTAGCTCCGTCGTCACCTGCGCAGAGGCGCGGTCACTCTGCGGCCGCTGCGGAAGCCATGTGCGCTCCGCAGAGCTTGCTTTACAGTGAAGGAACCCTCGCGTGGGCGGGAACGCCCTGTGGAGGATTCTGCGTTGACTTCCCTTCAGGGAAAACTTCCTTGGAGAGGGGGCAGCGGAGTAGAGGCTCCACAGGCCCTAGCTGCCTCCTCAGGCCTCCGCGAGGCGATTCTGCCCCGCGGGCACCCCAGGCTTGCAGGCCTGGTCCTTAGCGAGATTCACTCGCCGAGTGTTGAGGGTTATAGAGGCCTGGCCCAGTACACCCTGGTTCTTACTGGGCTGACAGTAGCCCCCGGGCCCATGACGGGCACGACGCGGTCCAGGGGGCGCAGGCGAAGCGTCATGGGCCCAAAGTGTCCGGCCGGCCCGAGACACGTGGCGAGCGGTTGGTGCGTCTCGGCTTCTCCGGAGGAGGTGGGCGTCGTGGTGGGACCCACGACGCCTCGGAAACCGCTCTGAGGTGATATAAAGGCTGCCGCGGCTGTGCCGGCAGCAGTTCCGCCGCATTTACGCCTTTTCCTTCTTGCATACACCTCCGGTGCTCCACTACTCCGGCGATTTCCGTTCTTCTCCGAGCTCTTCCGCCGCCCTTCCTTCGCGAGCCATGGGCCCCAAGAAAGGCAAGGCGGCGATGGTGGAGGCCTCCGCTGAAGCGCAGCGGGAGGAGGAGCTTGCGCCGGCTCTCATCGGCACTCGCGTCTCCACAGCGGAGGCGCTGGATAGGCTGAAGGTCCTCGTCGCCGGGAGGAATAATGAGCATGGCGCCAGCGGCGTCAAGGCGGCGCGCTTCGGCAAGCTGGCGGCGGGGTGGTACCCCATTTTCGTCCACACGCTGTTCGCCGGCTTGGTGCCGCCGTTCTCTCCCTTCCTTGCGGAGGTGCTGGCTTTCTATCAGATCCAGCTCCTGCACCTCCACCCGAACTCCATCCTGATTCTCGCCATCTTCGCCTATCTCTGCGAGGCGTATCTGGGAGTGATGCCTCCGTGGCCTTCTTCCGGAGCTTCTACGCGCTCCGCAACACGGCGCCCGGCGAGCGGTCTGGGTGCGTGTCTTTCCGCATCGCAGACGGGATGGGCGCCGTCTACATCCCCATGTCGTGGGATGGCGACAAGGCCGTTACGAGGGTGACGAAGAAGGTGGAGGACTTCCGCCAGAAGTGGGTCCTCGTCGACGCCAAGGAGCGGAATGCCTTCTTCGATGAGCCTGAGGCGCCGCCGCTGAAGAACTCAAATTGGTCCAGCGAGAAGCTCCAGCACCAGAAGATTGCCCACTTGGTCTCGCGCATGAAGCTCGTCCGCGAGGCTGGCCTCACGGGGCAGATGGTCGCTGAGGACTTCGTGAGGCGGCGCATCGCTCCCCTCCAGGCGCACACGAAGCCGGTGTGGATGTACTCCGGCCCGGCAGATCCAATGCGCTTGCACCTCAGCGCCCACGCGCCAGACGACGTCGCCTCCATCTTAGGCACGCTCTTCATCGCCCCGGAGATCCCTGTTCCGGGCACTGAGCACCTGAGGCCCCTCCACCAGCTCACTCCAAAGAAGCGCCTCGCAGTTCTGGAGATGATGCCGACGTTCACGCCAGAGGGCTTGGAGGGAGAAGAGGCGAAGGGGGCTGCGGCGCCTGTGGTGGAGGAAGACTTGTTTGGCGAGTCCTCTGCTGCTTCAGACGCCGAAGCTGACGCCGCCGCCGGAGGAGTCAACCCCTCGTTAGGGGAGGCGAGCTCTTCAAAGCAGGCGGCCCCTGAGGAGGAGATCCTGGAGGTATCGTCCGATGTGGACGAGGATTTTGTGGTGGCCCCGTCACGACGGGCCACAGAAGAAGAAGACGAAGACGGGACGATAGCGGCCCGGAGGCCGCGGCAAAGCGGTGCGAGCCCCGCACCAAGGCCATCCACGACCGGGCCGCCAGAAGCCTGGAGAGCACTCCTCTCAAGAGGAAAGCTGGGCGGCCCCTGAGGAGCCCAGCGCTGGAGCCTCAACAGGCCTGCGGCGCTCCGCCAACAAGGTGTGGGTGGACACCCGCGCCAAGTCATCTGGGTGAGTACTGCTTCTTCTTGACTCGTTCTTGCTTATCGAGAGTTCTTGCCTTTCTCGAGGATCTCACTGTCTTGATTATCAGGGGTCTGGTTCATGCGAAGCGTCGCCGACTCCGCAAGGCTGCGGACGTGCGGCGCGACGCTACGACCGTTGTTGAGGGGCCTACAGCGCCCCTTGGAGAGGAGACTGAGGAGCCCGTGGTGACAGTCACCACGGGCCCGGCTGTTGACGAGGCCATGAGGCCTGTGGGGGAGACGCCCCTTGAAGAAGCAACTGCCTCGCCACCTCCTGCCGAGAGTCAGTTTGAGGAGGCGGCGAAGACTCCGTCGCCGCCGCGCCCTGATGCTCCACTGGAGCCCCCAGAGACACCCGCCGTGGAGACGGCGGGGACCAGCACACAGACGCCGGGAGGCGCCGACGTCGAGATGGAGGAGGGAACTCCTCCGCCGCCCCCTCCAAATTCCGAGCCTGAGGGGGAGGCCACTTCTTCTGAGGCCGCAGCAGGCGAGGCTGCGGTTGAGCCTCTGGTGGCTAGGCCTCCCTCGCCAGCCCCCGCGGCCCACGAGGAGGTCGTCGTGGAGAACAACGACGCACAAGACGGTGGGGGCCCGCTCCTGTGGCCCCGTGCTGACCCTGGTCCAAGCACTGTGCTTTCTGCACCAGAGGCTGGCGCTGGGGCGGAGGACGTTGCGCCACGTGAGGGCTCTTGGGCCTTGGTCTTGAGCGACCGGAGCCGGAGCGGCGCGAGCCGCCAAGCTGCCCTCCGTTTGGTGAGGGGCACCCTAGACGGGCTAGAGACCCAACTTGCCCTTGAGGAGGCGGAGCTTGGCAGGAGGTATGACGCCCTTGCTGCTGACTGGGCCCGCTTCTTCGAAGTCAGGCGGCGGAGTGGCCCTGACGACCAAGCTCTTCAGGCGCAGCGCGACGAGGCGACGCGGCAGGCCCAGGAGATCCGCGAGAACGCGGAGCGCGAGGCGCAAGAGGCCTTGGCGCCGGTCCAGGCGGAGCGCAAGGCGGCTGCAGAGGATCGGGAGGCGGCTGTGGCGGAGCGCCAGGCTGCAGCCTCCGACCGAGCGGCTATCGAGACCTCCCTCGCCGACCAGCGCAAGGAGCTGGCCAGCCGCGAGGAGAAGATAATTTCTGAAGCTGAGGTGGTGAGGAAGTCTCTGGAGCAGCATCGTCTGTCGCTGGAGGCTCGCGAGCAGGCCATGACGACACGCGAAGCTGAGGTGCTCAAGCGTGAGGAGAAACTGGAGCAGGCGGAAACTGACATGAACAGAGAGCGTGAGGCCTTGGAGTCCCGCGAGAGCAGCTTGGCTGAGGCCATGGGCAAGCACGACAAGGAGGTGGAGCGGCACCGGGAGCTTGTGGAGAAGGCCAACCAAAAGCTTGCCGAGAAGAAAAAGGAGGCAGAGGCGGAGGCCCTCACCAAGCAAAAAGAGTACCGCACTGCTGTCACACAGGCCGTCTCCCGGGAGTATGCTGGGAAGTTCAAGAAGCAGGAGGACGGCTTCCAGAAAAAGCGCAGAGAGCTCGGCAAGCGCATTCGCCAGCTGGAGGAGTGGAACGCCAACTTGAAATCCTCGCTGAAGCGCGCCAAGGACGCTAATCTCCGCACGGAGCAGGCCCTCGAGCGCTCGGAGCAGGACCTCACAGCCCTGATGGCAGACATGCAGGAGCTGAATGCGCAGGTGGCCCCTGTTGTGGAGAGGGTCGAGGAGGCTGAGCAGAGCGCGGTGGCGGCACGGGTCTTGACGCAGCAGCGGGAGCGTATGTTCCGATCTTTGGTGACGCGCGGGAACGCTCTTGCTGCGAAGCTGGGGGTGGATGCTCCTGCCGTCCCCGTCCACGGGAACGCCGACGTTGCCACGTATCTGACCTACTTCGACCAGCTCTTCTCCGTCCTTGAGGGCCCTGTGGCGGAACTCGACGATGTTGTCGACGAGGAGTGCCGCAAGCTCCTGCTGGTGGCGGTCGAGCGCGTCTTCGTCAACCTCAAGCGCCTATATCCATGCTTCGACTTCGAGTCCGTGACCGAGCCCATGGGGATGCTCAGACCGAGACGCGCCTCTTCAACTCGCTGCGGGAGGAGATCAACGACTATGTCAACCGCTTCAAGAGGGTCGCTGAAGAGCCGGCCTCTGGCGAGGAGGAAGACGTCGAGGAGGAAGGCGCGGAGGAAGGTGACGCTGAGGAGGATGAGGCCGCCAAGACTTCTGCTTAAGCTGCTCCTGCCACAAGTCGCGCCTGAGGCGCAAGTTATCTTTGTTTAAAGACTTTGTTTCATTTGTGATGGTCTGTAAAACACTTTATTGTGCTGCAATGTGCGTGTGCCCCTCGACGGGCATTTTATCCCTATTCCATGCCTTTTTCGCTTTACGTCGTCAGGACCCGTCTCTTAGCGCTATGACTCCGCCACTACGGTATGCCAGAGCAATGACTCAGCAAGGCCGGGGGGTGTTTAAGGCTTAGAGAGGTAAGAGCTCTCGAGTCGCGATGCTCGAGGGCTCCCCTTTGACGCTCAAGCAGTCCATGAAATGCGAAGGAGAAAATACCCGCCCGAGGGACGGAAGTTGCTCGTGAGAGGAAAAACACAACGCCTGAGGTGTAAGCGCAGGACTTAGCTTAGCGAGGTTCTGCCTCGTGGAGGGCGTTGATTTCCCTGAAGATGTGCTTCCCTCTTTGGGTCTGGAGCGTGACTCCACGAGCCTTGGGGGGACTCTTGTTCCCTGTGTAGGTTAGAGGTGGAACCAAAGCAAACATGGTAGAGAAACTCATGCGCGCTTATAGGTTTCCTCATGGGTGCCTCGCGAGGAGAGTAAGTACCAAAGGTCCTTAGGTGAGGTGGCAGGTTTGGGAGCAAGCCCCTGGGCCAGAGCTCTTTGGTGAGGTAACAGGCGTGAGAGCGTGCTCACGTGTTAGAGCTCGGATCCTTTTGGGTTTTGCGGTGCTGCTGGGATGCTCCCGAGGCACAGTCACCGTACTCAGCCCCCGCTCGCGAGGTGCGCAAGGGGAAAGATATGAGCGCGAATGAAAACACAGAGTAACGAGAACTAAAACTCACCCCCAAAATATTACATAGCGGCGCCGCAGCGCAATGTTTCACTAGGAAACGAATTGGTTCGTTACACTTGGGCTTGCCAAGATAAAGTTTCCATGTCGAGGCATGGGGACCACATTCAGTGGCTGAGACTCTTCACGGCCTGCGGCGGCACGTTACAGGAAGAGCTCAGAGGGACTGGCCCTCAGAGAGAGAAGCTTTTGTGAAGCTTGGAGGTGAAGCTGTGCGCTTTCCTCTAGAGACAAAAAATGCCTGGTGTGATAGAGATCACGGGTAGAACTTGCGTAGATGCGCGATGTTCCAAGGGTTCTTGACCGGGATGCCGTCCTCCGTCTCGAGGCGCACCGCACCAGGTCTGGCGACATGCGCGACCCTGTAGGGGCCTTCCCACATGGGCGAGAGCTTGTGGAGACCTTCCCTGGAGAGGATCCTCCTGAGGACAAGGTCGCCTGTCTCGAGAGTGCGCGGACGTATGTGGCGGCTGTGGTAGCGTCGCAGGTCTTGCTGGTATTTTGCCGCTCTGAGGGCGGCTCGGCGGCGCAACCCGTCGAGGAACAGCAGGTCGTCGTTGTGGAGGTCTTCTTGATTGTCCTCATTGAAGGCAAGGACCCTTGCGGACCCGTGCTTGATCTCTGTGGGGAGGACTGCTTCGGCTCCATACACCAGGGCGAATGGCGTCTCACCAGTGGGTTTGTAGGGTTCGTGCGGATGGACCAGAGCACGGAGGGGAGCTCATCGATCCAGCCCTTGCCGTAGCCCTTGAGGCGGTTGAAACTTCTCGTCTTGAGGCCCTTGAGGACCTCAGCATTTGCTCGCTCGGCTTGACCATTGCTCTGTGGGTGAGCTACCGAGGCGAAACAGAGCTTGGTGCCGAGGCTCTCGCAGTAAGCCCTGAAGATGCCGCTGGTGAACTGTGAGCCATTGTCGGTGATGATGCGGTTTGGCACACCAAAGCGGCAGACCAGGCCTCTGATGAACTTCACGGCTGCCCTGGCAGGGATGGTGCGCACCGCTTCAACCTCTGCCCATTTGGTGAACTTGTCAACAGCCACGAAGAGGAAACGGTAGCCCCCTTGCGATCTCGGGAAGGGTCCCAAGATGTCCAGCCCCCAGACCGCGAACGGCCAGGAGAGCGGGATGGTCTGGAGTCCCAGTGCAGGCTGATGGACTTGCTTGGCGTGGAACTGGCATGCATCGCAAGACTGAACGATGGTGACGGCATCTTGAAGCACTTGAGGCCAGTAGAAACCGCTCCTGAAGACCTTGCCGCGAGGGTGCGCGCGCAGGAATGGTGGCCGCACTCTCCACTGTGTATGTCCCTGAGGAGCATGCGTCCTTCCTCAGGAGGCACACACTTGAGGGCAATGCCATTTGGGCGCTTGCGGTATAGGTCTCCCTCAGGATGTAATAGGATTTCGCTTGTCGAGCGACTCGTTCTGCCTCTGCGTCTTCCTCGGGAAGGACTCCTTTTAGCAAGTAGTCCTTGAGCTCGTCAACCCAGCCTGTTTCTTGGTGCACCATGGTTAGCATCAGACGCTCCCCTGAGGATGGGCCACAGTTGGGTGCGCCACCTGTGGGAGGTGGTGGGAGTACTTCGTCTGTGCTTGTAGCTGGTGCTTGCAGCGGCTGCTTTATGGATGCCTTGGAGAGCCTCTCTTCAAAGACACCTGCGGGCTGGGCCTCCCTTCGCGATGCGCGCTTGGCGATGTCATCTGCTTCCTGGTTCTCCTTGCGCGGGATGTGCATGAGCTCCATGCCCCTGAAGTGCTTCTCGAGCTTGCGGACCTCTTCAAGGTAGGCAGCCATATGGCTGTCTTTAGGGGTGTAGCTCTTGTTGGAGAAGTTGACCAGGAGCTGGGAGTCGCCTTTGATGAGTAGGTGCTTGACACCGAGGGCAATGGCAGCTCTGAGCCCGGCGAGGAGGCCTTCATATTCAGCGATGTTGTTGGAGATCTTGTCCATCGTGAAGCACAACTGGACGGCATAGTGGAGCTTGTCGCCTTTAGGCGAGGTCAGGACAACGCCAGCGCCTCCGTTGCGGCAGGAGAAAGCTCCATCGAAGTGCATGGTCCAGTGGCTTGGCGTCGTATCTCCAGGCGGTATAGTTTCTGCTTCAGGAGGCTCTTCAGGAGTTGGGTCTGTCCATTCGGCGACAAAGTCTGCCAGTGCTCTTCCTTTGATGACCCTTGTGGTGTCAAAACGCAAGTTGAAAGGCTGCAGCTCGATGTTCCACCCTGCTACGCGATCAGTGGCGTTGGGGTTGCGCAGGATTTGCTCCAGAGGGAATGATGTGACCACCGTGACAGGGTGGCCCTGGAAGTAGTGGCGCAGCTTTCTGGAGGCGATGAGCAGGGCGAGAAGGAGCTTCTGCTGCGTAGGGTACCGCTCGCGAGCATCTCTTAGCACAGTACTGACATAGTAGACTGGATGCTCGACAAGGGTTGTGGAGGGTGACGCAGCGTTGGCTCCCTCGAGGGACTCCTCAGGCCCTTTGGCGAGGTTTCCTTGTGGAGGAGTCTCAGCAGGGGTGCCTGAAGTAGGCTCGACAGCTGGCTGTGGGTCTGGCTCTGGGCCTGGAGGGACTTTTTCCTTGTCGGGAGGCTCTGGACTTGGAGTGGCTGCACTTTTCTTGGGGAGGACTGGCTCTTCTCTTTCGACCACCAGGACGGCGCTTGCGGTTTGTGGAGTGGCTGCAAGGTACAGCTTTAGATGCTCGCCCGTCCTGGGGGCTACCATAACTGGTGCGCTAGCCAAGTACTTCTTCAAGTCCTCAAATGCCTTGTCTGCCTCTGGAGTCCACTTGAAGGTGCCGGACTTCTTCATGATCTTGAAAAATGGCAGGGCCCTCTCGCCAAACTTGGAGATGAAGCGGCCCAAGCTGGCCATGCACCCAGCTAGGCGCTGCATGTCCTTGAGGCGGCGGGTGGCTGCATTTCTTCTATGGCCTTGATCTTGTCAGGGTTTGCTTCTATGCCGCGATGGGACACGAGGAACCCGAGGAGTTTGCCTGAAGGTACCCCGAAGACGCACTTGGCGGGGTTTAGCTTGATGTTCACCTTGCGCAGGCTGGCGAAGGTCTCCTCGAGGTCCTTCAAGAGAGTGTCTCCCTCGCGAGACTTGACTACGATGTCGTCAACATATGCCTCTGCATTTCTTCCCATCTGAGCCCCCAGGGCGATCCTCATGAGCCTCTGGAAGGTGGCGCCGGCGTTCTTCAACCCGAAGGGCATGCAAGTGTAGCAATACACGCCACAGGGGGTGAGGAACGCTGTTTTCTCCTCGTCCTCTTTAGCCATTTTGATCTGGTGGTAGCCTGAGAAGGCGTCCAGAAAACAGAGGAGATCACAGCCGGCTGTGGAGTCCACGATCTGATCAATCCTTGGCATGGGGTATGGGTCCTTGGGGCAGGCTTTATTTACATCAGTGTAATCGATGCAGAGCCGGCCTCCCCCATTGGGTTTTGGGACAACCACGCCATTAGAGACCCAGGTGGGGTGGGCAACTTCTCGAATAATGTCTGCTGCTTTTAGCTTTTCTACTTCTTTGATGATGAAGGCTTGCTTCTCAGGGGCTTGTTTCCGTGCCTTCTGCTTGACGGGGCGTGCGTTTGGACACACAGCTAAGTGGTGCTCGATCACCTCCCTTGGTACGCCGGACATTTCTGACGGAGTCCATGCGAACATGTCAGAATTTGCCCGAAGGAAGGCGACGAGCGCGCTTTCCTATTTGGGAGGTAAGCCAGCGCCTATGGTGACGCTAGCCCCCGAGCCCTCAGCCCCCGAATCGCTGGTGCTCAGCGACACCTTCTTTGTAGCAGCCTGCTCCTGAGAGAACAGCTGCTTCTTCTTCTTGGGCCTCGCGAGGGGCTCCAGGTCTTCGTCAGCAGGGAACGCCATGGCAGCAGCTTTGTAGGCGAGCTCGACAGCGCGTGTAGCGTCCTGTACGTGACCATGGATGGTGATGGTGCCGCCGCTGCCAGGGATCTTGACCATGTTGTAGGCGTGATGCGTGACGGCCATGAACTTCGCGAGGGCGGGGTAGCCGAGGATGGCGTTGTAGGGCAGGCCAATGTGCGCAACGTCGAAGTCGATGAGCTCGGTGCGATAGTTTTGCTGCGTGCCAAAGGTGACTGCAAGCCTCACTTGCCCCAGAGGCGAGATTGAGCCGCTGGTGACCCCTGTGAAGGGCCTGGAGGGCATAAGCCACTCGTAGGGCACTTGAAGCGTCTCAAAGGTCTCGACAGAGATGACGTTCAGGCCTGCACCCCCATCAATGAGCGTTTTGCCGACGGCGATATTGTTGATGGTGGGGGTGCACACCAGCGGGAGGGTGCCTACAGTCTTGGTGGACTTGGGGTGGTCCTTGGCGTCGAAGGCGATGGTGTACTGAGACCACTTGAGGGGACGCGATGTCTCCACCCCGGCAGCGCTGCGTTGAGCTCGCGGGCGAACTGCTTGAACTGATTGTTGGACTTGGGCGCCTGAGCCCCGCCGAGGATGCACGCCATGGCGCCTCTAGGGGCCTGGTAGCCCCCAGGCTCCTCGTCAGGGAGATTGTTGTTCTTCTCAGCGGCGTTGGCCTGAGTCCCTTGAGGCTTCTGGTAGCCACCTTTGCGTCCGCCCTTGCGGTAGTTACGGCCTCTGCCGCGACCACCGCTGCCTTCTTCCTGCTCGCGCTTCTTGCTCAGTTGCTTGAGGTCGTAACAGTTCTCTGTCGCGTGGCCGCGCCTGTTGTGGTAGATGCAGAAGGGACGGTTGTCGATCTTCTTCTCGCCATCCTCTGCAGAGTCCTCTCGAGCGTGCTTAGCGCCGGGCTCAGCAGCCAGCACAGCAGTAGGCTTGCGCTTGGTCTCGTCACGCTTCTTGTGGGCCTTGGATCCCTCTGGGGGTCATCTGCAGAGGCCACCTTGGTGAAGAGGAGACCCTCTTCAGCCTTGGCACACTTGTCTGCGATGTCGAAGAGCTTCACGACAGAGGAGAGGGTATCGTGAATGCCGAGCTTCTCAAGCATCCTGCGGTTGGTGACGCCCTCTCTGAAGGCAGCAATGACGTGCGAGTCAGGGATGTTGGGGATTTTGTTGCGGACTTGGCTGAAGCGCTGGATGTACTTGCGGAGAGTCTCGCCAGACTTCTGGCGTACGGCGCGCAGGTCGTTGTAGGTGAGGGCGCGCTCGTACGTGCCCTTGAAGTTCGCAACGAACTGCTTGCAGAGGTCCTCCCAGGAGTCGATGGAGTCCTCAGGGAGGTTCAGGAGCCACGACAGGGCAGAGTCCCTGAGGGCGTGCGAGAACCAGTTCGCCATGACCTTGTCGTCTCCTCCCGCAGCTGGATGGAGGTGGTGTAGAGCTGCAGGAACTCGATGGGGTTGTTCGTGCCATCGTAGCCCTTGGGGAGGTCTGGCCTGAACTTCTGCGGCCAGACGACGCGGCGCAGGTTGCGGGTGAAGGCCGTGCAGCCAGTGGCGTACGTGGCCACACCGCCCTGGAGAGCTCTGCGGTTTTGGCGCCCGGCCTGGCCAATTTCCTCGACGATGCGCTTCTGGAGGTCCCGCTGGCGCTCCATCTCCACCCGCGCGTCCGGCGGCGTCCGCTGCACGATTTGACAATCATGCGGCGAGGACGCGTGAGAGGCGGCTTTGTTTGCCGCAGCCGGAGGTGGTCCTGGCGGAGGCGGAGGCGCTCCATGCGCGGCGGTGCCTGCGCGCCCGGAGTTGTGGTGCACCAGGGAGCGCGAAGGTGCTGGAACCGCGCGCGGCGCAGCCGCGATGTCGACGAGGTGCTGGAGACGGCCAAGCCAGTTGTCGTGCGCCTCGGCGGTGGGGCGGTAGCGGAAGAGCTCTGCTGCCATGAGCAGCGCAGTGTTTGGGCTGGGCGCCGGGCGTCCAAGCGTGGACGCGCTTTGGCGCCGAGATGGATGCGAGGACTCAGCGTCCTCGCTGTGCTCGTGGTCGACGTCTTCGTCGTAGCGGTCGTCCTCATCCTCGGGGTGCTCCACGCGTGGCTCCGCAGTAGTGCGCCCCGAAGCGCGGTTGGTGCGCGGACGGCCGCGTGGCCTGGCGGCGTGGACGACGGGCTCGGTCTCAGCTCGGCCTGACGCGCGCCGGTTGGCGCGAGCAGCGCGAGTGTCCGCCATGGCGTTGAGGTCGATGGAGGTTGAATGCGCGCCTCAGCCCCCTACCTGGCGCGCCAATTGTCGGAGAATGACTCCCACGAAACAGGGGCAGTCACACTCGCGAAGAGAGTTCGTGTAAGGGGCTGAACACGACGTCAATCAACCCTCATCCGGCGCGGCGACGCTGCTCGTCGTGCCTGAGGAGGGACATCACGGCAGAGAGAGACACGGCGCGTACCCAGGTTCACGGCCCTCTTGTGGAGGTAAAACCGCTACGTCCTGCCTGTCTGTATTGCTGCTTGTAGAGGTTACAGTACAGCGTGCTTGCCGAGGCACAGTTGTGGCAATGGCGCGTACAAGGGGAGGGAAACTACTGTCTTCTTCTCCCTTGCGCGCAAGTAGCTAGACTAGGAGTAAAATGTGTTCGATCCCCTTAGGGTGGTGCACCAGCTCCTTTTATAGGCGCCCGGGCCTCCTCCCTGTCCTTGTGCAGCGGAGGGCTACCACATGGCGACAACGGTCGGGAGCACGGTGCACCGCTGCTTGGGCGTCCATGAGCGCGGTCCATGGGCACAAAAGCTGAGGCCGCAGCAGAGAGGCCGCCGTCCATCCAGGACGGCCAGCTGCCGCCGCAGAGGAGCGGGAAGTCCCCACGGTGACGTCGCGTTTGGCGCGTAGCGCCGGCCTGCTCCCTTATCACCAAAGAGGAAAGCTTGGTGGTCTGCGCCGTTGCCCCTGCTTTGTTGACTCCTTTATCACCAAAGTGGGACTGTAGCTCCGTCGTCACCTGCGCAGAGGCGCGGTCACTCTGCGGCCGCTGCGGAAGCCATGTGCGCTCCGCAGAGCTTGCTTTACAGTGAAGGAACCCTCGCGTGGGCGGGAACGCCCTGTGGAGGATTCTGCGTTGACTTCCCTTCAGGGAAAACTTCCTTGGAGAGGAGGCAGCGGAGTAGAGGCTCCACAGGCCCTAGCTGCCTCCTCAGGCCTCCGCGAGGCGATTCTGCCCCGCGGGCACCCCAGGCTTGCAGGCCTGGTCCTTAGCGAGATTCACTCGCCGAGTGTTGAGGGTTATAGAGGCCTGGCCCAGTACACCCTGGTTCTTACTGGGCTGACAATGGCTGCTACCTCGCCCACTGGGTGGGCTCTCTCCGTGGTCGTCGCGGTTCCCCCGTCGGCGGCCATCACCTGACGCGGGTCTCTCCTTCTTGCCGCCTTCTTCTGTGCCTTAGCTTCTGGTTCTGCCGACGCCATGGCGGCCAGCTCCGGGGCTCGATGTCTTTCCTCCATCTTCGCACATCGATCCGCGAGGGCGTACAACTCACTGGTGGTGCAGACCGTTCGGCAGCCAAGCTCTTCCATCATTCAAACATCCCGTACGTTTTGGCGGAACGCTTGAACGATGGCCGCGTCGGCTGCGTCCGGTATGTTATGGGATGCGTGGCAAAAGCGCTGGACGAATTGCCGGAGCATTTCCCCGGCCAAGAGCAGGGGATCACTGTAGCACCTCTCAATGTGGAAGAAGGGTATCGATCCGCAGGAGCAAGAATGAAAAGTTATCTATTACCTACAACTAAAGTGTCAAAAGTTTTAGTTGATTATGCACTAAACAAGTTTAAAAGAACATGATGGTTGATTTAATGGATGGAAATTTAATGTAAGAAAACAAGAATGTAAAAGTGTCTGAATCCTCTTCAATGCAAGAGAACAAGACAAAGGTTTCTCTTATAGGAACAATGGACATGGGTTCATGGGTTCACTTAATCCTCTCTCACCCATCTATGGTAATTATCATGTTATAGATAAAAAGTACACACAATTGTCATGCTTTAATGGTAACTTTTATGACGGCTATATGTCCTAAAACACATAGTTGAAAGAAATACTCATTTGTGTTGCTAGGTCACCCTCGTAAGGCTAGCGTGGTTACTGTCACACCCACATCATTCTTCTCCCTTTTTACCCCCAGATAAAGGATGTTGGGTGGTATTGTGTCACTCAATACCTATGCCTATGTCACATAGGCCACCCTGTACCCACATACATCATACTTCTTAATGGACAATATTCTAAACACTAGTGCAATGATTCATATTTCGTGTGCATGACCACATCTCTCTCATCTATCTACACTTGGTGGTGTCAATCACCTCATGACATGGATAAACAAGGCATTATGCATAAATCAAATCATCACATGCATCATAGAATATCTCCATAGTATGACAATTCATAAAAGATCCAACACAACGGTAAATGCATAACAAATATCATCTCATACCACAATATCCACCATAGGAATTACATAGATAGATCCATACTTATGCAATGCACATCATATGGAGTTCAACAATGATCATACATATAGAGATTTGATCAAGTTACCACCACAAACCAAAAGTCCAGGGGGTGGACTACTCCGTCTTCATCATGGAGAAGGTGGAGAAGTCGTTGGAGAAGATGGAGATCACCCCGGTAGCGGTTGCCGTCGGGGACGGAGGCTCCTTCCCCTTCTTCTTCCTTGGTGATGGTGCAGCAATGGAGGAGCACTGATACATCTCTAACGTATCCATAATTTCTGATGTTCCATGCTTATATTATAGCATTTACTACATGTTTTATTTACACTTTATATCATTTTTATGCATTTTCTGGGACTACCCTATTAACAAGATGCCACAGTGCCAGTTCCTGTTTTCTGCTGTTTTTGTATTCCAGAAAAGTTGTTCTGGAAATATTATCGGAATTGGACGAAACAAAGGCCTATGATACACGGAGTCCGAAGGAGAGACGAAGAGGGGCACCGAGGCGCCCTCACCACACCGTGGCGCGGCCCCACCTCCTGGCGCGCCGCCACGTGGTGAGGGCCCACGGGTGTCCACCGACGCCGCCCCTTCGCTTATAAATTCATCTTTTCGGGAAAACCCTAGGCACCGAGCCATTATCCACGAATAGTTCCAGAGCCGTCGCCGCCGTCAACCCTAACTCAGGAGGGTTCTGAAGCTCTTCTCTCGTACCCTGCCGGAGACGGGAATCATCACCGGAGGGCTCTACAGCGCCATGCCTACCTCCGGAGTGATGTGTGAGTAGTTCATCCTTGGAGTATGGGTCCATAGTTGTAGCTAGATGGTTGTCTTCTCCTCTTGGGCCATCATATTTAGATCTTGTGAGCTGCCTATCATGATCAAGATCATCTTATTGTAATGCTTCATGTTGTGTTTGCTGGATCCGATGAATATTGATACTATGTCAAGTTGATTATTGAATTGTCATATACATGTTATTTATGATCTTGCATGCTCTCCGTTGCTTGTTGATACTCTGGCCAAGTTCATGCTTGTGACTCCAAGAGGGAGTATTTATCCTAGATAGTGGGTTCAGTCTCCATTTAATCTGGGGGAGTGACAGCAACCTCTAAGTTTGTGGATGTGCTGTTGCCACTAGGGGTAAAACAGCGATGCTTTGTCTAAGGATAATTGTGTTGCTTACATTATGCACTTTACTTAATGCAATAATCTGTTGCTTGCAACTTAATACAGAAAGGGGCGCGGATGCTAACCTGAAGGTGGATTATTTAGGCACAGATGCATGCTGGATAGCGGTCTGTGTACCATGTTGTAATGCCCAAGTAAATCTCATTGTACCGTCATAACTTGTACTTGCATTGTTATGCACTTCTCAATTTTGTCAATTGCCCAGCTGTAATTTGTTTACCCAACATGTTAGTTATCTTTTATGGAGAGACACCACTAGTGAACTGTGGACCCTGGTTCATTCTTTTACATTGTTAATACAACCTACTGCAAGAACTGTTCTTTTTCATTCTCTCCAAACAAACATCATTTTCCACATCATACGTCTAATCCTTTGTTTTCAGCAAGCCGGTGAGATTGACAACCTCACCGTTAAGTTGGGGCAAAGTATTTTGGTTGTGTTGTGTGCAGGTTCCAAGTCAACCGTCAGGACCTCCCCTTCGACGCAAGCACTTTCCTGGCGCAGTTGACACCTTCAGAAGTGTCTTCATCTCCTACTGGTTCGATAACCTCGGTTTCATACTGAGGGAAAACTTGCTGCTTCACTCATCATACCTTTCTCTTTGGGTTCCCAAGAAACGTGTGTATTTCATGTCATCAAGCACCTCAGAGGAGGAAAATTCGTGGCTTTTGGTGGCTTGCTTGGAAAATAGGTTTTCCCTTCATTATATAGAGGTGGAGATGCAATCTAGCCCATGGGATGGATGCCCCTTTGATCCAAGGGCTATTGGGCACCTCTAGAAGCTTCCTCGGAACCCCTCTCAACCCTAACGAGGCTCCAATTCGTGTCTTGGCCGAATCCATCAAATTAGGTAAGAGTTGGAGTCAATAAAGTCACAATCTTTCAAATTCTCGTAATCAGATATTTGCCTTCCATAAAACGGGTCTCCAGATCACGTACGGACTCGGATTGGGCCAAATTTTAATTCCACAAATATCAGCATAAAATTGCCTACAACTTTGTCTTCACCAGCACCTTCATTTGACGTTGTCTTCAAGGTGTACGTTGCAATCTTTGAAAACTGTTCTGTAGGGACGGATTTAAGGAAACTCCGAATTTCACCGTAATGAGTGATTTTCTTCCATATTTGTTTATTCCCTACACAAAAAGTATAAAACAAGAATTTGTGCACTTTTGCAACTATTAATAAGTTAGTTCCAATAAATATAATAAATTTGCAAATAAATAGGGAATTTAGCACAATAAACTACAAAGTTCATGTATGCATTTTACATGCATCAACATCCCCAAGCTTAACACATGCTCGACCTCGAGTAGAAGGTGATAAAACTAACATGGACTTTGCATTTTAATACTATCAATGGATATTAAAGATGATTACTATTGCTAGATAGAGTCAAATGATTCATTCTTTAAAGGAGTAGCAATATACAAGATAGATTATGAAGTGATATCAAGTATTCAATGCAAGGATGTTCAATGATAATTCACAAAGTGTAACATGAAACAAAGTACTATTCACCACATGTATGCCTAATGAAAAGTAAGAACATCCTATAATGGTCATAGAGTATTCATGAAAATCTGAATATAAAAGGTGGACACTTTGGAAAAATATATATGAGTAGAGGTAAAGCATGAATAAGTTTCATCTAACTTCCAAACTCTCCAACTTAAGTTAATGATTGCAATGAGGTAATCCTTGGTGTCAAGCTCTCATTACCCCTAACATAGCATCTTGAATGTTTAAAATTTAAAGTGAAAGCAAATATGAGTAGTGTGCTTGACAAAGTATAGGTTGAATGTCTCATGCCCCTTGAATACAAGTACCTACATCATGGTGTTACTCAACTTGGGACACAAAGCAAGTTCAAGTTAAATATCATTGTAAGTAATAGCATCATTAAGAGCGTCAACTGGGGTACCTCTTGTCCCAGGACATGGAACAGGCCCATGTCAAAATGACAAGACAAACAAACAAAATGAACAATCTCAACACCTTTTTATTTACTATTGGTATAACTTTTTATTGTAAGGTGCATCACTGAAGGCTCACCATAGTATGTAAGTAAATGTCCACCATGAATGATGCATGGTTTAGATTAGCGGCCCAGGCGTCTCCCTAGCCATTTATACAAACTCATTAAACTTACTTTATTTCCACATTTATTTCACTCATGATAAGCATCCATAAACAAAAGTACATGAAATCAACTAAATAAAATGAAGAGCATGTTGAAAGCTTGCCATGTGACAGCACATATGAGCTAACTCTCAACCCAAGACATTTTTCAAGCCCACAACTTCATAATTTTAATCACAATGGGTCATGTTTATTTAGAGCAATAAAAGTAAAGTGTGCATCAAGTTCATAAGAGCTTTCCAACCAACTTTTCCCATAACAATCAATAACATAAGCATTTTAATTCAGAGGTATAGATAATACAAAATAACATGATAAACATAATCGGAATAGCATAAAGCTAATAGGTAGATATGGTGGACCCACTGGAAACAAGTTTTTACTTGATGGAATTTTTGGGCTAGCAAGAGGGAGAAAGTTGACCGTCTAAATACATGCATAAGTGTCCGTAGAGCTAACCAATCCATGTTAAACAAACTAAAGTAACATTCAGCATCAAAACATGAATAAAATGTAGCTCTAGATAAAAAACTTGCAAATTAATACTCGTTAAAAAGCACGTGAATAATGCAACTATATATGTCCTTTTGAATCAACTCAAACATCCCTTTCCCAATCTTTTAAAAGCATCCAAATTAATTCAACCCAAATTTCCATTAGCTCTTTTATATATAAATTATAATGTGGCGGTCTCACAAAATAAAAAATCAAACCAAAATAAAAAGCAAATAAAAGACGCTCCAAGTTTATGCGATAAAGTGCATTGATCGAAAAACAGAAGTTAGACGTGCACAAACCGAGAGTGTGCTGGTCCAGCGGGGTTGTCTTCACATCCCAAGCTTACGGTCTTCACCATCCTTGAATAGCTCTTGGTGCATCTCATCTAATCCCTGTGAAAAAACTTTAAAACACCGTTTCTCCCATTTCTTTTCTGTGGGGTGACATTAGTAGTGATAGATAAATAAATTTCTTGCTGCATATAATCCTTAAACAAAAATTCATATGAATGTACAGAAAGTGTATAATTTTGTATGCCTACTTATAAACTCAATTGGATAAAAAAGATTCAAGTTAAAAGTTCAAAGAATGCATCAAACAAAATGGGACAGAATCTGTCCAGAAAAACAGCAGCAGCAAAACGTATTTGTCTACCCTACTTACTTTGTCGAAAAATTCCGAACAAATTCATGCATATAGAGAAT
Organism: Poa pratensis; assembly: GCA_947311845.1. Classification (NCBI taxonomy): domain Eukaryota; kingdom Viridiplantae; phylum Streptophyta; class Magnoliopsida; order Poales; family Poaceae; genus Poa; species Poa pratensis. The sequence continues at coordinate 137,581,591 of CAMZMU010000063.1, read as the reverse complement.
AAAAAGTTGCAACTGCAGTTCAAATATTAGCTCATTCGGAGATACATAATAAGAATGAAAAATCATACCGTCCACAGATTCGTGCTGGAATAAAATCTCCGAATGCAAATAGCAACCTTTTCAAACCAAAATGGGTAAAACTTGATACTTTATTAAAAATTCCAGAAAAAAACTAAAAACTAAGTCTCTTGTTACAGCAAGAGGACACAAAGAAAATCAAAAATAAAAACAACCGGCTTGCCTCCCGTGAAGCGCTTTCTTTGTAGCCATGTAGCTAGGCTTCTTACTTGATATTTATAGTGGACGAAGCTCATGAGGGAGCTTGAACTTTGATGTGTCCCTCTTCCTTGGGAAGTGTTTCATGCACAATACCAGGATCCCATGGTGCTCTCAAGCCAATGAAAATAATAGTCAAGTTGAAACCTAGTAGAGAGAAAAACAAAACACAAAAGTAATAACAACGAAGTCTAACTTTCTTTCTATGCATTGGCATTTTGTATATGAATGAATCACAATAAATAGAAGTTTTTCAATGCATATTAACAATAGTTACTTGCATCCCATAATTATTAGTACCATACAAAGGGTTCTTATCACCTCCTTCATAATAGTTGCAAGTAGTAGAAGCAAATTCAACCATATAACCACAAGAATCATTCAACTTAGATAATTTAGGCAAATAAAGAGGATCATTAAATTTATTTTGGAATTCATTAGCATGATTCCCTCTTTCAAAATAGTTATTAAGATCAATATGAAGTTTAATATCATGGTTGTAACAAAGATTTGGAACTAAAGATAATTGAAAACCACATAAGTATTTCTCAACATAAGCAAATTTATCCTCTATGGTGTAATTAGGAGAGTTCAAGAACAGAGCAGGACTCTCATGAGTAAGAGTACTATCATAAACATCAATTACATAATTTTATCCTCACATAATTTAGTAACAACTTCCAAACATGTAGGATTATCAATAAGCATAGGACCATCATCTAAAGCATTATCATATAGCATATTTAAACAACACTCCTCATTATCATCCATAAGTTCACTAGTAGCATTATTAAAAAGTAAAGGAGCATTATTAGTTTCATCATAATAGCATGGGTTATCATATAGGACCATAGAATTTTCAGTTTCACACTCATCATAACATGGGTTCTCATAAATAACAAAAGATTTTTGAGTTTGAGTGCTACTATCAAATGACGATGGTGAAGATGGGAGATCCAACTCTTCCCCAAGCTTAGGTTGGAACACATCCATTTCAATCTCCTCTTCACATACTTCCTCTTCCAAGCTTATGTTTTCATCATCCTCTTCCTGCAAAATATTATTTCTTTCTATGGCAGCAAGAGTTATTTCTTTATAGTTAATAACATAAGCATTATCGGAAAAGATTTCTTGGAATTTTTCAAGGAGCATTGAACTTGTTTCTTTAAGATCACGAGCTACCTCACAAGTTTATATTTCTTATTAATAATTGAATCCACCTCATGAGCTCCCATGAAAGCAACAAATTGGTCCTGTAATCTCATGTCAAAATAATTATTATCCATCTTATGATAGGCAATTATAAAGTTGTTACTACATTTGCATTGAAAATAGAGATGCTTATCATTTTGTCTTGTGCATCAAGACACATTATATAACTCACAAAGTCGTTTAGCACTTTCATTTAGCCAGCCAATAAGTTTTCTAAAATGCATCCTTTCTTGAGAAAAGATATAATCAGCTACTTTTAATAATTTAAGTTCCTCATGTGTATATTCATCCATCTTATCCATAGTAAAAGTATCAAGATGGATAAGATGATGCTCACGTAGGTGCAACCTCCCAAGCTTAGGTGTTTGAAAGATATAAAGCAAGATAAAATAAATCTAAAGTCTAGTGCACACAAGAATAGAAACTTAAGCGCTACGCTCCCCGGCAACGGCACCAGAAAAGTACTTGATAACCCCAAGAGCAGGGGATCACTGTAGCACCTCTCAATGTGGAAGAAGGGTATCGATCCGCAGGAGCAAGAAGGAAAAGTTATCTTTTCCCTACAACTAAAGTGTCACAAGTTTTAGTTGATTATGCACTAAACAAGTTTAAAGAATACGATGGTTGATTTAATGGATGGAAGTTTAATGTAACAAAACAAGAATGTAAAAGTGTCTCAATCCTCTTCAATGCAAGAGAACAAGACAAAGTTTTCTCTTATAGGAACAATGGACATGGGTTCATGGGTTCACTTAATCCTCTCTCACCCATCTATGGTTATTATCATGTTATAGATAAAAACTACACACAATTGTCATACTTTAATGCATGGTAACTTTTATGACGGCTAGTCCTAAAACACATAGTTGAAAGAAATACTCATTTGTGTTGCTAGGTCACCCTCGTAAGGCTAGCGTGGGCACTGTCACACCCACATCATACTTCTCCATTTTTACCCCCGGATAAAGGATGTTGGGCGGTACTGTGTCACTCAATACATATGCCTATGTCACATAGGCCATCTTGTACCCACATACATCATAGTTTTTAATGGACAATATTCTAAACACTAGTACAATGATTCATATTTCGTGTGCATGACCACATCTCCCTCATCTATCTACAATTGGTGGTGTCTATCAACTCATGACATGGATAAACAAGGCATTATGCATAAATCAAATCATCACATGCATCATAGAATATCTCCAAAGTATGACAAGTCATAAAAGCTCCAACACAACGGTAAATGCATAACAAATATCATCTCATACCACAATATCCACCATAGGAATTACATAGATAGATCCATACTTATGCAATGCACATCATATGGACTTCAACAATGATCATACATAGAGAGATTAGATAAAGTTACCACCACAAACCCAAAGTCCAGGGGGTGGACTACTCCTTCTTCATCATGGAGAAGGTGGACAAGTCGTTGGAGAAGATGGAGATCACCCCGGTAGCGGTTGCCCTCGGGGACGGAGGCTCCTTCCCCCTTCTTCTTACTTGGTGATGGTGCAGAAATGGATGAGCTCCTCCCCCTCCTTGGCGGCTGCCAAGAGGAGGAAAATTCGTGGCTTTTGGTGGCTTGCTTGGAAAATAAGGTTTCCCTTCATTATATAGAGGTGAAGATGCAATGTAGGCCATGCGATGGATGCCCCTTTGATCCAAGGGCAATTAGGCACCTCTAGAAGCTTCCTAGGAAACCCTCTCATCCCTAACGAGGCTCCAATTCGTGTCTTGGCCGAATCCATCAAATTTGGCAAGAGTTGGAGTCAATAAAGTCAAAATCTTTCAGATTCTCGTAATCAGATATTTGCTTTCAGTAAAACGGGTCTCCAGATCACGTACGGACTCGGATTGGGCCAAATTTTAATTCCACAAATATCAGCATAAAATTTCCTACAACTTTGTCTTCACCATCATCTTCATTTGACGTCGTCTTCAAGGGTGTACGTTGCAATTTTTGAAAACTGTTCTGCAGGGACGGATTTAAGGAAACTCTGAATTTCACCATAATGAGTGATTTTCTTCCATATTTGTTTATTCCCTACACAACAAAGTATACAACTAGAATGTGTGCACTTTTACAACTATTAATAAGTTAGTTCCAATAAATATAATAAAGTTGCAAATAAATAGGTAATTTAGCACAATAAACTACAAAGTTTATGTATGCATTTTACATGCATCAGTAGTCGAGGACCCCACCAATAGATGATCTGGGGCCCCGCTTCCCACATGGGGCACCGGGTGTCGGGCGGAGGTGGCCGCTCTGGTCGCCGATCCTCCCCTCGGGGGCCCGGAAGCCCCCATAGGGACGGACCGCGACTTGGCGGATTCCATCCGCAGGCGTGCGTAAGTGACGACGGCGGTTAGGCGCGCGTGCCACGTTCGTAGAAAGGCGAGTCTGTACTTGGGGGATACTCTGCCATGGCGTTTGCCATGGCGATCGCCTCCCCACAGTGCCTGACTCCTGAAGGGGCGGGCACTCGCCGTGTGCCCTCGGCTCCTTGTCCTGTCCCACGGGATCCTTCCGGCGGAGGCGGCATCGCCGAAGGAGTCCGGATGCCCTAGTACGCGGCGGTGCGAAGGCACCCCCGCATTCGTCGCTGGTGGAGCCTCGGCCTCCGCCACCTCACGTCCCCAGGGACTTCTTCTTCTTTGATCTCCTGGTTCCCGGCCGGGCCGAAGGGGTCTACGGGGTCCAGGTCCACCTGGCGTGGAAGGGGCTCGTTGCCGCCGGTCCGTGCCGTGCCTCCGGGTTTGCGGTTGGGTCGACCGCGGTCGCCGGTTCATGCTGATGTCACGTGAAAGTCACACGTCCGTTGGGAACCCCAAGAGGAAGGTATGATGAGTACATCAGCAAGTTTTCCCTCAGTATGAAACCAAGGTTTAATCGAACCAGTAGGAGATCGAAGTCACTTCTGAAGGTTGTTGGTGAAGGAGTGAAGTGCGGCGCAACACCAGGGATTCCGGTGCCAACGTGGAACCTGCACAACATAATCAAGCTACTTTTCCCCAACTTAACAGTGAGGTTGTCAATCTCACCGGCTTGCTGAAAACAAAGGATTAGACGTATAGTGTGGAAAATGATGTTTGTTTGCAGAGAATGAAAAAGAACAATGATTGCAGTAGGTTGTATTTCAGATGTAAAAGAATGGACCAGGGTCCACAGTTCACTAGTGGTGTCTCTCCATAATAAATAACTAACATGCTGGGTAAACAAATTACAGCTGGGCAATTGACAATATTGATAAGTGCATAACATGCATGTGCAAGTTGTGGTGTCTACTACTCCCTCCGTCCCAAAATAACTGTCTTAGATTTGTCAAAAAGTGGATGTATCTAGACATGAAACAAGTATAGATACATTCACTTTTGGACAACTCTGAGACACTTATTTTGGGACGGAGGGAGTATGAGATTCGTTTGGGCATTACGACAAAGTACACAGACCACTATCCAGCATGCATCTGTGCCTAAATAGTCCACCTTCAGGTTAATATCCGTACCCCTTCCGGTATTAAGTTGCAAGCAACAGACAATTGCATTAAGTAAAGTGCATAATGTAAACAACACATTCATCCTTAGACAAAGCATCATTAGGTTACCCCTAGTAGCAACAGCACATCCACAACCTTAGGGGTTGCTGTCACTCCCCAGATTAAATGGAGACTGAACCCACTATCTAGCATAAATACTCCCTCTTGGAGTCACAAGCATCCACTTGGCCAGAGTATCAACAAGTAACGGAGAGCATGCAAGATCATAAAAGACATAGACATAATATTCAGTATTCAACTTGACATAGTATCAATATTCATCGGATCCCAGCAAACACAACATGTAGCATTACAATAAGATGATCTTGATCATGATAGGCAGCTCACAAGATCTAAACATGATGGCACAAGAGGAGAAGACAACCATCTAGCTGCTGCTATGGACCCATAGTCCAAAGATGAACTACTCACACATCACTCCGGAGGCAGGCATGGCGATGTAGAGCCCTCCGGTGATGATTCCCTCTCCGGCAGGGTGCCAGGAAGAGCTTCAGAACCCTCCCGAGTTAGGGTTGACGGCGGCGGCGCTCTGGAACTTTTCGTGGAATATGACTCGGGTATTTAGGGTTTTCCCGAATAGATGAATATATAGGCGAAGGGGCGGCGTCGGTGGAGGCCGTGGCGTCCTCATCAGGTCACGGCGCGGCAGGAGGTGGGACCGCGCCGCCATGTGTGAGGGCGGCCCACGGCCCCCTTCGTCTCTCCTTCGGACTCCGTGAACGTGTCAGAAAAATAGGGAGTTTGGCTTTTGTTTCGTCCAATTCCGAGAATATTTCCAGAACAACTTTTCTGAAACCAAAAACAGCAGAAAACAGGAACTGGCACTGTGGCATCTTGTTAATAGGTTAGTCCCAGAAAATGCATAAAAATGATATAAAGTGTATATAAAACATGTAGCAATTGGCATAATATAAGCATGGAACATCAGAAATTATAGATACGTTGGAGACGTATCAAGCATCCCCAAGCTTAGTTCTACTCGTCCTCGAGTAGGTAAAACGATAACAACAAAATAATTTCTGAGGAGACATGCTTCACACAATCTTGATCAAATAATATTGCAAGGCTCATGTCATGAATGAAGTGACTCAAGCAATGGTCTATAGTTTGCTAACAAATAGATAAAGAGTAAACAACTGAATCATATAAGCAAAAACTTTTCATGAATAGTACTTTCAAGACAAGCATCAAAAAGCTTTGCATAAGAGTTAACTCATAAAGCAATAGATTCTAAATAAAGGCATTGAAGCAACACATAGGAAGATTTAAGTTTCAGCAATTGCTTTCAACTTTCAACATGTATATCTCATGGATATTGTCAACACAAAGTAATATAACAAGTGCAATAAGTAAGCATATAAGAATTGATGCACACAAAGTTGACACAAGTGTTTGCTTCTGAGATAGAAAGAGTAGGTAAACTGACTCAACATAAAGTAAAAGAAAGGCCCTTCGCAGAGGGAAGCAGGGATTAAATCATGTGCTAGAGCTTTTTAGTTTTTGAAATCATATAGAGAGCATAAAGTAAGTTTTTGAGAGGTGTTTGTTGTTGTCAACGAATGGCAGTGGGCACTCTATCCCCCTTATCACCCAGACTTTCAAGAGCGGCTCCCATGAAGGACGTTATTTCTACCCAAGGGTAGATCATCCCTCTTCTCTTTTGTTTACACATGCATATTTATAAATTGGTATGACACTCCTCCCAACCTTTGCTTACACAAGCCATGGCTAACCGAATCCTCGGGTGCCTTCCAACAATCACATACCATGGAGGAGTGCCTATTTGATAAAGTTTAACATTTTGGAAATTTGCTTTGATAAATCATTGGCAAACATGTGAAGAGAATCAAGTGGTTAAAGTTGTAATTGGGACTGGGCACCCCATTTGCCAGCTCTTTTTGCAAAGTTATTGGATAAGCGGATGTATATGCCACTAGTCCATTGGTGAAAGTCTGTCATGAGTAAATGACAAGGTGATAGAGTAAACGCCACATACTTCCTCATGAGCTATAAAACATTGACACAAATAAGGAGTAATAAAGTTTTGAATAGTTTAAAGGTAGCACATGAAGTATTTACTTGGAATGGCAGGAAATACCACATAATAGGTAGTTATGGTGGACACAAATGGCATGGGTTTTGGCTCAAGGTTTGGATGCACGAGAAGCATTCCCTCTCAGTACAGAGTTTAGGCTAGCAAGGTTGTTTGAAGCAAACACAGGATATCAACCGGTACAGCAAGACTTACATAAAAACATATTGCAAGCATTATAAGACTCTACACTGTCTCCTTGTTGTTCAAACACTTTACCAGAAAATATCTAGACCTTAGAGATATCAAACATGCAAACCAAGTCTCAACAAGCTCTACGGTAGTTCTCCACTAATAGGCTTTAACTACATGATGCAAGAGCTTAAACATGATCTACTTGAGAGCTCAAAACAATTGCAAAGCATCAAATTATCCAAGACAATGATCTACAAGAATGAGTATGTCTTTTCAATATACCATCTACCACATGTAGCATTTTCTGTTTCCAACCAAACACCAATCAACTTATTTCAACACAAAACTCTCCAAATACTACACAATGAAACAAGAGAGTACTTCTCTACAAGAACTAACAGCTCTGAACAAGAGATGCATGAAAAACAGGAGCTAAAAGCATTGCAGTAGCTAGTTAAGAATACTCAACAAATATAAGTGAAGAAATGAGTATTCACATGAAAAAGCGGAGCGTGTCTCTCTCCCACACAAGAATGCTAGGATCCAAATTATTCAGAAAAAAAAAACAAAGCAAAAATAAAAGCACACAGACGCTCCAAGTAAAGCACATAAGATGTGAAAGAATTAAAATATAGTTTCACTAGAGATGACCTGATAAGTTGTTGATGAAGAAGGGGATGCCTTGGGCATCCCCAAGCTTAGACGCTTGAGTCTTCTTGAAATATGCTTGGATGCACCACGGGGGCATCCCCAAGCTTAGGCTTTTCACTCTTCTTGATCATATCATATCATCCTTCTCTCTTGATCCTTGAAAACTTCCTTCACACCAAACTTAGAGTAATTCTCATTAGAGGGTTAGTGCATAATCAAAAATTCACATATTCTGTGATGACACAATCATCTCCAACACTTCTGGACATTAGCTACAGCCACTGATATTTTGTGGAGCAAAGAAATCCACTCAAACACAGTAAAAGAGAGAATGCAAATCAAAAGGCAGAATCTGTCAAAAACAGAACAGTCTGGAAAGACGAATTTTTTCGAGGCACTTAAGTTGCTCAGATGCGAAAAGTCAAAACTAATGAAAGTTGCGTACATATATGAGGATCACGCCTGAATTTTTCAGAATTTTGATTTTTCTGGAGTGCATACAGCTCAAAACGGTGGACAGCAAAAATCTGTCTCTGCGCAGAAATCCAAATCTAGCATCAACTTTCTATTAGAGACTTTACTTGGCACAACAATGCAATAAAATAAAGATACAAAGGAGTTGTTACAGAAGTAAGCAAGCTCCTTGACTCAAAGAAAGAAAAATTGCAGAAATAAAAACATGGGTTGTCTCCCATAAGCGCTTTTCTTTAACGCCTTTCAGCTAGGCGCAGAAAGTGAAAATCAAGTGTTTCCAAGTGAAGAAGCATCCAAATCATAACTTGTTCTAATAATAGAATCAAAAGGCAACTTCATTCTCTTTCTAGGGAAGTGTTCCATACCTTTCTTGAGTGGGAATTGGTACCTATATTTCCTTCTTTCATATCAATAATGGCACCAACAGTTCTAAGAAAAGGTCTTCCCAAAACAATAGGACAAGATGCATTGCATTCGATGTCCATAACAACAAAATCAACGGGGACAAGGTTATTGTTAACCATAATAAGAACATCATCAACTCTCCCCAAAGGTTTCTTCATAGCATTATCAGCAAGATAAACATCCAAATAACAATGTTCCAAAGGTGGCAAATCAAGCATATCATAAAGTTTCTTAGGCATAACAGAAATGCTAGCACCAAGATCACATAAAGCATTACAATCAAAATCATTCACCTTCATCTTAATGATGGGCTCCCAACCATCTTCTAACTTTCTAGGGATAGAAGCTTCATGTTTTAGTTTCTCTTCCCTAGCTTGTATGAGAGCATTTGTAATATGTTTTGTGAAAGCCATATTAATAGCACTAGCATTAGGACTTCTAGCTAGCTTTTGCAAGAACATAATTACTTCAGAAATATTGCAATCATCAAAATCAAAATCATTATGGTCAATGGCAAAGGAACCATTGTCTCCCATATTTCGAAAAATTTCAGCACTCTTATCAGGAACAGTTTCAGTGGTTTTGGGCAATTTTAAACGCTTTGCAGAGGTAGTAGAAACATTGCCAACACCAATTATGTTACCATTGATAGTAGGAGGCTTACTAGCATGTGAAACATTAGCATTACTAGTGGTGGTAATAGTACAAACTCTAGCTATACTATTCTCTTTTTCAATTTTATCCTCTCTTTCCCACCTAGCATGCAATTCAGCCAACATCCTAATATTGTTGTCAATTTTAACTTGGATAGCATTGGCAGTAGCAAAAGTCTTGTTCTCTTTAACATCATTAGGCATAACTTTTAGTTTCAAAAGATCAACATCAAGAGAAAGACTATCAACCTTAGAAGCAAGAACATCAATTTTACCAAACTTTTCCTCAACAGTTTTTTAAAAGCAGTTTGTGTACTAATAAATCCTTAAGCATGGCTTCAAGATCAGAGGACACACTTCTATTATTGCTGTAGGAATTACCATAAGAGTTGCTATAACCATTACCACTATTTGAAGGATAAGGCTATAATTGTTGTTACCAAAATTATTCCTATAAGCATTGTTGTTGAAGTTGTATTTTTAATGAAGTTCACATCAACATGCTCTTCTTGAGCAACCAATGAAGCTAAAGGAACATTATTTGGATCAACATGAGATTTACCATTCACAAGCATAGACATAATAACATCAATCTTATCACTCAAAGAAGAGGTTTCTTCAACAGAATTTACCTTCTTACCTTGAGGAGTCCTTTCGGTATGCCACTCAGAATAGTTAATCATCATATCATCAAGAAGCTTTGTTGCAGCACCCAAAGTGATGGACATGAAGGTCCCTCCAGAGCCGAATCCAACAAGTTTCTTGAAGAAAAATTTAGTCCTGCATAAAAGGTTTGGATGATCATCCAAGCAGTCAGTCCATGGGTGGGACAATTCTTTACCAATGATTTCATTCTTTCCCATGCTTGGGCAACATGTTCATTATCAAATTGCTTGAAATTCATAATGCTACTTCTCAAGGATATAATCTTAGCAGGAGGATAATATTTTCCAATGAAAGCATCTTTGCATTTAGTCCATGAATCAATACTATTTCTAGGCAAAGATAGCAACCATTCTTTAGCTCTTCCTCTCAAAGAGAAAGGAAATAATTTCAGTTTAATAATATCCCCATCTATATCCTTATACTTTTGCATCTCACAAAGTTCAACAAAATTATTAAGATGGGCAGCAGCATCATCAGTACTAACACCAGAAAATTGCTCTTTCATAACAAGATTTAATAGAGCAGGTTTAATTTCATAAAAGTCTGCTTTAGAAGCAGGTGGAGCAATAGGAGTGCATATGAAATCATTATTATTTGTGCTAGTGAAGTCACACAACTTGGTGTTCTCAGGAGTACTCATTTTAGCAAAATAAAGCTAGGCCGAAATAACAAAATAAAACAAGTAACTAATTTTTTTGTATTTTTGATAAAGAGAGCAAACAAAGCAAAATAAAAATAAACTAAGCAAGACAATAACAAAGTAAAGAGATTGGAAGTGAGAGACTCCCCTAACAGAAGGCTTGACCTCCCCGGCAACGGCGCCAGAAAAATGGTTGATGACGTGAAAGTCACACGTCGTTGGGAACCCCAAGAGGAAGGTATGATGAGTACAGCAGCAAGTTTTCCCTCAGTATGAAACCAAGGTTTAATCGAACCAGTAGGAGATCGAAGTCACTTCTGAAGGTTGTTGGTGAAGGAGTGTAGTGCGGCGCAACACCAGGGATTCCGGTGCCAACGTGGAACCTGCACAACACAAACAACTACTTTGCCCCAACTTAACAGTGAGGTTGTCAATCTCACCGGCTTGCTGAAAACAAAGGATTAGACGTATAGTGTGGAAAATGATGTTTGTTTGCAGAGAATGAAAAAGAAAAATGATTGCAGTAGGTTGTATTTCAGATGTAAAAGAATGGACCGGGTCCACAGTTCACTAGTGGTGTCTCTCCATAATAAATAACTAACATGCTGGGTAAACAAATTACAGCTGGGCAATTGACAATATTGATAAGTGCATAACATGCATGTGCAAGTTGTGGTGTCTACTATGAGATTCATTTGGGCATTACGACAAAGTACACAGACCGCTATCCAGCATGCATCTGTGCCTAAATAGTCCACCTTCAGGTTAACATCCGTACCCCTTCCGGTATTAAGTTGCAAGCAACAGACAATTGCATTAAGTAAAGTGCATAATGTAAACAACACATTCATCCTTAGACAAAGCATCATTAGGTTACCCTAGTAGCAACAGCACATCCACAACCTTAGGGGTTGCTGTCACTCCCCCAGATTAAATGGAGACTGAACCCACTATCTAGCATAAATACTCCCTCTTGGAGTCACAAGCATCCACTTGGCCAGAGTATCAACAAGTAACGGAGAGCATGCAAGATCATAAAAGACATAGACATAATATTCAGTATTCAACTTGACATAGTATCAATATTCATCGGATCCCAGCAAACACAACATGTAGCATTACAATAAGATGATCTTGATCATGATAGGCAGCTCACAAGATCTAAACATGATGGCACAAGAGGAGAAGACAACCATCTAGCTACTGCTATGGACCCATAGTCCAAAGATGAACTACTCACACATCACTCCGGACGCAGGCATGGCGATGTAGAGCCCTCCGGTGATGATTCCCCTCTCCGGCAGGGTGCCGGGAAGAGCTTCAGAACCCTCCGAGTTAGGGTTGCCGGCAGTGGCGCCTCTGGAACTTTTCGTGGAATATGACTCGGCTATTTAGGGTTTTCCCAAATAGATGAATATATAGGCGAAGGGGCGGCGTCGGTGGAGGTCTGTGGCGTCCTCACCATGTCACGGCGCGGCAGGAGGTGGGACCGCCCGCCACGTGGTGAGGGCGGCCCACGGCCCCCCTTCGTCTCTCCTTCGGACTTCGTGAACGTGTCAGAAAAATAGGGACTTTGGCTTTTATTTCGTCCAATTTCGAGAATATTTCCATAACAACTTTTCTGAAACAAAAAACAGCAGAAAACAGGAACTGGCACTGTGGCATCTTGTTAATAGGTTAGTCCCAGAAAATGCATAAAAATGATATAAAGTGTATATAAAACCTGTGGCAATTGGCATAATATAAGCATGGAATATCATAAATTATAGATAGGTTGGAGACGTATCACATGCAAGCGAGTCCGAGTTGCAGGGGTGTCGGTAAGGTCCAGGACCCTTTCCCCGGGGTCCCTCCGCCTTCGGCTCATCTGCCGCTCTGGCGACGGAGCATGGGCGCCCCCTACCTGGCGCACCAGATGTCGAGTTACGAAACTCGGACATCGGAGGTGCGAACACCTCCTAGTTTTTCGGTAGAAGGGCGCGAGGTGCTCCGACGTCAGTTCCCGGAAAACAATCACGAACACACAGGATTTTACCTAGGTTCAAACCGCGTTGCCGCGTAATGCCCTACGTCCTGCTTGTCTGGCTTGATTGATGACGGATGATGTTGTACAATTTGTCGCTTACAACTTTCCCGTCTACGCTCCAAGTCTATCCGAGCTTCACCTCGGGAAGGTATCCGAGGTGTTGCCAGTTAGCCCCCGAGCTATGTGTCTAGTAGGAAGTGTTGCCTGCCCCCTTCCCCTGTGGCCTCGGGCCTCCTTTTATACATAAGGGAACACCACAGGTGGTCACACTAGAAGCTTCTCATCGTGGAGCGTCACGTGTCGAGCCCCTCCTCCCAGTGGCATCTCCCTGTCGTCGTCGGGGCATTGCCCGATCCGCGCTGCCTTCCATGCCGCTTCTTCCGCGGGGCCGAAGTGACGGCAAGCCCGGTCTGGGCCCTGGCGCCTTCAAGGATGTGATGTGTCGCTGCGCCGGGCTGACACTACGTCTACGCCCGACAGCGTGTCTGTGACGTCTTGTCCTCGTGTCCCTCCAGTGCTTGCTCTCCTGCAAAGCCATTTCCTCTGGTCAGAACCGCAGGGTCCTCGCACCACGCGTCTCTGCCTGTACTCCATGGTACTGGTCAACTGCGTAGCGCTTCCCTCCCTGGCAGGGCTCTCCGGGGTCTCGACGGGGTTCGTCCAGGGTCTTTCCGCGGTCCCTTACCGGGGTGTGCTACCCGGGGCGCTGTTGCCCCAGCCTTCCTCCGCTCCGCGGTTCGAGGTTCGTTGTTGACCAGGCCTGGCCTGGTGCCCCCAGTTCCGCGGCACCGACATACTCCTCGGGTCAGTAGTCCTCGACTCAATAGTTCTCGACCCGGTAGTGCTCGGGTCAGTAGTTCCGACTCTAGCGGCATCATAAAAACTCGTGATGTTGGGCATTTTTGGCAGTTTTCGTGGGCTATAGGCCACGGTTTTCGGGTCCGGGAGGATTTCGGTGTCGTGTGACCCTCGATAGACGACGCTAGCGGCATCGAAAAACTCATGATTTTGGGCATTTCTGGCCGTTTTCGTGGGCAATAGTCCACGGTTTCGGGTCCCAGGAGGATTTTTGGTGCCGTGTGACCCCAGTTAGACGACTCTAGCGGCATCGTAAAAACTTCGATTTTTGGCCATTTCTGGGCATTTTTCGTGGGCTATAGTCCGTGGTTTTCAGGTCTCGGGAGGTTTTTGGTGTCGTGTGACCCCCGATACACGACTCTAGCGGCATCGTAAAAACTCATGATTTTGGGTATTTCTGGCCGTTTTCGTGGGCTATAGTCCACGATTTTAATGTCCCGGGAAGATTTCAGTGTCGTGTGACCCCTAATAGACGACTCTAGAGGCATCGTAAAAACTAATGATTTTGGGTATTTCTGGCCGTTTCCGTGCGCTATAGTGCATGATTTTTGGGTCCCGAGAGGATTTTGTAGCTTCGCGGCCCCGGTACCTAACTCCATGGGCATCGTCAAAAACTTGTGATTTCGAGCATTTCTGGCCGTTTTCGTGGGCTATAGTACATGATTTTCGGGTCCCATGAGGATTACCGAGTCCCGTGACCCCGGTACACGACTCTCAGCATCAACAAAACTCGTGATTTTGGGCATTTCTGGCCGTTTTCGTGGGCTATAGTCCACGATTTTCGTGTCCCGGGAGGATTTCGGAACCCCGTGACCCCCGGTAGACAACTCTAGCGGCATCAACAAAACTCGTGAGTTTGTGCTTTTCTGGCTGTTTTCGTGGGCTATAGTCCACGGTTTTCTGGTCCCGAGACGATTTTGGAACCCCGTGACCCCTGATACACGACTCTAGCGGCATCGTCAAAACTCGTGATTTCTGGCATTTCTGGTCGTTTTCGGAGACTATAGTGCATCATTTTTGGGTCCCGGGAGGACTTCGGAGCCCGTGACCCCAGCATCAACAAAATTCGTGATTTTGGGCATTTCTGGCCATTTTGTGGGCTATAGTCCACGATTTTCGGGTATCGAGAGGATTTTTGGGTGTCGGGAGGATTTCGATGCCCCGTGATTCTCGGTACACGACTCTAGCCGCATCATCAAAGTTCGTGATTTTGGGCATTTCTGGCCGTTTTCGTGGGTTATAACCCATTGTTTTTGGGTCTTCACAGAATTTCGATGCTCTGTGACCCCCGGTATACGACTCTAGCCGCATCGTCAAAAGTCATGATTTTGGGCATTTCTGGCCGTTTTTGTGGGTTATAACCCACTGTTTTTGCGTCCCGGAGGATTTCGATGCCCCGTGATACCCGGTACACGACTCTAGCCGCATCGTCAAAACTCGTGATTTTGGGCATTTCTGGCTGATTTCGTGGGTTATACCTCTTGTACCAATTTTTCCTGGCACATTAGTGTTTTTTGGTCACGGGAGGATTACGATGCCCCGTGATACCCGGTACACGACACTAGCGGCAACGCCAAAACTCATGATTTCGGGCATTTTTGACCATTTTCATGGGTTAGAATCCACTCTTTTTGGGTCCCGTGAGGATTTCGATGCCCCGTGATACCTGGTACATGACTCTAGCCGCATCCTCAAAACTCGTGATTTTAGGCATTTCTGGCCATTTTCGTGGGTTATAACCCACTATTTTTTGTTCCTGGGAGGATACCGATGCCCCGTTGATGAAGTGTGAACTTCTAGGGTGGCCCGATCTTCACGGATTTGAAGCGGATTTGGATGAACGCACGCAAGAACACGAAGAACACGAAGAACGCGAAGAACACAAGAACACAAACACGATACAAAGACATGTTTCCCTCACCGGTCGGTCCAAGCAGGTCCAATAGAATCCACACAAGGATGGAAGATTGGCAAGAAGATACAAGGAGAGATCTTGAATGGTTGTTTCTCCAACGGTCAACCAAACCGATCCAATAGACTCCACACAAAGATGGAAGATTGGCTAGTAGCTACAACTACAAGTGGAGGTCTTGAATCCACATGAGTGATTTTCTCCACAAGGGGAGGCAACTCCACAAGGGGAGGGGATGAGCACAAGCTCTATCTCTATCTCTTAGCTTGTCTCCCTTTCTCTAGGAGGTGGGGAGCTCATATATATAGTCTGTTACAAAGCAGGGGCAAAAAGGGGATTATTTTAGTGAAGGAACGGACGTGTGCGTGAGCTGCAGACGGACCAGCCTGGGGGCCGGCCAAGGCTGGCCTGGGGGCTGGTCGCCTCAGCGCGCTGGCCAGCCCGGAGACCAGCCCGAGCTAGTCTGGGAGCTGACGGCCTCAGCCCTCTGGCCAGCCGGGAGACCAGCCCAAGCTGGTCAGGGAGCTGACGGCCTCAGCTGGCCCGCCAGCCAGGGAACCAGCCAAGGCCGGTCCTGGGGCTGGTTGCCACTGCGTGTTGGCCAGCCTAGGGGCCGGCCTAGGCTGGCCTGTGGGCTGGCTGGCCAGTCTCCAGCCGTTGCTTCTCCATCTACTCTTCCTCCTTCATTATCTTCTCGACGCTTTCGTCTCCTCTTCCAAGCCATCGTCTTGTCGGCCTTCGCTCCTCGTGCACCTTGATCATCCTCACGTGTAGATGTACTCGCCATGTCATACCTAGTAAAGCAAAGAGGACGGTGGTCAAGTAGTATAATGTTCAAAGGTGACATATAGGGAATCACATAGTGGAAGGAGTTCACCTTTGAGGTCGATGACGTACGAGCTTAGGGTGGTTTGCACTACATCATCTCCCCCCCTTTAAAAAGAGTCGTCCTCGACTCTTGCTCTTCATTACCAAGCAAAGGAGGTGGATGATTTGTCGAAGAATTTGGATACACCATCCCTACAAACACCAAAGACCAAGCAAACCATGTGTGTGCACGAAAGAGGAGCATATCAACAATGACATGTCCATTCTTTGTCATAGCACCATTAGCACAACACAAGAATATGAAAAGGTAGTGCAAGTGCAAGGTCAAAGTACAAGCAATCCAATGGAACATCTTCCAAATGTGGTAACACAAAAGCTCCATGAAAATATGAGAATTCCATCTAGGTATCTCATCTTGAAACATATGATCGTTATTGCACACAAGGCATTGGAAGGGACAATTTTTCATCAACCTTGATGCAACAAGTGGAGAATTTGGCAAAAACACACAATATAGAATGTCCAAAAGATCATCAAGGTGGCAAACAAAGCATATGAAAGAGCAGTTTTCAACATAAATGTTGCCACACCCAATTGGGAGAAACCAAAACACTCATGACAAGACACCCACGAAAAGTCATTATGGTTGCAAAGAAGCCATCTCAAAGAACAATTGCTCACATTTGTTGCAACACATAAATCATCCATGTGAAAGATCAAGTATACATGCTTGTCAAAGGGAAAACCAAACACATCATCATGATTGCAAGCAAACCATAAGCAAGAGAAATTGTTCAACTTGTTTGATGCAAAACATGAGAAAGATTTGAGAGTTGGATTCGATCCACTACTCATATATATGCTCTCAAGAGCTCTTTTTGTCAACTCATGTTCACTTTAGGTTGACATTATCATGCGGTTACCGGCACACACAAAACACCAAATGAAGAAATTATGTGCACGGTAAATGAACACATCATCCATCATGATGCGTCTCTTCATTTGCTCATCACCAAACACATCAAAATCAATAGGAACATATGATGTATGTGAGTGGTCACTACGCAAAGTGAAGGATGGAACAAGGTCCATAAGAGAAAACGAAACATCTCCAAAAAGTGAGAAAGCTATGGGGGCAATCTCATAATCAAGTATTTCAACATTATTGCAAACAACACATGTGAAAGAGAAATTGTTCAACATGTTGCATGCAACAATAGGAGAAAAATGGAAACATTCATAACAAGGCATGCTAATGGCAAAATCATCACAAATAGGTAATTCCACATGATCAACATTGGTTTCAAACAAAGTATCACAAGGGAATAAGAATGAATCATATGTGACATCCAAAGAATCATCCATAGCATGCAAGCAATCAAAGGTCATCATGTCCACTAGTGGGATCATGGTCACATCAACACCCATACCTTTGTATTCCCGCTCATGTGAAGTAGGTGTTGAAGTAGTAGGGGCTTCCATGTAGCCGACTTGTTCATCATGAAGAAGACATGGGGTGACATCATCTTCATCGCCATGTACATCTTCTCCATTTGAGGCACCGTCAAGTCAAGGAGTGGCGTCTCATCATCCATGAAACCTAGAACACAATGAGAGAACACACTAGAGGAAGTAGCTAAGTTGTTAGAAATCGAAATGGTCTCACAAGACCTATCAACTACCTCTCTGAACTTATGTGGTGTATCACTCATTCCCTCAAATTGGAAGCACTCAAACTCACATATGGTGGAGGCACTCAACTCACTATCACCCTCACTCAAGTGGGCTAAGTGGCTCTCATGCTCACATGTGTTTGGTACCATCTCATAACTCAAAGACGTGAGGGTAGGCTCAATGTTCTCAACTCCAAACGCCTCCAAGGTTGAAGGGAAACTCCCATGCTCAACCTTCTCAACCAACTCGCCTCCAAAGGTCAATGCCTAGTGTAGGCATCATCACTTGACTCCATGGCCGAAGGGAAAATCCCATGCTCGACCGTCTTCTCACCATCTTGTCACCAACTTGGCAATCCCACATCATGTGACCATGGACATTGCATAGGGGGCAGAAGAGATTGGGACATTCTCGTGGATCATGATCTTGGCCTTGGCAATTGTCGCATATGAGGTCTTCTTCTTGCCATATGGGAGCCATTGTGGTGGTGGCACTTGTTGTAGAGGCCATCTCATGAGAAGTGCTTGAGAAAGGCGCCGTCTTGGTTGTGACCTCATGTTTGTTACCATGTTTCTTCCGGCGTCGACGTTGGATGATCGAGAAGTTGTGAAATCGTCCATGATCTCATCAAATATGGATCTTGAAGCTCTAGTTGGTGCCAATGTAGTGGTGGAACTTGAAGTAGACACCATATGAGGAGCACTTGCTTGATGACGTGCCGTACGTCTTGACTTCTCCTCATGTCGACGTTGACGCTCTTGAGGTGAGGGATGACGTCGAAAGTCATTTGGATGCTTCTCCTCATGGCGATGTCGACTTTCTTGATCTTTTGGCGACCTTGCCTTGGAGCTTGCACTTGAGCTTGAAGATATGTTTGACGCTTGGCAAGTGTGTCGATGTCGCCTTGAAGCTTGGTCATGTCATGGTTCACCGTAGCATCGTTCTTATGGCGCCTTCGTGAGCTTGATGGACCTTGACTTGGCTTGGCCTTGTCAATGCACTTCTTGGGGCCGTGTTCTTGTTGATGTAGAATGTCGATGCTTGGCATTCTTGGCGATGTCATCCTCATGGCTCCTTCTTGAAGTAGATGGAGAGTGGCGAAGCTTGGCACTCTTGGCGATGTCTATGTCATGGCTCCTTCGAGATGTTGATGGAGCTTCATAAGATTGTCTCATGGTGGCCTTCTTGGTGCTCCATCTTGAGCTTGAACCATAATAGGTTGTGCCATGACGCTTGGTGGTGACGCTCTTGAACATGGTGGTGATGGGTTTCCTCTCCTCTTGCATGTTGTTGAAGGAGTAGTCGATGTCGTCGCACATGCATGAATAGTGGTAGTCGTAGACGTTCTCCACCATGTCATCGGAGTGGTAGTCATAGTCGTGGCGCTCCACCATTTCGTTGTAGTCGAAGTCGGTACCATATGATGAGGCATATGCGGAGAGTCGCACCTCATTGTCGTTGGAGCTTGTGTCGTCGGTGTCGTGGTACCGCTCCATGTCATCGACTCGTGTGTACTTGGAGTCGATCCAATATGATGATGGTATGTTGACGTCGTTGTACCGCTCCATGTCGTTGAAGCTTGAATAGTCGGAGTCGTAGCGGAAGTCTTGGTGATGATCCACCGTGTCATGCACGCTCGTGGAGTCGTAGTCGCGGTAGCGGAAGTCTTGTTGATGGTCCATCATGTCATGGGGGTCATAGTTGGTGTAGTAGTCCCCATGTCCTCAATGTATGAGGCATCATAGTCCATGTGACTCATCGTGTACTCATTATCATCTTGGCCTCCATAGTTGCAATCGCTCTCCCTAGACATGTTAACTCACAAGCAAAGTGTATATATGCGGAGTGGAAAGGAACTAGGACACAACCTCTCACCTTTGTAGATAGTATTGGACATCGTGGACAACCAAAGGAAACGATCACAAAGTAAAGTGCTTGTGTTCAATTATCAAAAGCAAACTCCAAAACACACACGGCTTAAAATTGGATAGGGAGGTATGGTAGGTGGAATGCAAATTGAACCAACCGGAGACCAAGATATTGTTAATGCAAGTAGAGAACCACAATGATCACAAAACAAAACTAGTCAATCTCCAAAGATATGAGAAAGGCTCATGGAAACACACACGTGGAGATAAATGGGACTCGTGCAACTATAGAAATGAGCTAAAGAACCAAAAGATCCTAGCGAAGACTATAAGCTCGGTGTTGCACAAGTACAAGAAGAGCCACTAGCTCGATTGCAAATTATTTGTGGGCTACAAGATTTGCACAAAAGTCACCACCTACAAGATGTTCATCGAGGTTGCGCGCTTCCTACAAGAGATGTGGCAAGTGGTGTTTCTTCTTTTCTTTCTTTCTTTTGATTTGGCAATTTTTGCTTCTTTTCTCTTTGCTCTTTTGAGTCTTTTCTCACCCACTTTGTGCCAACAACCAGATATATAATATATGAAAACTAGCGCATACAACTTTTGCTCGGAAACTACACGGTGCAAATGTGCAAAGCCCAAGCAATCATCAAGAGCTAGACTCAATAGGACATGGTAATCGCAAAGATATAGTGTGGCTTGCAAGGAAAAAGGTCAAAGGTAAGGATTGGAGAGGTTATACCTTCGTCGACAACCTTACCCGTTTGTTGTCGGAGTCTCGTGCTTGCCCACGAATTTAGGGAGTGGTGGAATGGTGTATCAAACGGTATGGTGTCGTAGCCCTCGCTCGTAGTTTCGAAACGAGCTAAAGAACACCAAATTCGGAGTCCGGAGTCGAAAAATATGGCCAAAACGATTTTCAAAATTTTCTGTTTTCGGACCAGCCGAGGGGCCAGCCTTGGCCGGGCTGGTGGCTGACGGCGTCGGCCTGGTGACCAGCCGAAGGGCCAGCCTTGGCTGGGCTAGTGGCTGGCCGAGCTGGGACACGATTATCTGCTAGAAAATGCCCGATTTCGGCCCGAAAAACTTCAAATCGAAGGGGAAATAGATGGAATTAGGCTATGGGAACGCAAAGGAAGCAAGATCAACTTGTTTTGCACGAGATCCAAGGATTAAAACTTGCAAAAACGCACTCAAATCGTAGATCGATCCAAAAGCAAATTGGGGATTTTTTGGGTGAAATTTTCGAATTTCTCAAAATCAAAGAAAAATTTGGGGGAAAGTGGGGGAAACACAAATCAAATCCGTGGCAACCGTTGCTCTGATACCATATGATGAAGTGTGAACTTCTAGGGTGGCCCGATCTTCGCGGATTTGAAGCGGATTTGGATGAACGCACGCGAGAACACGAAGAACACAAGAACACAAACACGATACAAAGACACGTTTCCCTCACCGGTCGGTCCAAGCCAGTCCAATAGAATCCACACAAGGATGGAAGATTGGCAAGAAGATACAAGGAGGGATCTTGAATGGTTGTTTCTCCAACGGTCAACCAAACCGATCCAATAGACTCCACACAAAGATGGAAGATTGGCTAGTAGCTACAACTACAAGTGGAGGTCCTGAATCCACATGAGGGATCTTCTCCACAAGGGGAGGCAACTCCGCAAGGGGAGGGGATGAGCACAAGCTCTATCTCTATCTCTTAGCTTGTCTCCCTTTCTCTAGGAGGTGGGGAGCTCATACATATAGTCTATTACAAAGCAGGGGCAAAAAGGGGATTATTTTAGTGAAGGAACGGACCTGTGCGTGAGCTGCAGACGGACCAGCCTGGGGCCGGCCAAGGCTGGCCTGGGGCTGGTCGCCTCAGCACGCTGGCCAGCCAGGAGACCAGCCCGAGCTGGTCTAGGAGCTGACGGCCTCAGCCCTCTGGCCAGCCGGGAGACCAGCCCAAGCTGGTCTGGGAGCTGACGGCCTCAGCTGGCCCGCCAGCCAGGGAACCAGCCAAGGCCGGTCCTAGGGCTGGTTGCCACTGCGTGTTGGCCAGCCTGGGGGCCGGCTTAGGCTGGCCTGTAGGCTGGCTGGCCAGTCTCCAGCTGTTGCTTCTCCATCTACTCTTCCTCCTTCATTATCTTCTCGACGCTTCCGTCTCGTCTTCCAAGCCATCGTCTTGTCGGCCTTCGCTCCTCGTGCACCTTGATCATCCTCACGTGTAGATGTACTCGCCATGTCATACCTAGTAGAGCAAAGAGGACGGTGGTCAAGTAGTATAATGTTCAAAGGTGACATATAGGGAATCACATAGTGGAAGGAGTTCACCTTTGAGGTCGATGACGAGCTTAGGGTGGTTTGCACTACATAACCCGTGATACCCGGTACACGACTCTAGCAACATCGTCAAAACTCGTGGTTTTGGTCATTTCTGGCCGTTTTCGTGGGTTATAACCCACTGTTTTTGGGTCTCGGGGGGATGTCGACGCCCTGTGATACCCGCACGACTGTAGCGGCAACGTCAAAACTCGTGATTTTGGATATTTCTGGCCGTTTTCATGGGTTATAACCCAGTGTTTATGGGTCTCTGGAGGATCGACTATAGCCCACGAAAACTACAAGATAAGGGTATTTATGCATGTAGTTGTACAACCTAACTGATGAATCGTCGCTCCTTGTGACACTTTCATTTTCTTTCATTGAAGCGAAACAGTGGGAAAAGCTCCCTCTGCAATTTTCTATTTTCTCATATATCCAACGTTTATGTACATGTATTTTCTATTTTATTTCATTAATGCAACATCCAAAAAGTTCCACAAAGTGCCGCCACATCATAACTCTCATTGATTCAGCTCAAAATTTGTGATTTTTTGAGTACAATCACGGCAATGCACCTTGCTCCATCTCTACCTACCGCTGGACCGCTCATTGCTTCTCTACTATTATACTCTACGTGTATAGTTCGAATCACGTCTCAACGCGAGATAAGAAACAGAATCCATCCTGCCATGGCCAACATTCTACTAAAAAGCAGAGCAAAAACGTGGCGAGAAATCAGCCACCATTTCGTCGGATATGACCCTACATTCCTACAACGCGTCCGATGACCGCTTTGCATACTCTTGAACCAACGCTCCAAAGAGTGACGGCTTCTCGATCAGGTTGACAGGCCGGTCAAACTCCTTAGACAGTCCTGAAAAGTTTCACATCAATCGATTCAGAATTTCAGATCACTAGGTTGCCGATTTGAACAACAGATAAGTTAAGTTCTTAATTGTCAGTGTCCGAACGTAGTGAAGAAAGCGATATATAGAACATCAGGCTGTTAATCTGTTACCAGCATCTATAACCAGGACTCTGTCGCAGTCCATGACCGTCGGTATCCTGTGCGCGATGGTGATGACGGTGCACGCCGCGAATTCTTCCCAGATGATCCTCTGAATGACGGCATCGGTTTGGGAGTCCACGGACGCAGTGGCCTCGTCCATGAACAGTACCCTGCTTCGTTTCAGCATCACCCTACCCAGACAAAGCAGCTGGCGTTGCCCCACGCTCCAGTTCTCACCGTTGTCGACAACTACGATAATATAAAGTAGCAAAAGTATCAGAGCATTACTATATCTATATGCAGGTGCAACAAACGTCCTAAGTTCTAACAACGTGTTTTACTTAAAGATGTTTAATCACCTAGCATACTAATATGCACAAATACTAGGCGAGTTCAGTTCATTTCTTCAAGTACTTGCTCACGGAGGTAGAATAGTATTATATAGAGTCAACTGTCAAGATTGTAAACAGTGTGAGACAATAATTAGAGGAGCTTGTACCTGATGCCTCGAGTTTTTCAGGTTTCGAAGCCACGGCTTCTTTGAGCTGACAACGATCCAAGGCCTAAAACGAAGAAAGTTTAGGATTCCTCAAAAATCATTGCAAAATTTGTCACTTGTTTCTGGCAAAAAATACCTGCCAAATTTCCTCATCAGAGTACTTTTCAAGCGGGTCGATGTTGCTACGAATCGTGCCTTCAAAGAGGACAGGATCTTGTGGGATGATACCGAACCGAGACCTCAAATCGTGGAGTCCTAAGGTGCAGATGTCAACACCGTCGATTATTATCTTCCCCTCAGATGGCTCAACCATTCGGAAAAAGGCTTGGATAAGTGTCGATTTTCCACTGCCAGTTCTACCGACGACTCCGATCTTCTCTCCTCCGTGTATACTTACTGTGATGCCCTTCAACACTAGTGGAGTGTTATGGCGGTACCTAACCTGCATTCACACACATAATAATTTGTTGTTCACTTCATTTTTTTCAAGATAATATCAGGAAGCTATTAGCTCTCCCTACCAGAAAAAGTCCCTGATCGATGTGGTTTAATATGATAAAATATTATGCATTGCGAAATAAAAAATATCACGAAGTTACCTTGAGATCAATGATATCGATATCTCCTTTTGCTGGCCAGTTCGCAACAGGTAAACTATCCTTGATCCTCCACTCTGTCTCGGATGGGATGCTTGTGAATTGCTTTATCCTCTCGACTGAGACCATTTTGTTTTCAATGAGGCAACTCATCCATATGCCATAGAAAAACACCGCGTTGAGGGATAGACCATAGGAGAGCGATAAACCCACGAATTCTGCACCAAAAGTAGCTTAGAAACATTAATTAATGCAATTGTCCGTGTTTAGTTTTGAATGTTTTTTGGTCCTTATTTAGACTTGAGAGGAATACATTAGCCATGAAAGACGTCTAGTCACTAAACTTGTGTGAAGTAAAAAATATTTCAAGATTGAAACACACAACCTATAATCGATTGGATGTCGGACATGCATATACCTTGCTTGACGAACCCTTTCGGCAATGTCACCATGAGCAAGGCGGTGAAGCATAGAACAAAGCTTCCCATGATCTCTAGCCGGAGGCCAAGCCACTCGGTGGCGCCATTGTTGTGGAAGTCCATCCTCAAACTAGAATTCAAGCGGTTCAGATTCTCCTGAAAGAAGTTGTCTCCTTTCCTGAAGCATCTGATGGTTATGACACCCTGAACCGTCTCGGAGAAGTGGTTGATCACCGGAGCCTTGGTGATGGACTCTAGACGAGTAAGCTCCCTCGATGTTGAAAGATAATATCCCTGCAAATCAAGCTAGTAATTAGCAAGTAGCTGCTAGATGGAACTAAGAAAAATATAACAAATTAAATTAGTCAGGTAGCTGGATAGTTTTAATTAAGTTACTACTTACCCGGTACCATATGTTGAGTATGAGCAGCGGAATGATGGCAATGACAGACGGCCATGCCACTTGGCATGTGACAACAAGGACGCTGATCATCGAGATGTACATGTAGACACTATTCCATACAAAGAAGGGGAGCAAGAGATCAACGATCATCTGGTCTGATGATGCCTGCAAAATCGTGCCACTTTGAGAACATCAAATATATATACGAAGCTAAGCTGGTTGGTTTCTACGATACCTACATACGTACCCTGGTGAGGATCCTCCCGGATGGGGTGGTGTCAAAGAAGGACATGGGAGCGTGGAGGATGCTATGGAGGATCTTCTTGAAGAACCGGTTGGCGGTCTTGAGGCTAATGAAGGCCACAAGGAACAATCTCACTGAGACGAGTAGCACTGAGGTCGCGGCAATGATGACATACACCTGGATGAAGAGTGATGGTCGGTACTCGCCGGAGGTCTCGTAGGAGAGCCACAAGTCGCCGGACACCACGGACACCTGCCACACGATGGACATGAAGACAATCGCCGCCACGCCCCACCACCCCCATGTCTCGGTCATGTACTGCCTGTACACGTCGAAGCTAATGTGGCTGCTCCCACGCTCCTCGTCTTTGGTCAGCCGCGCCGCCGACACCTTCTTAGCGGTGGATGAGGAGGCACCGGCAGCATTGCCATTGGATGATCTGCCTGCAGCGGGCTGGTGCGAGATGGGCAGCGGCTGGGGGTCGACCTTGGCTGGTGTTGCATTGTCCACGAGTTCCATGGAGCTGTCGTGTGCGGCAACGAGTGCCGTGAAGTTGGTGCCTGCCTCGAGGAGCTCATTGTACTTGCCAGATTGGACTATCATACCATCCTTCATTACCTGCCATCACCAAAATGTAAAATTAAATAACAAAATAATTATTATTTTATTTTACAAGAATGGAATCGCTAACCTTCCAGTCGAATTGATCCAAAGAATCAAAGATGATTAAGACTATATCTGTATGCAATGTACTTACATATATGCAATCGGCATTGTGCAAAAAATCGACTTGGTGGGTCACAAGCACCACGGTCTTGTTCTTGAGTACACCTCTCACACATTCCTTCAAATTTAAAAGAACAATTTAGTCTGGCTAGCTGGTGAAATTCTAAGAACAGAAAGCAAGCATGAGGTGGTAGGGCGTTTGTAACGTACCTTGAAGATCTGGGTGCCCGTCTGTGCATCGACCGCGCTGAAGACGTCGTCGAGGAGGTAGATGTCGCAGTCTTGGTAGACGGCGCGTGCGAGCTGGATGCGCTGCTGCTGGCCACCGCTGAGGTTGATCCCGCGCTCGCCGATCTCCGTCTGGTCACCCTGCTCCATCATCTCCAGGTCTTTGTCAAGGCAGCACACCCTGATGGCCTCCCTGTACCGCTGCTGCTGCATCGGCAGGCCGAACAGGATGTTCTCCTCCACGGTGCCGCTCTGGATCCATGATGTCTGCGCCACGTACGCCGTGCTGCCGCACACCTTCACCTGCAATCAAGAGACCAACCCACAATTTCAAGCATTAGTTGGAATAAAGCAAACGTATGAAATATTCCTGTAGGTTACTCTGAAAATGTACCCAGAAGAACATATTTTTATACTAGAAAAAAATTGAAATACAGTACATCTTTTTGGACAAAGGGTGAACTTTATTAGCTCAAAATGGAACATGCATCAAGAGGATACAAACACAACGAGCACACACCCTGCCTCTGGATTGTCTTGTTAGGATGCACACACACACAGCCGACATCAATGCCAACACACGAATAATTAAATTACTCGTTTTTTTTTTTTTTTTGAGGAAGAATTAAATTACGTTTTATATATAAAACATCTACACTTATATTAGTACTAGAATCGATCCTCATAAAGTCTACTCCAGAAAGCTTCCTGTGCATCCACTGCCTGGTAACAAAAATTACTGGGACTGAAACCCTGATCTATTATTACACGCCAACTCTGCAAATGAAGAAAGCTGTACTGATACAGGAAGAATAAGATGCAGATCTGTGTTGCGTGCGTACATCCACTGCTGGAAACAAGAGGGCGAGGGGAACGAACCCCGTAAGGCAGCAATCTAGGACTGAAGAGCCCCTAGATCAAGGCTTCACAGACGAGCACCTCTCCATCTCCAACCTCAGAACGGGTACTCTCTCGCCGCCCCCTTTCTGAGGAGGGCGACGGCAGTAGCGATGGAAGGAAGGGCGGGCAGGGGACAGAGGAGGAAGGAAGGCCCTCGATCAAGCCTTGATCATCAAGGCTGCTGCGGGCTGGATGGTTTCCATTCCGTCTCAAAAATACGGATATCAATAATTACCTCACACTTTTTTATTACCACAAATGAACTCAAATAGCTGTGCTGCCGTAGAATTGGAGTGACGTTTTCAAACTGTTTGGAAAAATACCCCTGCAATTTTCAAACTATTTGGAACGTCACTCCATCAGCGTGCCACAAAGTTCTTGATGATGATTGTGGGTATTCTCTCTCTTTAAGAACTAAGATATACCCCCATCAGCTTTCGTAGATACATGACGTGTAAATTTATTTATAACGTCAATATTTGAAAAGTGTATCTACTATACAATATCAATAGATTCCACGATGAAATGTTCTTATAACATATTGTACATGTTGATATTCCCTTCTATATATTTTGTAAAATTTAACTAAATCCATACAACATAGAGACCGTGCCAATAGACATTCTACATATAATTGAAACCAATATAAGACATAAATTTGGATGAGGTATACCTTGCCGTAGACCTTTCTTGTCTCGCCGAGGATGCAACCAAGTAGCGAAGACTTGCCAGACCCAACCACGCCGACAACCGCCACCATTGCACCACCTTGTATCTCGAGGTTGATCCCATGCAACACCTCCTCCTCGTCCCATGCAAACACTCCATCTTTCACCTGCACAGCGAGACGCCCTTTCGACGAGACCGTCATCTCCCTCTCTACTGCATTATCATCTAGCTCTGCACTTGTTAAGTACCTAAGATATTAGAAAAAACTAGGTCAATTATGGCTCTTAGAAGCTTGGATGCATGCAATGGACCAAGGTTTGAAATTTCAGTTCATTCACAACATGTACTGAAATAGTCAGTTAAATTAAGAGTGGGATAATACTTAACGAGTCAAGGCGTTGTAGAGAGATCATGGCTTGGGACACCTGGATTAACGACTGAGGAAAGTTCCTCATGGGCTCTTGGAGGATCTTAAGGAAGGACGTGGCGGTGAAGACAAGGCCAGCGTCGAGGTGCACGCCGGCAAGGATGCATGTCCCGAATACGAGCGCAGAGATGAGGACCGGAGCACTCCACAACGCGATCATGTTGCACGAGTTGGAGTAGAGGAAGCATGTGAGCCACCCAAACTCGAGGCATCGGAAACCAGCGATGCGCGCATGGAAGTGCTCCTCCCACGCCTGCAGCTTGATCACTCGCATGTAGCTCAGCATCTCGCTCGTCGCCTTCACTCGCTGGTCACGTTCCCCCATAAGAGAGAACTGGTATCGGTTGTTCCGACGGTTGCCCAACACGATGAAAGCCATAACTCCGAGGAGGCCGACTAGCGCCGACATCACGGGAGGCCCTAGGTATACGTACAACATCCCAAGGGACACAAAGACCTGCAAAATCATATTGTATACCATTAGAACGTACAAATACTAGCTACAACTAGAAAAGTTAAATATATCTATCTGTGTCCAAATAACCCAAGTTACTCAATATTGAAAGGATATCAGAGTTGCCAAATTTTAACTGGACCATTTCACAATTTATCCTATTTGAACTGAAACGACATTTTTCTTGATCGACTGCTACTATTAACATGGATTCTAGTTCATATTTGTTAGAAAATACACATACTCCCTCTGTCCCAAGTCACCTGACATCGTTATTAAAAAATATTCTAAAACTGAGTGTTAAGTATGAGTATCAACACCATTGGCAGAATCCCCTCAACGTACACCATTGGCAGTAAGTGGTAGTCAACCATTTTATATACATCGAGATCTCAGAGACTAATTAGTAGTGAGATTCTTAAAAATTACTGTCATGTCTGCAGGATCTACGAAGTACGTACTGTACATGGTTTGACCAAAACATGCATAGGATCACGCGGCACTTGTCCAGTGTATTGCATGCACAGTTACCGGTGACTACGAGTTGGAGTATACCTGTAGCGGCATGATCCATAGGTTGTGCATCTGGAGCATCATGTCGGCGAGCTGCTGCGCGTCGACGGCCATGTAGTTGACGATGACGCCGAGGCCGTGGCGGTGCCGGGAAGCGCACGAGAGGCGGAGGCCCTTGCGGTAGAGCGCCGTGATGAGCGCGCCGCGGATCTGCATCCCCAGCTTCTGGCACTGGAAGTTGTACTGGTGGCTGCTCAGCGCCTCCACTGCCTTCCCCGCCAGCAGCAGCAGCACCAGCCGCGCGCCCTCCCACAGCGGCCGCCGCTCCGACGCCGGCGCCGACGTGAAGTCCACGAAGCTCTGGATCAGCATCGGCCCCACGAACATCACCGACATGCGGGCCAGCCCCAGCGCGCCGTTTGCCAGAATCTGCGGCCAGAAGCACCGGACCAGGGTGCGCGCGCAGCTGCCTCCTGAGTCTTTGGACCAGTGGGTGGCGAAGAGCTCGTGCATGCGCTCCGGCCGGTGCCGCGGCGCCAGGGTCGGCACGTCCGACAGGTTCAGCGTAGCGCGGTACCCCCGCTTAATCAGCGGGTTCATCCACCACCACGACGCCTGCGACGCCCATGACGCCGTCGCGTACAACGTCACGTTCTCCAACTCCGCTTCGTCGCCGGCCTCTTCCACGACGTCGTCGCTGCAGATGCCCGTGGCTCCGGAGACCGCGATGGCCGAGAGGGGCAGGGACAGGACGAGCGCGGCGATGGAAAAGAGAGCGTCGTTCGTGGCGCCGGAGGAGAGGAGGCACGCGGCGGCCGTGACCGCGGCGAGCGCGGACGCGGAAAGCCAGAAGAGGCGGAGGACAAGCGGATGCTGAGCCGCACACGACCGGCTCTCTCTGGCCACGACCGCCGTAGCGGCGAGGTGCGCTGCGCACGGGAAAGCCAGGAAAAACGCCGCCTCCTGCTTGGAAGCAGAGCTCCTCGTCGCGACAACGACGGAGAGGCCGAGGAGCACGGCGTAGAAGGCGGCGAGGACCGCGACGCCGCGAGGGCCACGAAGTAGCGGGCGCCGACCGGTCGACGCTGCTGCTCGTCCTCGTCCGCCGTCGTGGCGACGACGAGGGGCTTGTGGAGGGTGTCGTCATGCGACCTCCGGCGAGACGTGAGGAAGGCGCGAAGCTGGAGGCAGGCGAGGACGGCGAGGAAGGCAAAGGACGAGAGGGAGAGGAGGCACGAGGAGAGGAAGAGGAGGTTGCCGGCCGGTGGAGAAAAGGCGGTCTCCATGGCTGGCAGCTGAGGAGCTAGCGCTGGCCTTCTCGATCTATATTTTGAGCGAGCTGAGTGTCAGTGGGGTGTGAAATCTCACTCACTTAGTCGACTGTATCTCATTCTCATGGTTTAGAAATGTTTTTCCCTTTTTGTTAGACCAATACGTGGACTTGAAGTAGATTTGTGTTTAGTTTTTAAACTTTGGACTTGAAGTAGATTTATTTTTGAGAGGTGGACTTGAAGTAGATGGCCAACGTGTGATATGCTTTCTGGTGCTAAAGAGTGAATAGGGCGCGGCCACCCGAAATCAGCTCCAGCAAAGACTTGCAACACCTTTGCACGTTATTATTTTTTGCAAAAAGACAACCACGGTATAAAGAATCCCAAATAATTAAAATTACAACTAGGTCTTAAGACCAACTAGCGATGAGTACAAGCAGTTTAGCAAGCCAAAGGCGCGCTACCGTCCTGACCTTCCCTCACTGAAGTCAGGTGAAGCTTGTCGCAATAGAGATTGTTATAGTAAACGGACAAAAAGTCGGCGTGCTAACGTCCTGAAAGACCAACACATCGAAGCTGAAACCATCGCCAATTATGAAAATCATGTAATCATGTAGATCGGAAGAGGCAGACCTACAACCACACTAACGAACACAAAAAACAGACTAGCCCTCGGACACACAACATTCACACGCCTTCCGTCGATACTAGACGCAACACCAGAGCGAGGATAGAACGGGGAGGACCTTATCTATCTTTAGCATGTCGCCGCCACCACACCATGACGAATTAGACACTCGAAGAACTTAAAAAGGGGAACGAAACCTTCCTGCCGGCGAGGGCTGCGGTCCGCCACACCTCCATTGTCGCCAGCGAGAGGGATGAAGAACATATCGCCCGGGATGAGCCTTACTGGTTCGGTATTCTCTTCGGTAGTACACACCTTTTGCAGGTTGAATCGAAGTACGACCTCCATGGCTCGAAGCAACCCATATATAAGAACATCTCCACAAACAGAAGTAGGGTTTATACTGGACACTATTGATGGGTGCTAATCCGTCTAAACTTGTCACCATTGCAAATCGGTCTAAACTGGTCGCGAAATAAACGATCTACGGTGCAGTGTGAAAAAAATAATTCACTCAGATTTGAATAAATCCGGGAATTACCCAATTCAAATGTATCTGACGTCAACATGGCTGCGATGCGTCATGGTGGAATGTCAAGTGAATTCTTTGCTTGCTCGTGCGTTCAAATCCTCTTCGTGTGCTTTTAGATTTGGAAAATAATTTGAACATCAATCTTCAAATCTGTCCAAACTTTTTCTAAACTTTTTAACGAAATTCTCGAATCTCTGTAGGGTGTGAAAAGGAAATAGTATAAAACTCTGCTTCAGTGTGCTACGATAAAAAAAAATTGGAGCCCCTCCGAATATAATAAATGTGATTCCGGAAAATTTTCATGACTGTGTTCTAGTGTCACGGTCGGCATACACCGAACTACGGAACTTTGCCGATCGAGTGCCAGTGCCACCGTACTGGTGCTGGGTGTCATAAATTTTTTTTCCTGTGGGTGGCCTGAGTCTAGGGCACAGAAGAGATGTTTAATAAGCCCAGGCACTACGAAACACATGCAGTGATCGCAAATCAAGCTGACTGATTTTGGACAGGGGATCTATTACACATGCAGTGAGCTTATGGAACTATGAAACAAGCAAGCGGCATGTCAGGAATATCTAGGAGATCGTTTAATTTAGGTTTGAAGCCTAGTTGTGCTGCAGAGATCAGAGATGACAAAATATAAAAGGTTTAATTACACACAAGCCTGACAACGAGAAGCCAATAAACGTGACACACATTTATTTTCAAATTAGGTTCGAAGCCAACTTGTGATTGCTGCCTCTCAAACATTAAGGTCAAAGAAGTACAAGTGGCCTGTCAGGCATATTTACTATGTAATTAATGGCTGATACGCCATTAGAGCAATAGATGGAGTGTAAATACAGCGGAAAATGTGGGCTTCACAAGAGTTTGAATACTAATACATGGAGGGAGTTCAGTTTTTTTTTAAAGAAAAACATTCATACGACGTCAGAGTGCAATAATCCCGAAATCAATTATGTTCATCTCAAATGCATGCCGTTTAAAATGTCCAAACACTATGATTGTCTCTCCTCTCTATTCCACATACGGCGTTACGGAGAGAAACTCTCTCTCCACAGACAAGAACCAAGATATATGAAAATATCTGATTCTAAATTTGTCACCATAACGTGTATCTATCATATTGAAATCAAATATGAGAGTAAATTTTGAACTAGTACAAATTTTGTTGAGTATAGATGATTTGACTAATCTTATTGTCAAATTTGCATATGACCTAGGATTGACAAGATTCCAATGAAAAATATGTTCTTCTCGATGAGATAAAAACTCTTTTTTGAGAATATTAATTTTTTACATCATCTTGAGTGATGTCTATTAAAATAATAACCTCGAGTTTGTGTAGTTTTACACCAACACCGGTGTCAAGAAAAACCCTTTTTCGACAATAACCAAGATATAAAAGTTTATTTTGTTAAATTAGGTCGCAATAATGTGAACATTTCATAAGAAGTTCAAATATCATGTTGGATTATGAAACAGGCCAAATGGTATCCAGTATAGATAAACAATAAATTGTGGTTGACAAATCATTTGGGGATATTATCTTAGCCGGTGATTTGATTTCTAAAATTAGTGTATGTACTTGTCTACTTGAGTAAGAGGATGAGACTATGTTAGTACTTTATCTGTCCTAGATTGCATACACCCATGCATTTCAATCAAATTTTATCACCGTTTTACAAGCAAAATATGTGTTACATACTATAAGAAAAATAAAATTGGAATTTATATTCGAAAAAAGTTTTATGTGGGATAATTTTATGATATCCCTCAAATGTATTACTAGTACAATTAAGTTTTCAAGTCTAAATAATTGTCCAATGTTATTACTAATACTCTCCGTCCAGTCGGGTCATAGGGTTTTTTTTTTTTGAGTGGAACGACTGAAGCTTCATCAAGAAGCAGACAGAATGTTTACATGAATCCCCATATCCAAAGGGGCAGAAAACCACACATGTCTACCTATGGTCAGACTGGTTGCACTGCGGGCCAGTCGATGAGCTTCAACGTTTGCTTCGCGTCGTTCGTGGCTAAACACAGCCACTAGTGGAAACCGGACCTTTGGTGGAGAGGGGTGTTGGGCTCTAGTCCCGGGCGTGGTTCGAACCCGGACTAGAGGAGGGAACTAGTACCCCCGGCTCTGACGCGCGCAGGTCCGGTCCCGGGTCGTAGGGCACCTCTAGTTCCGGGCCGTAATACCACTCAGACCGAGGCAGTCAGCGGCAGGGTGGAGACTGGAGGGTGGGCCTTTCATCTCGGGCCGTGGTACAACCCGGGACTAAGGTCCCTATATCATCTCCCACCCCGGGCCGGCCACCATTTTTGAACTCTCAAGTTCATCTCCATTGTTTTCTCTCTCAAGCTCAAGTGTGTAGCTCCATTTTTTCAAGATTTGTCAAGATAGACGGCACCCATCTCTCCAAGGGTTAGCAACACTTGATCCTTTCACCCGGCGGCCGATTTTTTGCCATTTCCATACAAGTTTAGCTCATTTCATTTTTGTAGTGCTACCTAGGTGTTTGATGAAATGCCTAAGCGTAGTAGTTCATATTTTTATATGTTTTTTGAGCTCAAATTAATTTTATGATTTGTGGATTTTAGTGTCGTTCGTCGGTCCTCACCGCCGTCGATAGCCCCCACCGTCCCGTGACCGGCACCACCTCGGTGAGCCTCTTTTTTATCTTTATTTTTAAAAAATTACTTGTATGATTTGAATGCATAATTATTTTTTCTTGTATAATTTTCTTATGTTTTATATATGTGTAGTGTCATGGTTTTGATATCCATCCCCGTCGGCCCTCGTCCGGTCTATGATTCGGATGTGGTATATTTTTATCACTATTTATTTTGTTTCGTGTTTATAACAATCATGCCGACCAACTTGACATAGATATATTTTTATTTAGGAGGTAGTTGAACTGGAAATTCCAGCCGACCCTATTGTCGAGTTTTTAAAAAAAGAAAACAACAATTTGAAAGCAAAATTGAAGATAAGTGAAGATCTTCGTCTCCAATGCCTAGAAAAGAAGATGGAATTGGACTTGAAGATTGCCGACATCGTTGATGCTCACGGGGTCGATCTTGCCGACGTCGTCGCTGCCTACGAGATGAAGATGGATGCAATGCGTCAAGCTTAAAAGTTTAGAAATTATGTCATTAGTCAAGAGGCTTGGTATCATTATGTTTTGGTTCAATAGTTACCTTAGTTGCGATTCTGATCGCATTTGTTGTTGGATTTAAATTCTTTAGATAGTTGTATTCTAGCTAGTTTCAATTAATTTATCTTTTATGAGAACTATGTATTACATTTGGTCACTACTCTACTTTGGTTTTAATGTGATGAACTTGTATTAATGAATATGGTCCGTTTCCTATTATGTTGGTTTACCGTAATGGGTTTTAGCGGTGATTTGCAGATGAGTCATCCATGGATGTACGCTGACCGATGCTCTAAAGAGTACATGGATGGCGTGCAATCTTTTCTCAATGTGGCTAAGGCTAACAAGGGCCAAATGGTTTTATGTGTTGTCCATGCAGCAAATGTCGGAATGAGAAGGATTACTCTAACATAGACAGAATTCACCTCCACCTAATAACTTCTGGTTTCATGCCCGACTATAATTGTTGGACCAAGCACGGAGAAATAGGGGTTATGATGGAAGACAACGAAGAAGAAGAGAACGATAACAACTACATGTACCCTGAATACGATGGTAACCCAACAGGGGAAGCTGATGATGAAGAGGTACTAGATGATCCCATCATACATGATGATTTACGTGGGGTCATCGTTGATGCACATACCCTAGCAGAAACTACACTTGAGAAGTTGAAGTTGGAGCGCATGTTACAGGATCACAAAACAAAGTTGTACCCAACTTGCGAAGATGGCAACACAAAGCTCAGTACCACACTGGAATTATTGCAATGGAAGGCAGCGAATGGTTTATCTGACAAGGGATTTGGGAGTTTACTGAAAATAGTGAAGGACAAGCTGCCGGCTAGTAACGAATTACCTGAGAGTGCGTATGAAGCAAAGAAGATTATCTGCCCTCTAGGATTAGATGTGCAGAAGATACATGCATGCATTAATGACTGCATCCTCTACCGCGGTGAGAAGTACGAGAATTTGAATGAATGCCCAGTATGCGGTGCATTGCGGTATAAGATCAGAGCAGATGACCCTGGTGATGTTGAGGGCCAGCCCGCCAGGAAGAAGGTTCCTGCCAAGGTGATGTGGTATGCTCCTATAATACCACGTTGAAACGTTTGTTCAGAAACAAAGAGCATGCCAAGTTGTTGCGATGGCACAAAGAAGACCGCAAGAGCGACGAGATGTTGAGACACCCGGCTGATGGGTCGCAGTGGAGAAAAATCGATACAGAGTACAAGGAATTTGCACGTGACGCAAGGAACTTAAGGTTTGGTCTCAGCACGGATGGCTTTAATCCTTTTGGGGAGCAGAGCAGCAGTCATAGCACCTGGCCTGTGACTCTATGTATCTATAACCTTCCTCCTTGGTTGGTGCAAGAAACGAAGTTCATTATGATGCCA